>BLKM01000164.1:370532-729162 GCA_013340265.1 Coptotermes formosanus | reverse complement strand
ACACACACACACAGAATATGTAATAATTATTGCTTTTCCACGGCCACTATGCTTACGCAAATGCGCCTCAATGTTACGTTTATACGCACATTGCTTGTCTTGTCAATTTTCCTTTCACTTAGCACTAGACCTATACATTCTGGCATACTGAGGTAGCGGTTAGCATATTTAAAACCATAAATAAACAAATAAATAAATAAAATACTAGACAGAAAACATACACAAAATGGTTTAATACATTAACAATTCTAAAACATTATCCTTGAAAAAGATTTCGGTAATGACGTACGAATTTTCCTAAGTGTTTTTGTATCTGTATCTGTAACTTTGCTTACAGTGTTGCTGGTAAGCGTCAGAGTGATTACAGGCTTATAAGAATTGCAAGTAGGCTACACATAATGTCGATATTAAAAATGAATGAAGCGATACATTTGCTCCTGTTGTATACCTTAAAGGCGTCGACAAATACAATATTATCTTCTTTACGTTTTATCAGTTGGCAAGAATCATAACATTACAGAACAGGAAGAGACTGTGTTGACGTAAGAGTTAGACAGAATCGCGATTGGTGTTGTGGCTTCGGAAAGACTGCTAGTTTATAACTTGATAAGTGGTGGAAATGTAATTGTTAAGAGTCGGTTTGAATTTGAATTCTGTAATATGGGAAAGTTAATGATGCTACGATTAAGGGAGGATTGCGATATTGCTGCGAAATGTAAATAATGCAACGATGTTCGGAATAAGAACGATTGTGCATACATGCAACTATGTGTTCGCGATGTGAACTGGGAAGGATCACAGGTAAAGCTAAAGGCAAAGCAGTCCCATTACAGGCCTGGACAGTCCCTTAGGTTTCCAGGAGGTTGAGGCTCCCAGATTTTTCGACAATCGGCACATGAAGGTGGTAAGGTTATCAGCTCTACGCGCCGGCCGTCTTTACCCAGGAAGAAATATTCCTGGTACTCATTTCTGTTAGAGGCTGAGTCGACCCTAGGGCCATAGTGCGGCCGGAAGGATTATGTCAATGAAAATTTCCAATGAAACCATCGGTTTATAGTGCAGTGCCTCAACCAACTGCGCCACCGCGTGCCCCAGAAGGATTATAGTGATACTAGAAATCGCAGGGCTAACAGTGAGGTATGACTTGGGAAGAATATCACAGAGGCTGTTTTGGATTGCATTGCTGCTCTCGGCCCAGACAATGGCTGCCTTGACTGAAGTTTCTCCTCGTCTGCTAGGGTCAAGCGGGCAAATTCCTTGACAGTAATTATTTCGAATCAGGGCACGACCGCTTTCTGGCATATTCTTACCAATCACTTTCTAACCGATCATCTTACCTTTTGAAACAATACGTATAATCTTAGCTACCCTGACTTGTTACACAAAAAACAGAAATATAACGGCTACACGTGGGAAGGATTATAGATATGTTATATTTAGGATTATAATAATCCTGTAAACCTGGAAGGATTGTGATGACAGTGTGACATGACTTGCAGTGGTAGTGTGGATTTGGGAATATGGTAGCGAGGATATTTTAGGATTGTACTAGTTCTGTAAACTTTGGAAGATTGTCATAATATTATGACTTGAAATTCAGCGGACTGATAACTATTTTAAGTGCCAGAGTGAAAGGACTATGACGGTAATGTGACACGGAAATAATTCGGCAAAGATATGAAGTGGTAACAAACACGACGCAGCGATTACAACTGTTATGTGGCCTCTCTTCCTTAGGTTGTTCAATGTTGCTTTCGGACTGCATGAACGGAATACTTCTGCTAATGGATGTAAGTGGTTTTAGCACTGAATCGCTTTCCCTTGCGGCGACAGCGGCGTCGCGTGTCCGACGCCCCCCCTCACCCCTCCCCGCCCGCCGCACAAGCCCGCCTGCCTTTCGGGCTGTACAGTGCAAAACTTTCGAAACTGTAATGTCTACTGCAGCTTTCCGACCAGCTCGTACAAAGTGTTTGTCTGTCACGCTTAGTTCATTTACAACGGAGTGAGTGGCTAGTCCGCGTGGGTATCGACCGACTCACCACGTGGAACACCTCTCTTTTTACCTAATATGGAATTGTCCATCGAGATATCGCAGCTGCCGTTCTGTGTCGCCACAAGACATTAACCTAAGCCGTAAGGTGACCGAGACCTTTAACTTAACTTCCTCCATCTTGAGTACATTTCAGGAAAACGTAATGTCTATTAGAATACGTCCCTTCCTTAACGAAAATATGGTTCTATGTGAAAATAATGCTTTATGCTCTTCCATTTAAACCCATAAAACATTCAGTTATATGAACATGGTGGACACACAAAATTGCGGGGTGGTAGTGAGTAGAGCACCATTTACTTTAGGGACGTGAAATAAAGTAATCACGGGAAAGTACAGTGACATGAAAACAAGGTATTAGGACTAGTTTACAGATTTTAAAGCGGTAAAATGGCTGCCGTATTGAATCTGTATTTAGCCACTGAAGCTAAACATTTTCAATTTGATATAAACAGAGATTATAAGATATCGACACATTCCGTACGAAATATTTGTACATCAGTAAATAACTGCTAGCACGGTGTGGGTGCCGCATAATTTTAATATCCTATGGATATGTTACTTAATCAATACACTTTAAAAATAATCAGGGTTATTATAATGATATTAATATTACTATCTGTTAGTAATAAAATTCAGACTGGATTACGTGGATGAGAAAGTGCCGCTAAACAGAGAAATGAACAGAAGTGTTGACCGTCAACGACAAACGTTGTCGAATGGTTACAGTATAATTTTGTTTCAGTGGTATGAATTCTCCTTAGAAGGTTCGGCCCCATCCAGTTCTTTTAAATTATTTTATCACGGACGGTCCTGAAGAAGGGAATTACAGCCGGCCAAATCAAAGTCAATTGTGGACAGATTTAAAAGGCCAGCAGCAAACACATTCATGACTTACAAATGAAGCACAGTAGTTGAATTTCCTGCTGCTTTGCAAACGCAAAGATACTGTTGCAGTGCGGTGTTTTAATCGCCGTACTGGGCACCGGAGCCGTCCCGGGATGTACAGGCCGATGCAGGCTTGCTATTTGATCAAGCTGCCGTGCTTGGCGCAGCGACAAGCCAAGGACCCTGTACGTACAGTTGGTAGGCAGCACGGCTTGCATTTCGTGCACTGCAGGCACGTCTGATTCACCAGGGCAACTATGTATTGCACAGCTAAGAACTGTACGGCTATAAACTATACATGTGACGCAAATTACAACCTGTGAAAACTCACTGGCTCTGCTTCAGTGTGGAATAGCCAGCCTATTCAGTCACCACAAATATTTGATGATTAAAAAAAGGATTCATTCAAGCATTTGCTTGTAACAACAACCTCTACAAAACACAGTCCTTTTTATTAACCTGACAGTCCCTCTTTTAGTGAAGAAACTGCCCACCTAGTATCTAATCATTCGCTGTTTATTTCACGATGTTGTCACTACTCCGACGATATAGCCTCGAATGATAAGACGATTCGTGAATTTTTAACCGAAAACTGCGAATGAATGCTAACTAACTAATTAAATAACTAACTAACTAAACTATCCACATCCAGCAGAGTCCTACTTGCAAAACTAACACTTCTCAGCTAGTCAAGAAACTCTCCGCATTTTCTGGAACCCGAAAGTTAATTACAGTATTCAAAAGAACTCGCCACCTGTTTCTATCCTAAACCAGATCAGTCCAGTCCTTCCCCATCCTATTTCCTGAAGATTCATTTTAATATTATCCTCCCATCTTCGCCTAGGTCTTCCAAGCAATATTTTTCCCTCAGGTTTCCCCACCAAACCCTGCATGCAACTCTTCTCTCCACATACGTGCTACATGCTCCTCCCATCTCATTCTTCGTTATTTGATCATCCGAATAATATTTAGTGAGGAGTACAAATCATAACGCTCTTCGTTATGTAGTCTTCTCTACTCCTCTGTTACCTCGCCCCTCGTAGGCCTAAATATTTTCCTCAGCACCCTATTCTCGAGCACCCTCAGCCTGTGCTCCTCCCTTAACCCTTTAAAGACGAAGCGTATCTGTTTTATATGCAGACTCAGTGCGTACCGCGCTGTAAACACTCTCCACTTCGGTTATAAAAACCAGTCTCTTAATGTTTTATAAGGCAAAAGTTGCTGTTTGTTCTGAGATCCGTACAAAACACATAGACGCAATGTGGGCACCACGTAGAATTTTTTAACGTTAAACATGGTCGTATGTAAAGTTACCGCTAGGCTTTAGAGGGTTAATATGATAAATGGTTCCCTGTCACAACGTCATAGTTCGTCCTCAGGTTTCGGATGGGAACGGCCTCCAATAAGGAGGGTAGCTGAGAATATATTAAGTATGCAGTTGCGGACAGCTGGCAAGGGGTGGTCCACCTGCTTGGAGGATGGGTGAGGTGCTAACAACTCCTCACCATAAAACGTTATCACGTTACGAACAACTCAGAAAGGTCTGTGAATAAAGGCAGTCGGGAAAAATGAATTTCAGTTCACCAAAACAAAATAAACAAATTACACCTTCCAAGATGTAACTCAAGGTACTGTCGCAACATTTTCTTGGCGGGAACGACAAAACCCGCGAAAACTTGGTCACAATGCTCAATGTTCAGACCGAGGTTCAAACCGAGCACATCCCGAATACAAGCTGTTTGAATCAAGTTGCTGTCCCCGTCTTTTATCCCATTACAAGCCTGGACGGGCCCTACGGTTCCAGGAGGTTGAGGCTCCCAGATTTCAAGACAATCGGCATATGAATGTGGTAAGGTTGTCGGCCCCAAGCACCAGCCGCCTCAACCCCCCCCCCCCCCCCCCGCAAAATATTCCTGGTACTCATTTTTGTTAGAGGTTGAGTCGACCCTTGGGCCATAGTGCGGCCGGAAGGATTATATCAATGAAAAATTCCAGTGACACCATCGGGAATCGGACCCGCAACCTTCCGACTTGTAGCACAGTACCTCAATCAAATGCACCACAGTGTGCCCGCGTCTTTCATACAGCCTTAAGGTTAACCCCTTTTCTCATAAGCCTGATACTCGTTTTTATCCTGAGCCAAGTGACACCAGTCCACAGCTTCCGTTCGTTGAGATTCACTTTAGCATTATCTCCCATCTACTCCTAGGTCTTCCAAGTAGTTTCTTCTGTTCAGATATTCCTACCAAAACTGTCTACTCATTTCTTCTCTCTTCCACGTGTGCTGTGTAGCCCCGCCAATATCATCCTCCTTTTTTATATGTTGTACACCGTGCATATTACAAATTAATTAGAACAAACCAATAATTATGCACAAAATCCACAAAGTTATATTTACATTGACATTATCCCTACACGTTTCAACGGACATGCCATCATCTTCAGGGGATATAAAGTGTTACAGGTACCAAAAGCATCAATAAGTGTAAATATCTTCCTACATACATCAAACCTGATTTATAGTAAAATCTAAGAAACAAGCAGCATATCAATGTAAAGTCAACTAACTATTCCGAAGATGATGGCATGTCCACTGAAACATGTAGGGATAAAGTCAATGTAAATATAAGTTTGTAGATTTTTGCGCATAATTGTTGGTTTATTCTAATTATCATTCTCCTTTATTTCAACAACCCTATATTATCTGGTGGAGAGTACGTATTATAAAACTTTGTATAGCGCAAAGGGGCGTGGCGTTAACCACCCACCGCGATCTAGCTCCGGGGTTAAGCATGAATACAGCAATACCTCCACTCGCCCTCAGGTGCCACTCGTGGTGTTTGACCGGGCAACCTTTCATTAAGCAGTGATCTCCAGTTTCCTGTTGTTTCTTGCCTCTTGTGTCTAAATATTCCCGTCAGCACCCAGTTCTCAAATACCGTCAAATTAAAATTACATTAAACTGTAAACTATCAGACCCATAAAGTGTTCGTGAACTTCAAAATCATCTAATTTCAAGTTCAAATGGTATTTTGCACGACGCAACTGACCTATGTGCTATGAATACCTGGTTGCCCTGCAACCCTTTTCGCACGACTGTCGAAGATGTTGCAGTAGACGCATGGTTACCTCCGCCAGAGACAGTCGAGCGTCACTGTTCTTGTTGCTTCCTAAATTTAAACAGCAACACGCTGAAGACAAATACTTAATCATAAATGTTAACGCTACACTAAAATGTTTATGTCTTTGGAATCCAGCTGCGCCCACTCTTTACGATTTTAGCCTAATGCATGTCCTTTGAGATTAAAACAAGACGTGAAGAAATTTACGCAGTGAGAAGTATTTAGCATTTATGTTTAGGAAAGTAACAATAGGATTGTCGCCGCTGACCCATCTAGCTTAGAAGAAAACAGAAATATACATAGAATTTTGTTGAAACCCCTTTTGAACGGTCCAGAAAGAGGTTTTATCGCTAGTTATGAAATGACATTTAACGAGAAACTTGATTCTGTCATCTTCAGGGTCGATTTTAGAGACCAACGGAGGGTAATAGTAAAATGGGCCTTTCAAATTTACGACTCAGTCCAGAGGTTTCTTTTAAGAGGTACAGAAATTTCAAAGTTTAATGCCAGAAGACTAAAAGCGGTTGCTACATGCAACATTTGCTTTAGCTTTCATTTCCATGACAGTAAACGACGGTGTTTCTTAATGAGCCTGGAACTACTTTTTGTCAGCGGAATAACAGCGAAATAGGACGGAACGTGCTATTAGCAAGACACTCACCCTGTTACTCTAGTAGTGAAACAGAAGAAATATGTAGGACTCACCAAGCAAAGCCTGCAGCAGTCATACAAAACGTTACCGGAGATGGCATAGGAAGAAAAGCACACAACTCACAATACAATTTCATGTTGTAAACAAATGCCTTCTGAGATGTGATGCAGGGTAAATTGGTACATAATTACCGTAGTTTCGGAGGAATATGCTGCCTCCATTTTCTGAGTAGGTTATTATTTGTCTACAAAATTACGTGGCGTCATATCCTAGAAGACAGAAATCTTCATAGCCACTAACGTAAGAACCTCAAATCTCACCTAATTTCATACCGACAGTTTCAACATACAGCCATATGAAGTGATGACTGCAGCATTTCACATTTGCAGACAGGCTGGACGGCAGGTAGGCTATGGAGTCTGAACTGTAACTGGAGGTACCCGTCTCGAATCTCGCTCGATTCGCAGGCTATAAATAATTATTCGTGCTTTCTCCCAGTGCCTCCCAAAGAAAGACAATATATTAGCCTAAACATAATGATAACAATACCTGACTTCAGGACACAATAAGCTATAAGTCAATAGCTAAAACCTGGAAAACTTTAATGGAATTTGTCTGTGTCAATATTAAAATAAATGTTTGGTTTAACTGACAAAACAAAGGGGGATCCTACTGCCTTGTCCCAACTGTATAGTTGCTGAAATGGAATGGTGACCAGCTTTAGCCTTCACGATGACGCACTTGTGCCTATTGCAACTCTTCGTAAGGCGCGGTCAGAGATACAGCTTCAGTTCATTTGTTTCGTCACATATTCATAATACGGAAAAACAAAATACAGTCAAACCCGGTCATAATGACATCGGTTTATGCTGAACCTCATCTACAGCGTCAGATATTCTGTGGTACCAATTAATTCCTCACTGTTAACCACAACATTAGGCCTACACTCCTCGGTTATAACAACACTCGTTTATAACGACACAAAATATTCAGTCTCCTTTCATGACGTTATTACCGAGTTCGACTTATTATTTATTTTAATAACATTTAGTTTTATATTTTGCTATTTATCCACTTTCTGTATGATAGATTATACTGGAAAAAAATTATAGTGGATGAGTGACTTTCAGTATGAATCATGTTCGGTGGCTATTCTAAAATCGGATTTTAACATCCCTGTAAAGGCAGGGTTGCATTAAACCGATATGCAGAAAATTACATTTTCCCCACCCATAAAGCACAACAGATTCCCTTTAAGTTTAGTGTTAGGGAATACTAAATTTAAAGAAAATCTGTTGAGCAATTTCTCAAATTTAAAATAGAACAAATGCGACCTCCCCATTAGGCGTTCACGTCATGCATTTATACCAAAGAAAGCAAAATAAGACTGTTATGATCCTAATTCTGTACTTCATTTACGCAGACGTAAGGAAGGAATTGTATTTTGTATAGCTGAGCGTATCCCGGTTAGGAGGGTTCTATACAATTTTACATGTACTTAATTCCGTGCCACTTACGCACTACGATCATTCAACTTGGCATTCTTGTTACAGTCGCCGCCATTAACGACAGCTGTTTCTTCAACGAGCAATGTGAGATGACAAACCTCCAGACGGAGTGTCGTGAAGGCCACTGCGTCTGCCGCTTCGAAATGACGCCCTTCACCAAGAACGATGGTTCAATAGCATGCGCAGGTCAGTACATCCAGCATTTTGTTCCTCAAACAGCAAATTACACACATTTCAATACTTCATAACGCTTTGTGTTGTTATGTTGCACTGGTCTTAAATTGTGAATACCAAACAATGCGGAATTGTATCTCAAACTGACGCATCATTCATCCTATACATACATATATACGTACATACATAATCCCCCCCACCCAAAATAAAAACAAACACGGTACAAACTTCTGGTCCACACCCAGAAAAAATAAATGTATTGCAGATCTGATTAGGGCGGTATTAAAATGAATATGGTTATGGAGCTTTGTTGGAATGATGCTGACACCGGGAAAGCAAAGTACTCGGAGAAAAATCTGTCCTGGTATCACACATATGCCTCATACACAAAGATGTAGTTCGTACCTCACAGACACTACAGTGTGCTTTAATCAAACGGCAAAATGGTGGGCGCTGTACAGGAAGGCAATCGTTGTTCATTGTTGGAAACATTCGAAAGATATTAACGCACTATGTGGAAAAAATGCAGAGGTTTTTGTTAAACCTGTGTGAAAGTATATTAGCCACTAGGCTTTAAAGGTTTAATGATCATGTTCGGTTATTTTATATTTGAATCTCTTCTAAATATACCCTTCTAAATTTTCATTTATGACGATTTGAAAGAGACAGTGACATTCGTATTCTTCTGGCGCTTCGGCACGCTTCCTGGCCAGGCGTCTCCCGTTATGTATAGTCACAAACTGAATTCAACAGTCAATAAAGAGCCGTTGATGGTTACTCAAATTTTTCCAGATATTTAACATTTAATGCCACATGTTTCGGCCTGATCAATAATACAGAGAGGTCTCTTGTTAGGTCTCTCCGTATTATTGACCTTTTGCTGCAATTAACCTTTTAATCCGTGGCGCAACAGCCAAAGTCAGGCCTAGACCACCTCAGTGTTGATGTTTCCAGGTCACACACACTCAGACACGCACGCACGCACACACACGGTAGGACTCCTCTGAACGAGTGATCAGCTCATCGCAGAGGCCGCTACCTACGCAGCACACAGCAAACACAACACACGAACATCCATGCCCTCAGCGGGATTCGAACCCGCGATCCCAAGCCATCAAGAGGCTTCAGACCTATGCCTTAGACAGCACGGCCACCGCGATCGGCAGCACTTAACCTTTCCTCAAAGCTTTTTCATTTGTAATACCTGACGATGATCATGCACACCGAAACCTGTAATACTAAATATTAAACATCTGGAAAAATTGGGTTGCGATAGATGGTTTTCCTTAACTAAGTTTATATGTATCACAATGGGATGTACAAACTAAAGTTTGCAACACAGCCGTTACTCGGGAGATAACAGTCTCCTTTCAGTCTAGACATACCCCCCCCCCCTTTTGTGGAACCTAAAGTCAATCACAGATTTAAACGTTATACTGTTCGCTCCGTGCACTGTCGACAATCATCAGAGAATCAAATTAAAGGAACGCCGGTGTTGCTTTGATTCCCTNTAAAGTTTGCAACACAGCTGTTACTCGGGAGATAACAGTCTCCTTTCACTCTAGACATATCCCCCCCTTTGTAGAACCTAAAGTCAATCACAGATTTAAACGTTATACTGTTCGCTCCGTGCACTGTCGACAATCATCATCAGGGAATCAAATTAAAGGAACGCCGGTGTTGCTTTAATTTGATTCCCTTATGATGATACCTCGAGGATCGAAACATGTAGACGTGTTCAGAGTGATACTGTAATGTAAAACACCTGGGAAAAGTGTTATGCAGTTTGTTGGTCCCAGTGTTGTGACTTGATTAATTAGTCTTAAACTGATTCTCTTCAAACCATGTACTTTAGCCTGCAACAGTAAAAATAAACCATCCGGGTAACACATCTTAACATTTCTTTTCTGTTGCAACTCCAGATCTTTAACATTTGTTCGATAAGAAACGTGTAGGAGGTAGATTTTGATTTGTAACAATAAATGAAATTGAATGTGTGTTAACTTCAGCGTTCCCTTCCGTTCAGCACGATGTTTACACACCCTGCCTCCGGACTACATCAAAGGCCACGTTAAGCATTCAGCACCGTGACACCTGCACATTTAAGGCAACTGTTCATGTTATGTTGTCATCCACAACTGCATCTGATGAGCAGTCTCGTCCCTGCATGTTTTGCGACCAACGTTGTGTACGAATTTGCCATTTCCTCCATGCGTGTTACATATCTCGCCTATATCACGCTCCTCGATTTGATCACCTACCTTCCCTTAAATAAAATCTTTTTCCAGTTCTATTTTGTTCTGTCGCGTTCCCACTCAAAACAAATTGCAGGATAATTGCCAAGCATTGTTTCTGCTTGTCTGACTGCTGGGGGTCTCAAAATACACAAAAGACGTAATTAGACACCGCCCATTGCTTTGGGACTCCACCCATTACGAGACGAAGCTCAGCACGCTTGCGAATGTAAAAAATAATGGAACTGCTGATTCAGACAGACCCATTTATTTGTCGCCACTGTCAAGTGCGTGGTTGTTCGTGAGCGGACGTGAAACAAGCCATTGTCTTGATATCAGACTTCCCTACTTGCGAATAGCAAAGCATGATAGCAACCAGCAGAGCGCATTAACTCCTAGCATCATACAAGTTAATTTCACAAATTCTAGCAAAAGTTACTTTATGTAAAGAAAAGAAAAGTTCACACTAGAACAGGCAATTAAGGTCCAGAAGCGGGGTACAGGTATAGCTCTACTCTTTCTCTAACCTCGGCGCTAGATAGGGTGGGTGTTTTAACGCCACGGCCCGGCCGCTTTACCCCCGGCGAAATCGACCCGATACCCATTGTACAGAAGGCTAAGTGGGCCCCAGGACCCGTCTGGACTGTTTCGGAAAATCTCGTTCCCACCGGGATTCTATGCCGGACCGTCTAGCCCAAGGCATTCGCTATACCGACCACGCTATCCTGGTCCACCTTTTTCTTGACATGTCGCGTAAAATTTCGCAAAGCTTTACAGATGAAACAAAACTTTTAGACTGACGAAATTTCAACGTGAAAGGCACAGGATCGAGTCTCTTGCAGAACGACAGTGTAGTGCGTTGTCTCACGCCGCGAGAAAGTACTGGCCTTCCGAACTACCTTGACCTGTTTAATAGCAGTCTACTTCTCCTGGTATACCTACACTCTGGCAACTTTTACAAGCAATCTTTAGAATAAGAAGTTCAGTTTTGATGATGATGATGATGATGATGATGATGATGATGATGATGATGATGATGATACGTACGTAACACCGACCGACGTCTACTTCTTCCAACCCTGATATTTCACCCTAACCTCCCACCCCTTTCCTCACAATCATTCTCACGCTGCCTCTCATTCCCACGGTTGCTGTTGCTTTTATGCCAGCCCTCTCTTCTATTTTACTCGCACATTCCCCGTCACAATAATGTCTTTTTACCTGGAGCACGCCTACTTGTCCACAAACCCCGATCGACTTGAAGAATGAACTCTCCCGAAATGGTATGTCGTGACGACTGGTAAATAGTTACGGGCTTCCCGGATGAGCGTAATGCCTCCATATTCAGGGCGCATCAGTCTAATAATAGTATCAGAGCCCTGAAATGAAGGCACTACCCTCCAGCGAAACATCGGTAAATATTTAAAAGCCGAAAAGTCGTAAAATCCTAAAGATTTAATTGTTCAAAAAACCGCCATCAGAACTTCAAATCTCGCACTGATTTACTCCATTTCCCCATATTCCTTGAGTGTCTGTGCGCAAAGAAACTTTAGTCTTCTCTGACACCCTCCTATACGCATTCAGCGGCTGTTTTTCGTCTTTATCTTTGGGCTTCCGCAGCTGGTGATGGATGGGTTGGATCGGCTTTCGCGGTTAACCTGCATACAGAAGTGAATATTTTCCCGGCGTCTGTGGAAGCGTTCAAGTTTCAGTCTTCACGTGAATGAATGTGGGGGTTTTCGATTGGGCGTTATGTATATATGGCAGAGACCGGTTTGTGGGGGGTAACTAATCGGACTATCAGCATCCTATACACCACCCGCTGTCAGATCTATGTACAGCACCCTCCGCCCGGTAACCCCAGACTCATTTAGCCTGAAAATGAAAAGAGAGGCTCTTCCGGAAACGTCAGTAAATATTCACTCCCCTACCTGGTCCAAACCTGAACGCCAACGAGCACACTTTTTTCTGTAATTCTAGGACACTTTTCCTTCTAGTTCCTGCAGTTCTTTCTTCATAAAATTGTACACATTCAGGGTGAGAAAATTTTTCCTCATCTGCCCTCTTTTCATCGAAGAAACCGATTTCGACTGTATGAGTAGCTGAAGTGTTCAACATTGGCAGACGCTCTTACAGCCAGGTACGTTGACGTATTACGTCGTTTGCTCTGTTCTGTTCTTACAGCTCTAGCCAGTTTTGTTTTATCCCAAAGAATCTTACCTTCCATCTCGATATCAAAGTAAAACATCGCCTGTCCATATCAAAGATCTTCCCTTCGTTTTTGACGTTCACATTATGTTCCTTTCTCCGTGATTTAATTAGTATTATTTCAAGCTGTTTACACTTCATCCTAATGAGTACATGCATACATACATACATTCACATGCATTTACCGTCACTCAGACGTATTACTATTTAGATCCGTAATTTCTCGGGGAACCAGGGTCCTATTCCCGGCAGGGCCGGTCTTCCTCGTTTTTAGAGCGTTCAGACTGGCTCGAGGGGCCATCCAATTTGATGTCGAATGGAAAGCGGGATTCTTTCGCCGGCGGTAAACTGACCACTCATCTGTACCCAGAGCCCAGATTAAAAATGCTTGAAATTCCGCATCCAGTACCGCACACGTATTCGTGGCGCAGTGTTTGATTAAGCAGACACATGGATTTATATTTGCTTCCAACCTAGTGCGTTATTACTATTTACCGAATCCCTAACTACTGCGTTTTAAAGCAGAGGAAAATAAATATCTCAAATGAGTCGTTAGCAATCATATTCGCGCTCTAAAGTCCCACGTTTGAATCTCTAACCTCAGACAGCCTATCCTGATGGATTTCTTGTAGTTTTTTGAGCCTCCAGAGACTAGAAAAATCCATCCATGGTTTAGTGTTTCCCAAATTCTCTTCCACAGTGCAACCCCTAAAATATTTTTTATATCCTGACGAAACCTCGCCTATGAAAACGTTTGCGAGTACAGCACACGGGGGCTACTACAGTATTGCCAACTGCCGGAAAAAAATTCTGGCGACATTTCGAGGAACATAAGGAATTTTCGTGGCATTTATTTTTATGTACTTCTTTCACGATTTCTGGTTCAATCCCTAACAATTAACTGCGGAAACTTAGGGTTCCGCGAAACGCTGGTTAGGAAACACTAATCCAGACTCTAGGTTCTAAAGTCTAGACAATCCCAGGATGGGACCTTACATTTTGCCACGAAGGTTATTTCCTTAAAAATAATTTCTAATTCAATAATCACATAAAAATCATACTGGCCAACGCCACACTTCAGGCAGCTGGAAAAAAAACCCTTACATAACACAATAATTACACACTGGATTGCTAGACACATACAGCAGACACACACTGCTGGCTGTAATCTGAAAATGAACACAGGCCTGAAACAAAGCACTAATTTATGCAAAGCCATGTCCGACATTACACGCCCCCACTCCAACCCCTCCTCGCACCCACTTAATTGGGGGCTTAATCTTCATACAGCTATATCAAAAACATGTTGTCTATTTGAGGCTATTTATCTTACTCATCAAAAGCGGCGCCTTAACCAAAGAAAGCTATTTGTTGCTGCGGGATTTATTTAAAGAAAACTGTATAAGCTTAGAGAAACGCAGCGTCCATAATAATAAAATGATCAACATAACATTGAATTTATCTTTACATGTTGGCAACGAGTGTTTAATTAAAAAGACTGTATCAGTTATTAATTTATAGTTATTTATATTGAAATTAAGGTTGATTCACTGACCGAATGAATTTATTATAATTTTCAAATGTTGTTATGATTACATTTCAGATGCAAAAGCCATATAAAACGATGACATGTGTTTCTCTCCAACAGCGCGTTGAGGTTTGTTACATCATCCCTCGCCAACTGCAAATTTAAGTATCTGTGATTCTGCATATTCATACGGTTTTCCCATACACGGTATTTGGTTTACGCATCCGAGGATTTTAATACAGCCAGCCTCGGTTATAACGGATTCCAAGGGGAGTTCAAAAACTATCAGTTATAACCGAAGTCCGTTATATCCGAGGTAAGGTTAAATTACTTTTTAACATAACATCTAAATTTATACCACTTAAGTTACGCTTGTTTTCAGTTTTATTGCATATGGACATGAACAGCTACATTTTACACACACAACAGACACACATTGCTACATTCGTGAACACTTGGTGTAACAGATGGAAGCACCACACACCAAGATGCCTGAATGCTCCCGTCCTTTACGCCTCTACTGTATTGCACAACATACTCAAAATTTTTAAATCCCCCCCCCCTCAAATGGCGCAAAAGCCCCTAGTGGGCCAGGGCCTCTCATTACCATGGCTTCACGATCACACTCAGACGCACCACACTCTTGTAGGACTACTCTCGACGAGTGATCGGCCCGACGCAAAGACCCCTACCTGACAACACAACACTCACACGAGACAGACATCCATGGCCCCGGTGGGATTCGAACTCACAATCCCACCAAGCGAAAGGCGGCAGACGCACGCGTTACACCGCGCGGCCACTAGGATCGGTCAAAATTTTTAAATACTGTACATATTCGCGTGGCGCAGTTGGTTGAGGCACTGCGCTACAAACCGGAAGGCCTCGGGTTCGATTCCCCACGGTGTCATTGGAATTTTTCATTGACATAATCCTTCCGGCCGCACTATGGCCCTCGGATCGACTCAGCCTCCAACAGATTTCCTAAGGATAAAGACGGTCGATTGTCTAGAAATGTGGGAGCCTCAACCTCCTGGAACCCTAAGGGCCTGTCTAGGTCTGTAATGGGATAGCTTTACCTTTTTACATATTCGCACCTGGTTGGTTGGCCCGTACTGACACATATCACTTCTTTGCCGAAAAACGAATTCCGTGTACGTATGGTAAGTAAAAGTCTTACAAAATCGCTACCTAAAATGTTACAAGTAAATGCGTCGAAGTCAAGCCGTAATTGATTTATGACAGGGCACTGTGCCCCAAGTGCCATAAAGGTGCTCGCATATGACAATTACAGTACTTTCTGTCTGGTGCATGAATAACAGAAAGAGGGAGAGACTGCCCTGGCTTATCCATTATAACCGCTAATGGTCTGACCTTGTCCTTAGCAAAGACAAACAAAGCGCAAAATTTACAAGTCTCCACGGCGTCTCCGGGTACAAAATGCTATCAAATTACATTTGCAGTTTCATGTCGCTGTGACAAGTGAGCACCCTGCACCCGAACACACTGTAACCTTTATGAAATTGCCATTATTTTGCCAAAAACGGTATAGCCGAGGAAAATCAACTGTTGGGGAATGTCGGAGAAATCCGATGTGACCGAAGATCCGATATATAAGAGACCGGTGTAACCGAGGTAGTTACAATGATAAAGCATAGGGAAACGGCCGGGGAATGGGAAAATGATCCGTTATAACCGAAGTCTGTTACAACCGAGGCCGGCATAACCGACGTTGTGCGGTGCGCCTTTTTTGGCATTTTATACTTCATGGCTACTGCATACGTTGTTTTCTTAGTAAAAGTACAGGCCAGTTACGTTTGGATCAATTTTGACACGGACCATGGGTCCCCGAAGCCTTAGTTTCCCATATGGCTTCGTACAGGTAACCCAGCGCCTTCTAGCGGCGACGTTAGGAATGACAGGCGCTACCCTTCCTCTCATAGCGTGGGCAGCGAGACTGACCTTGACGCTTTTGCCAACCGCTGCATTCTTCATGAAAGTAACCACGCTGCTAGCAAGGTTACGTTGCAGTAGAGACCATGTTTCATCCGCTTTCTGCAAAGCCCTACTCATTTACATCGCAATATCTTCTGTCTAGGATTCTAAAATAGTATGGAAAATTGCTGCAATCACACACACCGACGCAACTTGCAATGCAAAACATGCAGCCTCTGCCGACTGCAAATATAACACGAGTTTAATGCGACACGTTCACACCAAAACAATTCGATACCGCTGCTCTCTGTGACAAACACCACATAATTCGTTAGTCCAGAAGAAAAATGTCACAACTCAAAAAATGCAATTTATGAGTTCTGTACAGGAGTATTGTGTTAAAACTATCAAAAGTTACTTGTGTTAACAGGAAAAGTGTCACAACTAATATTAGACCCTTAGCCGTATGGAGGCGCTAGTATGCCTGTTCTTCCGAGCGGAATAATGATCATGTGATTGGAGAACAGTATCACGTGTCCAGTTATGCATTTCTTGGATTTTATCATTTTTCTTTCGAACTGACGAAAGCTATGACGAGTTATGTCTTCTCGCAAGCTCGAGCAAAGTAATGCGCTGTACGTACACGTGATGGGAAGATCCCGTGTGTTCACAACACAGGCAAACACCACTCCAGAAAGGAAGCGTTATATATATATATATATATATATATATATATACACATATAACACTCTTTATATTAGTCTTATTATCAGCAAGAATGTTTTTGTACGTTTTTCTGCATCCCTTAAAGATATCAGCAGCCGTTCTTCCGCCTAAACAGCAATCCCGTAATTGGTTTCTTTTTTGCAATTAATGTCTTCAGTGTGGTTTTACTCCTCCTATAAAAATTCTGGATCACGCGTGCCACTGTAGTAGCTTTGTTCTGCCACTTGTCCAGAAAGAACGGTCGAACCCAATATTTTCGCCTCCGCCTCCTCGTTTTTCTTAGCCTGCATTATGTAAGCGCTCGCGAAGCAATCGGACTATCGGCATAGCGTTCCGTTTTTCCAGCGTGCATGTAAACTCAGTACAGAACATCGCATATCCCTATTCAAGCGCTGGTTGTGTCCTGAAGGTTGGGACAGTGTGTTCTGCCTTAGAGACAGAACGGCGTTGTTTGCTGCCACTAAAATACTCCCCTTCCCACCTAACAAACTCGCAGGTTTATCTTCAGTTATGCTAGAGGCAGCGGATGCCTAAAAGAATGTTGAAGGGGAGATTATTCACCAGAAGAAGGAAGGGACAACCATGTACAAGATGGTTGGACAATGTGGTGACTGACCTTGTGGTGAGGTGGTTAGAGGGTGGAGAAGGAAGAGTAGAGGTCGTGAAGGAAGGGAAAGCCCACCAAGGGCTGTAGTGATGGTGGTGGTGGTGATTATTATTATTATTATTATTATTATTATTATTATTATTATTATTATATGCTAGACGAAGGCTACGAAACAGTATTTTGAACACCTCGTCAACTATATACGATCAAAGCATAAATAATGCCTAGATCACATTTACATCGAAAACTTCCGCAGTACAAGGAATTTTACTACGCCTCTGGATGGCGTACCATGTCCGCACCCTGAATTTTTATTGGGTGGAGGGCCGTTCCTAGGGCTATATATATAATTTGTTTGGTTTAGACAATTATGTTACAATAATAATTCCCTATGTATAAATGTAAGACAACACTGTCTGCAGCTGCATTCATATACATATATATCAACTACATGTTCCCTTATTCACTCACCTAATTTAAATCACAATGTCTAATTTTCTTTTCTTTAATTTCATCTGAGACATTTTAAGTTTTATATTTTATTTTTCAAAATGTCAACGTACTAGTCATCAGTCGATTTCAGTGGTTGAGCTTGGCTGAAGGATACATTACATAAAACGTTCGATATCATCGTGTCTGCAAAATCTCTGTTTTTTAAATTTCGATTTGGAGGGCTGCAGACGGGTAGCCCCCCCCCCCCCTTTCCCTTCCGCGCGCCCCTGACATGTATTGACACGTCAGCGGAATCTCCTGCTTCCGTCAGCAGTGTAATAGACCTACCCTGTTGATGAATGCTGCAGCATCATCTTAAAATTCAGAAGACCCGCTTATCTACCAAAATACTTGACGTCGCATTCCAGGAGACAGCAGTCATTCCACTGAAAAGTCTAATGTGGCACTGAATTACAGGTTACTGGAAAAGAGGGGGCAACAGTTACTCGCATCACAGCCTATTTGGGGAACAAATTTTTATCTGAAATTCTTCCATGGTTTATGGCAGAAATGAGAACGACGGAGGTTACACTCATCGACTGGCTTACGGACTCATTAAACTAGATGGATGCCTCCCTGATTGGCTGCGCTCAATGACTCGACACATTAATGGATCTGACGTCAAATAAACTGCACTTTGTATTGGAAATTAAACAAGCCACACATTCAAACATTAAATACGTATAAGTTTCAATCAATTACGGGAAAAACATTTGCCTGATACACAAAACGTATTTAATATATCAGTATGACTCAGTCGCCAAAGACTGTATGTGAAAACAATTCATCACATAAAGCTGAGGCAGGCAAGTTATTTTATAAGATGCATTAACCTCACTTAAGCGCTAACGCTCCTGACTGAATCCAACGCGGGGTTAGTACTGAACGAAACATTCGTTTCGAGATACCTCGTGCTCTAAGTGGGCCGAGATAACGATTTAGCACCAATAAACTCCTGAATATATACAATCATGAAAATAATGTAAACTGCATTCCAAGCGGTTTGCATTCGAGTCCAGGCACGTAGAAATAGATTTTAATTTTTATACAGCTTATTCAAGATGCAATATCATTTTCAAATTGCCTCTGGCTTCTTTAGGCTAAATGTGTGCCTCATCATGAAATTCATACGCCATTCCTTTCCTGCTTTCTTATTATTGTGCGAAAAACTGTTCTTCATTGCGTGCTGCACGGCATAATTGCACCCATGGAACACTGTCTCAGGTCAGTCAGAACCCCACTTCGCAAAGCCACAGATTGCAGCCAGGCAATTTTCTCCGCTGGAGGTGAACCTCGAAAAGCTTTTAGGGCTTTAGTCATATCTTCTGGCGCCCCATGATTGCCCTGTCTTTCGTTTATATGCACCCATTTTCCAACAAACAAAATACGAAAGTATGCAAATCGTTTGATTTATTAACTTCATAAAACGATAACCCAAGTACTTAAAATTGTAGCTGAAAGCGGAAACATGTCAATATTTCCTAAAACGGCCCTATTCACCTGAAGTTGGCCAGTGATGCATAACAAGTTGTTATCAATGGCGATCTACTAATAACGGTTTTGGCGCTCAGAGAACCTGGGTACTATATAACCTCACTAACGACTACGTGAAATTGCAATTCAGTACAGTATTTCGGCGTAAATCCTTATGTTAATATATATAAATGTTTAAAAACTCACCGTTTTAGCGCATCTTAAACCAACAGCTTCGAAACTAAAACTTATCAAACACCATCTTCCAACCACATGGTTTCCATTCACTGCACTGTCTAATGTCCAGGGACGCACTGCAGGTGGCAGGTAAGATCACAGCGTCACCAATAGCACTACGAGGCAGTTTTCCATAACAACAAGCCTATTCACCTGCTGGTACCATACACCCGACTACAGTAATGTGTGACGCAATAACCCAAGACTCATTCGTCCAAGTTCATAAATCCAGCGAGTTATGTAATGTTTACTCCCGTCGTCGTTAATAATGAATAATCGTTTAACATTGCGTATCATTATGTTACCAATAATTAACTGACCATCTCACGTGACAAGCAGCCGTAAATAACAAAGTACCACCCCTTTCACAGACACTCCTTTCCGTAGCTTGTAGCAAAGTAGATGTAGATGGTAACTTCAGTGGACCAGCCATGGCCGTCACTGCTTAAAATCGCAGTTAGGCACAAGCAACCTTCACTCGCGGTTATTAGAAAATCACTGGATCCATCGTAGCTACAGCTTACTTTGAAACATGAGAAACAGCACGGAAAATTGCTTACCAGGCATGACAGTTTCATCTTATTTTGTCACCTACATAGCAATTTCGTTTTATTAGTCATTCTGCCATTTGTTCTTCATCTTTGTGGCCATTTAACAGCAGTGTTATAAGTTAATTCCCTATGCACTGATTACCAGCCCTTCTGGAAGAATTTCCTTGCCAGATCAGCTTTAAAGTTGCCATAACAAGAATGCACTCCAATAAATTTCGACCGACAATCAACAGAATACCTGGATCTCTGTTTTACTGGTTGCGGATTAGCACAGCGCTGGCCTCCCTGTACGCAACACCTCACTTGTTTTATCGAGAGAGACCCAGATGAGAGATTAACTCCTGCTGCTGGCATAAGGAGCATTCCTGAAGGCACACAAAAGGCAGCAATTTGCCACTAGCAAGATGTCACTGCTAACAGCAGATATTATAACCCTAACAAATACAATAAAACTGTGTTAACTGGACGTTAGCACTTCCCCACTTCTCAGAAATAGATACATTTTAGCACAAAATATTTCACACAGTATGACAAAATTAGTAATCTCTTTCACTTTGGTAGATTTTTCATGAATGACAGAGTGCTCGGCCAACTGCTAATAAATATGTTTCCAAGTGAATGCCTACACAATATACCCTAACGTTCACATTTGATGATCTTATATTAACATAAAATTTACACCACCTCTGATGCAGTAGTTGATTAATAACAAATTTTACAAAATAAGTTGGCTCAAGAGATAATGATTCTAATTTGTATTTGGCTAGCCTCATTCCTGTGTTCACCGTTCTACTTAGTCCAACCAGGAAAATGCCACATTAGCACCAACACCACTTTCTTCAAGATTCTTTCCAGGTCATCATCCACAAATCATCCTACCAGTTGATGTTACACAGTTTTAATTATGGCAGTGTTGTACGATAAAATACAAATACGGAAAAATTCCATTAATGCAACACGCAAGGCACCGGAGAGTTGCCGAATTATTGAATAGTCCAGATTATCAGATGGTACCTATAATTTTTTGTTACTGCTCCTATGCTTGAGCTGTAAAACTAATACAACGAATATTTCATTTTGATACCTCCTTCACCTCCTGATTCAGGGTCATCAGAGTCCTCTTCTGTGTTTTCTGGAGCCTTCATAGCTAAGAAGTTCATGGAGCAGGAGACAAGCAAGCAGCTGATGTACAGCCACTCATCAAGGTCTTTTTGAACATGTCCCTGAAATCTGCCTGTTTCAGTAATGAAGAATTGTTTCTGGTAAAAGCAAAACTTACCATCTTGAGACTACTCTCCTTAAGTGCCAGATTATCAGGATTTCCGAATTTTCAGACGCCAAATTCAAGGAATTTTGCTGGAAATAATAAATTGTGGAAGAAACATGTATGATGGTAAATCAATGTATTCATCCTGAGGTACAAACAGACCATTTATTAATTAAGGTTGACATTCATCTAACTACATATGAAACTTCAGTTCCTACCTCACAGAGAACACAGTGCCTATTGTAGAGACCAATCGGCGCGGGATGTTTGGGAAATAATTCGTACTTATCATGAGAATCATATGATACATTCTCCCATGATTTCTACGGGGTGTTATAATTTCCAGAAAGTGAGAAGGTTTGTCTCTTTGGGAACAGTGGTGAACTCTGATGGTAGTGTTATGATGGAGGTACAAGCAAAGCTAGGGGCAGCGAACAAATGCCACTTTGGCTTAATGAAGCATTTTAGTTCAAAACTATTGTCACGTAAAGTTAAATGCCTCATTTATAGTTCTATGGGAAATATTTGGTCCAGTAGGTGAAAATGGATGTTGGAGGACGCGCCAAAATTCTGAAATACATAAGCTCTATGACGAACATGATGTTCTGAAATTTATTAAGCTTAGTAGACTTAGATAGGCTCAACACGTGATGAGGATGGACAAAAGTGACCCTGCAAAGAAAGTCCTTTGTACTAAACCAGGAGGAATTGGAGTCAGAGAAAGAGGCAGACCACAATTGAGGTGGTGTGGCGAGTTAGAGGAGGACGTCACACAGGCTGGATGTAGGAATTGGAGACTTAATACACAGTCAGGAGAGGAGTGGTGGAAGCTCACTGAGAAGGTCAAGTCCCACCCAGGGATGTAGCATCATTGGAAGAAGAGGAAGAAGAATATAAAGTCAGAATTTCTTAATGCTACAGCAGGTGGCATATATAGTTAGCAGCAAGGTTTAAAAGATTACACCAATCATGCACAGTATCAGTCCATATTTTGCAACATGAATCAAACTTACATGTTACTGGTACATTTATGTAAAAGAAGCTCTCTCCCTGGAGAAGTTCTCTTCCAGAAGACGGCAGTTATTGAATTAGTCAAACAATTCTCTACCATTAATGGAAGCAAGGATTTAATTATCATGTTCACAAGGCCAAACCACTGCACGCTATCAAAACAAGCTGTGTCATAATGCTTCCATGAAACTATATTAATGAAGAATAAGGAAAAGAAATACAAGATTTTTAAAACTTGATGTTCCATTTCTACACACCTTTCAATTAGCCTATTACCCACTCCTTGATGATGTTCACTTTTCATGTAATCAGTTATTTCTGTGGTTCATGCTTACAGTGAAGAATGGGTCATCTCAAACCACAACTTACATAGACCCTGCCATGATTGGTGTCCTGGTGGCTATGGTCTTCATGTTCATCGTCCTGTGTGTCGTGCTTCGTCTCTTCAGCAAGTGAGTTGATAAGAAACTGCAGCACGTCATGAACAAGACTTCAGGGGGCTACTACCCACCTTCTTACAACATAATTTAAACACCAGTATATACATATTACAAGAAATACCAACAGAGTACACTATTAAGAACATATATAAAGCATACACTATTAAAAATGTATTAATTAGTTAATAAATATTAAAAACATACCCATTAATAAATACGTTTTTAACAATGTATTCTGTTGGCGGTTCTTGAAGTATTACACTTTCATACATGGCCACAGTGTTATAAAGCCATTATACACATAATTTCCTTTATTCTGCATGCTTCCTTGCATTTCCTTGACAATTTTCTGAACATTCATGGAAGACTGCACACAGATAGTCACATTTCATCTGAGTCATAAATCCTTCAAATTTGTCAGTTCTGTGGAAACATATGACATTTTATATATTCCTTATGGACAGTATAATACAGAATACTGTATGGTAAACTAGGGGTTGTGTGCTCATGAATGACTGGACGATCCTTCACAGAGCATACACAGAGTGTTTACATATTGGATTTTCCACCATCAAAACCCAAAGAAAATTCCATCCTCTCAAGATGTTTCAATGCAGCAATTTAAACTTTTAACAATCCACTTGTATTATAATTCTCATGCATTTTTAATACTAACACTACACATTTTTACTTAATGGTAGAGTGACATTACTGTACATGTTTTACCATTTACAATTGTCATGTCATATAATAACACTCTATATGATTTTAAATATTATGATTGACAAATCACATAACAATGGTGTATATGTCTTTGTATACTGTAGCTCCCTGAGGATGGCTAGAGGTTGTATCCAAAACAAGTGGGAGTACTTTGTAAATCAAACATTGGTGCAGTTAGTTGGTAATAAACTTGTTTATACTATATGGTAAAGTAACAAGTATTAAATCCACCAAAATCATGACACTAACATTTATACGTACAATGTACACAGCTGAAAATTTCTGTCGTACTTGCCTCACGATCATATATTGTATCACCTTGCATTGGCTGTTTTTGTCATTGCTGCATGATGATAAACTTCGCTGAATGTGATGATTCAGAATTGGTTTCCTTCAGACATGCTGTGGTATACAATTTAACACTTGAAAGACAACTACCTTACAAAGTCTGATAAGGAAAGCCATAAGCATATACCAAATTTCTGGGTAAAAGTGGTTTCCAGTATGGAATAAATGACCAGAATTGAAGAAAAAACTCTAAAACGAATTACTCCTAGAAACAATGGCTATGAAAATCACTTTTACTTAAAACATGTATAAAAGGAAGTTCTGGACAGAACTCATGGAGCCTAAAAGCATTCTGGACAGAACTTATAGAGCCTACTTTCCTCCAAATGTTTCCATTTACATGGTATTATCAATGCTTCATTTCTGTGTTACATTACTTTGAAGCATACGTCCCTATGAACTATAGCTTCTCACAAGTACAACCAGTATGATGTATATGTCTTTACTAGATAACCGAAAATTTCTAACACAAAGCAGAAAGTGCATTTAAAAACCCCACACATTAGAGCTTAAATATTCTTCACATGTCTACAGGACAGCAATACACTTCAAGAAATGGAGGTACCACATTTAATGCTTCTCTTTCTTTACTGTAACAGTGGCATTCCCCATGCACATCTGTGAATATGAGCTTGTTCAAAAGTATTAGTGCTTAATTTCAGGAAGAAATGGGAAGCACATTCCTGTACCAAGCAAGCTCGCCTAACACTTTAGAATATTCCAGCTGAGAAGGTACACTTGTTTGCTAGACTTTTTTTATTGAGTTTGACCTACAACACTTCTCCTAAAAACATCCACCATACAGAAAAATCTGTACTCTCTTAACAAATCACACACTCACAAAAAAAAGTGTGTCTCACTGAAACTCATATTGAGTTATTTGTTTTTAGAGTTGTGAGAGAAGGGAAAGAGATGACTTAACAGACCTAAAAATAAATGGGATGACAGTATTACACTGGAGCATAGAGGAATAGGGTATGATGACGTGAACTGGATTCAACTTTTTTAAGACACTGTCAACATCAATGTGAATATTCAGGCTCCTTAAACATGAGAAATTTCTTGCATCATTAATTGTCAAGTTTCCAAGAAAGAACCTGTACCACAGAATTACATGCTTAGCTTGTGATAAGGTTCATATTTCACATAGTTAATGAAATTATACACACATTATAAATAAGTAACTTCTTCAGATACACAAATTCGTTACCTTAACAATACATCCACGTGATTTCTCAGGCAGGAAATCCTCTTTCTCCTCTCTCATTTATTTTTACAAAGCATTATTGTAAACAAACCAACATCAACTAAAACAGGAGAAATGTTATAATTGACGGTTCAATATTGTATTTGTTAAATCAGAGCACGATGGCGGGAGAATCGAACAATTTTCAACACCCCAAACCCACGACTGATGAACGTATCACTGTTGAGAGACAGCAAACTGCTGCATGGTCCCGAGCGTCGAGGAAGTCGTGCAAGTGTCCGAGGTCCAAGCCGCCAGCCCAGCATAGCGTCTCTGAGACCACAATCACCTCAGTCACTAGGTAAGAAATGTATTTTAATGTTGATATGAAAATGCACATTGTAACTGAACATTTATGGTGACAACAACATACAGATACCATGCTAAATGCTTAGGAAAGCAGAGTAATTAAATCAACAATTGTCTTACACAACAGGGCTCCAGTAAACTTGTTGGTAACTTTTCCTGACTTTCCAACTTGACATGAGAGTTAATTTTGAAAAATACCTACAGTGAGAAGAGCCACACAATACTGAAAAAATAACATCAACTGAAAGACCAAGAGTTTAAAACTTGAAGCATTTATTATCCCATACCACATACCTTTCATCATTTCAGTGCCTAATGAAAACAGAACAAACAAACTTTAATATATGCGATGAGGTGACAAAGAACCTGCAGTATTTCAGGTCTTCTTTATGGTTTTGTAGAATCAGAAGTAGCACACTGTGTTACATATGTGGAAACTGGTTAGTAGTTTAAATAATGAGGCATTCAGATGGAAACTTGGTTTAGCAACTTGGCTAAGGGAATAAAAAATGTTTCAGTCACTGGAAAGCTTCGGCCAAGTGACACAGTATTACCCCAATGACATAAAGTTCAGTTATACCTGTCTTAAATTAGACAGTATTTATTGCATGCCAAATCAACAAAATTGTTCAGAATTATGTGCATGCATTTTAGTATTACACATTTCTAAATGCTCTCAAATAAGGAAACTTACTAGATTTCACTGTCTGCTAAAGATCAACAGAAATGCAGACACTCAACTTCAACCTTGCCACAGCACATAGAAAGAAGCATGACATGCCATAATAATGACTTAACTGTGCCCATGCCTTCACATCCTGAAGTTTTAACATATTTACATATTACTTGTTCAAAACACGTTCAAAATTGCAAGTCTGTAATATAAGTACAAAGTCTTAATTGAATGCTGAAACTCTATACCTGATCATAGTAAGGCATACAGCATTATAAACTTTTTGTAATAATATGTTAAAAACACCTTCCAGACCTTACACCGTTATTTGTTTTATCTACTGATATTTCTGTAGTCTCATATTATGTAGCACGAAATGGCAGAATTATGAATGACACAATTGAACAATTTGACATTTACAGCCTGGTCCTGCCTTCCCATTTCTGAGGGATCCAGTGACTCCCATTAAACCTCCACATCCTATTCCCCACTACTTAATCAATCACACCATTAAATGTTCAATGCAAATTACTTAATCATTAAAAGAAATAAGAAGCAAAAACAGTCACTAGCTGTAAAATAATTCTTTCAATTGTGGCAAAATGTGTTAACAAACATGAGAATTAGAATTCACAGATAAATATCTGACTGAAGACTGCAGTTTAAGAACAATGTCCTATATATTAAAACTAACATTTTGTAATGTTCACATTAGTGTTCATAGTGCTGTGTTGTAGTCTTACACTGCATAAACACACCAACCATCACAGCATAACCACATAAGGAATACTTGTACTAATGAAATAAATTACACAACTCAACTTGTTTCAATATACTATAAAGTCATCAGCACCAAAGTGCACTTTAAAAAATGTCACATGCACTTAATGAATTAAAATATATCTATAAATATACAAATAAAAGTATGTACACTATCTAGCTTTGATAAACACTTAGAATAATGAAGAATAGTACAGTTGTTTACTCTAACACTGCAACAGTGTAAGTAACATCAGAAACAAACATATTACTCCTTATTAGTCTTACTTTGTATTAATGCAGCTAATACCTTAATCTATGCAGTAGCACAGTTCTTCATTGGCCAAATGGAATTAGCAAATCCTGAATTGACGCATCATTCACAATACACAGTACACAGTACATCGTGCAGAATGAACAAAAGTTTCATATTCCTCCTACATGTTTTGGCTATGCTGGGCCAAAATATGCGGCAGGGTGTACAATACAAACATAACTTCCACTTTGTATTTTACACATTTCACATGATGATTTCCCAGCCTCGCCAAAACATGCACGAGGAACATTAAACTTATGTCCATTCCCAGTACTGGGTTGGTCTTTATTGAAGGATTAGTGAGATATGAGATTCACACAGCAGTGAAAATGACAATAACTGTCTTCTGGAATATGACACTGTACAACCTGCTAGATACGCATATGTACCAGACTGAACGGCGTCAACTTACTAAAGACAATTATCTCCTTAGGTAGGATTACTCAGGTTATGTTAGGTTAGGTTACAGTATGTGAGCTACAGGCACAGAAGAATTAATATTTCACAGCAGACTTTAGATCATATCTTGCTTGTTAATGCAAATATTAGCAAGTTAACATCCCTGTATTTGTTAGACATAATTTAAAAGGCCTGCTTATCGTCAGCACTACCTGGCTGACCTCAACATCACCCACATTTCAGACTGTAGCCTCAACATGTATAAATTTCGCATACTAACGCTCAGTTTTGATCAGTATAATAATGTATGGAAATTCAAAAGCTAGTGGTGACAACTTTTCTTCAGTGAGAAGAGGCATTTACAAAAAGTGTGTAATAAAAGAAGTTCTTTTTATTTAATGACGACTTTGTGTAATAATGGCCAGTTCCTGTCACTGAGTAAATACCCTTACCACTGAAAACATATCAAGAGCAGATCTGATTCAGTGACAGTGCAACAAATGACCTTAAAAATAAGCCAAAACAGAAGAAGTCATTCAGCTATTAGAAGAAAGGTTAGACTTACAACAAACCAACAAAACCAGATGAAGACAATGTCATAACATGACAGCATTAAATGACATTACTTGGCAGAATCTTAAGAATTTTTGTTAACTCTATTAGATAGAAACATGAAACTGCTGTGTTGCTTCTTTTGAACAAAATACAAATTCCAGCTAACCCCTTTTGTTTTGTACAGGCATTGTATAATGGAATAACAACATTCAAAACTTACTTTCAACCCTACTGCAATACTGTAACATAAGAAGTTGAGGAAAACAGTATCATAATAGCCATGTCTTAAAAGAACATATTAACATGAGGTATATGCCCTACAGTGTTTGTATTCATGTTTTCTTTTTGAAATAATTTACAAATCTTCAAAGTATCTACATAATTTACGAGCAAAAAACCTAAATTCCTCAATATAAAACGTCTGTCATAAACAAAATAAATCAAATACAAGCTAATACCCAAAAACAATATTATATAAGGGTCAGATACTGCAATAATCTTGTAACTGTGCTTGTTAACATATAATGCACTGTAAACTATCATCTCACATTGCAGTTGAAGATTTAGAATTGGCCAATGTTACACACAGCCACACACAGATAATATAACTAATGATTGAACATTCACATAGACAGTTGTGACCAATCAGCTCTTTCATCAAGGTTCAAGACGGGGGAGCCACACCAGCAGTAATGCATCTGCAAACTCCAACAAGTCCCAGAAATCCCCCACTAAGGAAGCTGCCCCTAACAGCACTGCTGTACCTAACCACACAGAGAGTGTCACCGTCGAGGTGCAGGAACCCAAAATGTAAGAAGGATGTCAACAGTGATCACCAGTCAAGATGGAATAATGGGCCAGCTCTCTCTAAATAATACACACCTAAAGCTCACCTTGTTCAGCCATGAATTATCTACTTCTGAATACCAAATATGTACACAGAAATAAAATTCATCTACAGTCCAGTTAAGGAAAAACCAAAACTGAAGTTCAGTTACAAAAGAATTTAACTACAAAAATTCTACATGAAGAAATGTTATTACAACAGCTATAAATCTTTAATAATTTGCAATTAATAAGTATTCTATTACCAACTGCATTACATGTTGTTAATTCTAAACTGTGTAGTTTCATACCAAAACTTGCAGTCTGAACAGGTATGAGGCATTGTAAGATCTGAGGTCCTCACAGCAGTGTTTTAGGAGATGCAAGTCTGCTGGAACATGACAGCATCAAATCCCAGAAGACTTGAATCTTCATGTGAGAAGCACGTTGGTTAGGTACCCCTTGTGCACACACAAACAGAAGGTTGAAATCATTAGAGTGATTGTTACTAGCGACCAGCAAATTTATCTTTATTTCTCAGCTAATACAAATTATACTCTATTACAAAAATTAAATATGAAGTCTCAAAAACTTAAACAGGGGTAACAATATAAATTTTCAGCTTTTCATGGCAAGTGTTGCTCAAATGATATAATTTAGGTTTCTACACCATGTAGTGGGGGCGCGTGGTGGCACAGTTGGTTGAGGCACTGCACTACAAACTGGAAGGTTACAGGTTCAGTTTCCAACGGTGTCATTGGAATTTTTCATTGACATAATCCTTTCAGCCGCACTATGACCCTGGAGTCGACTCAGCCTCTAATAGAAATGAGTACCAGGAGTATTTCCTGGGGGTGAAGGCAGCCGGTGCGTAGGACTGACAACCTTACCACTTTCCTGTGCCAACTGTCTAAAAATCTGGGAGCCTCAACCTCCTGGAACCCTACGGGCCTGTCCAGGCCTGTAATGGAATAGCTTTACCTTAACACCATGTAGTATAATTGTTTTTGTTCAGATGTTTCAGAACTTGCTGCCTCTGTAGACAGGGTGACTGACTGTGGTGCAGGTGGATACTGAAGTGACCGGAAGGAGGAAATATGTCAATTAAATAGGAATGCTGGAAGGACTTTGGCCAATTAGAACCACTGGCTATGATTTCTTTACCATAAATCATGAAACCTTGCTACATAATTGACATATTTCTCTCTCCCTATTATTTCAGTATCCACCTGAACCAAACACAGTCACTGTGAAGACGGACACAGTGAGTTCCTTCAAAAGGCCAGGACAAGTCCATTACACTACGCTGTACAAAAACGCAAAAGACCATCATTTTAGGGTTGACACTGTAGTGAATCACCGATATTGAATGTATAAAGTGGTTCCATGGAATATGAAATTAATACACAATTTGATTGCTTGAATTAAAACTGAGAAACGATGGTAATTTGAATAAAATCATCATGATCTATGTCATAAGCTAAACACATTATTTGTGAAGTTGATTCAGAAGATCTCGTGCCAATGTTTGACACTTCAAAATGCTCTCAGAATATGTCACACTTAAACAAGGAAAAATTTTGAAGTGACACCAACCAAGATCTTTGCACATGAACTATCAATCATAATATGAAATTGTAGCATTTTGTTGTGTTGTTTAATTTGCTTAACATACATTACAATCACACACAACAGAACATCATTTTAACAGCTGACTAAATTTTAAAAACTACAGTCCTTAGGTTATAACATTTAATAAACTGTTGTAATGATATACGGATTAACACATCACAAACAATAACAATACCACTATTACTTTATTGTGTTATGTCGTGTGTGACCGAAATATACATTCTACATGTAAATCAGAATACAGTAAAACTGTGTCACGACGTTTTCGAAAATTCCACAAAAATCCGACTTCTTAAGTGGAAAATTTCTTAAAACAGTAGGAGTGAAAGTTCTATTTTTAATTTTTTTGTGAAATTATTACATATGTATGCTGAATTTGTACAATTTGCAGCTGTCTTAACACATTCTCACTCTTATCTGACCATTTAACCATTTTGCCTGCAACCATTCATTCACAGTTTTATTTACACCTTCACCTATACTTTCACTGACTTTCCATTCACAAGTTCACATTTCATTCCAGATGTTTACTTTTCCTTTAAATATTTTCAAGCGTGAGTTGTCTTGCTCTTTTTCAAAAACACTAGCAGTATACATCTTCAGATTCCACAGGTTCGCTTTTAGGTAGACCAGTAGCTCCAGTCACTTTCACTAACTCTGCAGTGTCTTGAATTTATTTTCTGGAATTGCTGATGTAACTTATCTGCACAGTCACCACAAATGTTTCACAAACACGCTACACCACGGCGCGTTTATATTACCACCGATAAATTACGTTTAAACAAGTTGTAGCAATCGAGCACCCACTTACCACGCGTCAAACCGCCGTCCCCCCAGCAACGTGGAACATCGTGTCACTTCGACTAGTACGCGTCCAAACTTCTTCAAACGTTATTGGCTGCCTTCTTTTACTCCCGAGCAGTTGAAGCAGCAAGTGAGCCGCCATATGCCAGCGTTGCCAAACGCAGGCTTATGCAGGTCACGGAATAGCTAGGATCAGCTTCCGGCCGCCCGATACAATTTTTCGGTTATCGTGAGAGACCGAGTAGTGGGGACTGACTGACTGCAGTCTCTGCATCGCGGAAGAAATACGGCACCCCCGCGTCGGCCGTGAGGTTGCGTCATTCTGCTACGTGAAACGTAGCGGAAATGACCTTGGAGATTAACCTACATGGGCTGACCGCGCCATTTGACCGCTGCATTTTGGAAACAGAACGAATGGAAACTCGCGGAAATTCTTTAAGATTTTGAAACAGAAAATGTATTAAATGGGTAAAACAATTGCTTCGTCATCAAATTTGTTACCTGGTAGGCGGGAAATTTCCTTATGCGGGGATGTATTAAAAGGGCAACGCGTAATGTTAATCAAATGAGAGAATTTTGGTGCTTTTTTATCCTGACTTCTTAGGCGGGAAATTTTCTTAACCGGTGACGTCTTAAACGAGTTTTACTGTATTAACTGCAGAGATAAGTAATTATTTGACAGAAGGGAAAAACTCAAATCAATTAACAAGAAAAATATAATTCATAACCATTTTCCCCAGTCCATTCTGGGACACATAATATTCTTTGACACATTTACAGCTTCCAAAATCAAAGTTAAAAAAACAATAGCGGTGGTAGTGGTGGTGGTGGTGGTGGTAGTGGTAGTAGCAGTGGTAGTAGTAGCAGCAGCAGTAGTGGTAACAGCAAATTTCACTTCACAACCTGCCTTGGCTGTCTGACTTCTCAGACCATGCTTTCATAGTATTTAAAAATCTATTTAGGAGATTTATGTGCTCATATAAATCTACAGTGTTGCTTTCTTGCCTTCTAAGAACAAATTTTGTCATACAGTACTTTGTAATAAAACACTGCTAATAAGAAATTTAAAAGAAAAAAGAAACATTTAGATTACATTATACATATTAATATAATTCTTTTAACAAGATTTTTTTTTTTGGGTGACATGCACAGTGTTTCTTACAGAGCATGCATCAACTAACTTTACATCTGTGCCTGTTCTCATTACCTGACCATTATTTAAAAATGCTCCAATGCAAAATTCATCAAACTTACTATATAATACACATATACATGCATAGACCAATAATCACTACTTATATCACACAGTGTAAAACGTAGATTAGGCTGCAACTACACACTCATTTTATTAAGCTTGTAATTTTAAAATATCAAATACAGTGATACACATAATTATTAGAGCTTAATTTCTACATAGGTTTTGAAAATATTGTGTAGTTAAAGATGAATTTCAAATACTATACTCATGTACCCAAAGAGGTAAATTTTTATGACCTTTATATCTCATAGAATTCTACATAATATTCATGCTCCTGTCACCTACAAAACTCATGGTGCACAATTTTTATATAGTACCTTTCTTATTATCTGTTAAAATACATATGGCATCTGCTATCAGAAAATTTGGGGAAGGTTTTCTGGTCAGCATTTGCTGGACACTATGAAAAGAAAAACATACTTTTGACGATAACTTAAGAGCATATGGGCAAGCATAATCTATTATAAAAGTAGCAACTTCTTTCTCACATTGGATGTATGTATTAATTCAAATAGTTTAATGTAATTATAGCACTAATACTTGAAGAGAAACTGATACAAAAAAGTTTTTACTATTTAAATAACATTTCCCACTGCTGCTCAAATGTAAACCAAGCTATACTGTGAATACTTATAAAATATAGATATAAAGATTTTCTGTATTAACCTATCTCATACACATAGCTTTGGCAACTTATTAACGTATAGAGAAATATCTTAGAGGTGAAACTCTTTCTTGATGAAGAATATAATTTTACATATATCATAGTATGTACTGCACTGTCTCTAATTTTCTTAAACATTAAAGATTCTAAAAGCCAGTGTTAATTTTAATGTTTGAATTTGGGTCACTGGGGAAGAGGCCCAAGTCCTGCTCATTAAAATGACACCTAACCCTAAGGTGTGTATACTCACATAGAGACTAAACACACTGATATGATACTGTCATTACTTTTTTAACATTATATCATAATCTATTTATATTAATATTCCTCCTTGTTCCTAGAATATTGGTGTGCTTGTATTTGTTTTCATTTTTTTTACTGGTATGCTGCAAGGAAAGAATAACTGATGTGGAACAGAAGATCTCTTTTTCTACGATTTCTGTCTGTAGAATAGTGACTGTATTTAAAAATAATATGGATAAAGTGGAAGTGAAGGATAAGATTCGCATAGAGTAACTTGCAAAGGATTCAGAATAGCAAAAGAATTATTTCAAAATGCCAACTGAACCCACTTAATATTCCTGTCTTACAAAACAATGTGTAAACAACTGTAGAAATAGCATTTACTATATTTCCACATACAACATGTTTACTGCTGTTACTCAATACAACATGAACAATGTATCACCTAACATACTTTTAATAAAAATCCTATCTTACAATACTGTGAGATTAATTTTTATCTGAAATCACATGTTAACCAAAGTGCTGACCTTCCTGATTTCTGACGTAACATTACAAGCTATGGGTTTCAATAAGAAAGAGAAAGAAATCCTAAAATCTATTAATAGAAATGCCTGATTTAGGCCCTATGTATAAGCTAAACAACCTAAAATTCAAAAATAATCTAAATATATATTTCCTTTAAGCATGTAATGTTAAAAAGCTTCAAACTTATAAGAATGAGTGTAAGTTTCATGGGAAATTTTCTCTGCAATTAATGGACACAGGACAGTAAAATTTTATGTATATCCCTTCCCATGAAGACACACAACAAGCTTGCGAAATTATATTAGAACCAGACATGGTCATGAAAATTTTGCCCCTGAGCTGTGTTAATCTGACGCAAAATGACCCCAAAGTAACAATCACGACAAAATGAATAGCACAATAAATTTAAAGCCAAAGTTACCCTTTTAAATAAAAAATGTGTCTACTAAGATGTAACATGAAGGAGTAACATTCTTGCTATAACCAAAGCATCATGAATAAATGAAAATTATAAATTTATTACAGTAAAATAAATGTATTTTTATTTCAATTGTTGTTATTCACTTATTCTTTTCTAACAATTTATTTTACCTTTTAAGCTTATCTTTGTCATTTACAAAAAAAGTGCTACTACAACAGCAAGGAAGCCCAGGTGCGAAATATGTTCATCTAAACAATTTACACAACACACAGCATAGTATTAGTGCCAGAATATAAGATCAAAACCACAAACTATTAAAAAAAATAACCAAACCACGTGCAGATACCATAATGTGATAATCCTCTGTTCCACTGCAACATCAGTGTTTGATACACACATTTCTTCTCCTTCCTTCAGTTTCTTCAGAACTTCTACTTTGCTTCAAAGCTCAGTGCCACTTGTTAATACGAGTCTATAGCACTTATTTTTCTTCAGAGAACCAATGTAGTTTTCAAACTTTTCTTGGATGCCTAAATCACATGTCACTTCCAACAAAATCTTCAACGATGTACATCACCAATAACCATTTTTAAAATGGTATTTCACCTTTAAGAAATGATAACTCATTTAAATTGTTGTAACTGTAGAACACAATTTAATATACATATATACATTACATGAATAAAATCAGAAATAAACATTATGGGTTATACAGGCATATGATATAATTTAAGTCTTTGTTGGAATACTTGTTTGCTGTTTGTTTCATTCAGTCACTATTTGTAGGACTTCTTGGCTCTCCAGTCTAGGTACTCATCAAATTCAGCTTCATCTGCACTAGATGCTTCAGAATCATCATCAGCTGCATTGCTCCTGCTACCTGCAGCTTTCACTACAGCCTCCTTTTTAAGTTCCAAGTCCAAAACTCTAAAGTACAAAAAACACACATAATTCCATAAGTAGCCACACATCAGTACAACTGCTTCAGTCTTAATGATCTACTCACTTAGTTTGCATAAGTGTAAATAATAAATGTTTTGCCCCTTCTAAATATTCCAAGCATAGACTTCCCAAGTAACATGAATGTACCTGTGTAAAAGAAGATAATAAACTGTCAAGCCCTAAGACCTTTTCAGAATGGAAACACTAGGATGATAATGAAGGAATCAATCAGTAAATCAATCAACGGCAAAGATTAGAGATGCTGAATTTTGACCAATTTCAAGAACTCCAAACAAAATAGCCATAAAAATATACAGTAATTACACTTGAAACACTTAAAATGTTTTTTTGCCTAGATTTTAGTAATACGACAAATATCAGACCTGTGCTAACCCAAGCTATATATGTGTGAGACTTACAAAGCTACAGAATGTTCACAAGTTTTCCACTTGGTGGTATGTTGGTGCAGTATTCATAATCCTTGATAAACACTACCATGGCAATTAAATTGGCCACAGTGGCTCAATGTAATGGCCACAAAGGTAACCTCACTTCTCGTTATGAAAACTCACGAAAGACGTCACCTGTAGCCCTCTCACGCTAAAGCGAAGATTTGGATTACATGAGCAACACAGGGGATGAGGGAAAGCCCACCATGATTCAGGGATTACAAACAGGACAAATTTCACATCGCAAAAAATGGGCACAGGGCACTTCGGCAAGAAGTAGACAGTATTCTCTGTCACTTGTTATATATGTCATTCCTACCACTAATAAAACCACAGCTGCTTATTTCTGAACTTGTTAAATGTGATCGTAAGTGCAAATTTTTTGGTTTTTGCAGCAAAGTAGCTAAGGCTTCAATTTTCTGGGATATGACAAAACATACCCTAGAAATCAGTTTCAGATGTTTTGAGAGAGAGCTGTGGTCTCACCTTCAAGCATCAAAATGTCCAGGAAAAATTAGACATTTCAACCCTTGAATATGAGACCATTTCGTTGTCTCAATATGTCAGGAACCAAGTAGCCAGTGACATGGTGTCATATCCCAGCATGGAAGCCCCAGCAATACACTTACTTTCTGCAAATCAGAATAGCTCTAAAGAATGAACATTCAATTACCAAACACAGTGTTCAGTCTGGGCCATACATCTAACTGTATTTAAAGACATAATTCAAAACATTTACGATGAGACTAACCTGACAGCAGTGAGTCAGAAAAAATACCCACTCACATTATATGTATATGAAACAAAAGCCCATCTGAGAAGATCAAGATCTCTAGAAAAATCATACACAGGAAGAAATATATATATTTGTAGCCAACCGATCTACATGGACACCTGTTTCCTTTTTCCACGCAATAAAAGAGATGCAGAGCAGGATAAAATAATTTGTTACCTTGACCAGTTCCGCATCTGTTCATCAATCTCATCGATTTGTCTCTCTGCTGTTGCTTCTTCCTGATCTTCTGCAATGATCTGTGCAGAAACTGTGTTTTCCTCTTTCATCTCTTTCTGAAATTTCTCCCACTCCTCTTCAATTGGATCTTTATACTCTACATTTCGTGCCTATCACAATACAGCAGATTAACAAGAATTAAGCTATAATAAAATTTTCCACAATGGCCAACTTGCCAGTACAAAGTACACATAAGTAGAAATACTGTACATAATCATGTAATACTTAGGGACGAAGGACATGTCTTACCAGTTACAAGACTAAATTTCCTGATTTTCAGCACAATACTAACATTAACAACACCCAGTTTCTCCAGAGTTATGCCAAACAGAATATACCACATACACACACTAAACATAAACCATATTCCTTCCTACGTGGACACATTAACTCCAGGTCCCCCTACGATCACTTTTGAAGAAAGGAGTGCCAAATGTTTCCTTGGGGCAGCTCCAGGGCAGAGAACAGTGGATCATAAACATAATCGCAACATAACAGAATAAATTGGAATAACAAATATCAATACTTTTAATAAAAACTATCAAAGAAAATGGCAAACTCATATCAAAAGATGAGTCAAACTGGAATTCCAGTGCTGCTTTCTTAATATCAATTGAAGAGCAGTAGATTCCAGGGATGTGCAAGGAAAAGATGGAACAGTTTTAACCCCTTTTAGATGGAATAAGGCAAGTGCTTCAGATAATGATATGAGAAGGAGGAAGGGGTATGCAATGGCGCAGTTGGTTGAAGCTCTGTGTTACAAGCCGGAACTGTGCAGGTTTGATTCCCAATGTTGTCACTGGGATTTTCATTGACTTAATCCTTCCAGCCACACTGTGGCCCTAGGGTCCACACAGCTTCTAACAGCAATGAGTACCAGGGATGTCTCCTGGGGGGTAAAGGCAGTGAGTGTGTAGGGCTGACAACCTTGCCACCTTCATGTGCTTACTGTCTAGAAATTCTGGGAGCCTCAACCTCCTGGAGCCCTGCGGCCCTTCCCAGGCCTGTATAGGGATAACTTTATGCCAAGAAGGAGAAACAAGTGCCCTGAAACTTCAATGCAGCTTTCCTATCATCTTTTAAGTAAAATTTTGCTGCAAAATACAAGGAAATGCAACAGTAATCTGCCCAAGAATGATTGCCGGATATTAAGGTTCAGCACGTGGACATGTATTAAATTCCCAGAATGCCCTCACTGATGTCACTTCGAGTAGCAAGTGAGCAGTAACTACACATCCACGTGACATGTCTGTGGCTGTATCTTATGGCTTGCTGCAGCAAATAAGGCAGCAGTAGCAAAGCAGTGGCAGTGTTCAAACAAGCAAGCATTGTCATCCTGATGGAAAAATTTGTGATATGCGGTTGCAGAAATGCATTAATATAAAGTTTTGTGCAAAGCTTGGCAACAATAAGAATGAAACTCCGCAGGCATTAACAGAGCTTTATGGCACTGATGCTACGAACAATTTTAGTGTCTTTAAGTGGCGCAAAGTTTGAAGAGATCCAGTAAGACATGAAAAACTTGTCTGACAACTCACCAGACAGATAAGAATGTGGAGAGAGTGCAGAAATTGCTTTGTACTGACAGACAGTTACATGTACAAATGACAGAAAAGAAACTAAATGCAAAAAGAGAAACTGTGGAAATGATCTTAACTGAAGACTCTGGAATGGGAAAAGGTTTAGCAAAGATGGTGTCACAAATTTTGTCTCATGACCAGAAAAAGAATGGCTTGATGTTTGTTCTGCCGTCTCCTCCTCTCTCTTTCTCACTCTCTTCAGTTGGCTGAAGAAAGCCACTCTTTGGATAGAATAATTACAGGTGGTTATTCATGGTGCTTCCAATATGAAACAGAAATGAAATACCAAAGCATGCAAGAGAAAACACCTGTGTCACCAAGACCAAAAATGGCAGGCACATCACAAGCCCAAGTGAGGACAATGTTGCTTTGTTTTAAGCACAAGGTCACTGTTAACTTTGAGTTTCTTGAACAAAGATGAATAGCAAACCAGGCTTGTTTGTTGGATATAATAGCAAAGTTACATGCGTCCGTTAGTTGCAGAAAACAAGAACTTTAGTTGATACTTGGTCCTTGCATCATGACATTGCCCCTACACATGTCATGCTTGCTGCCTCAGCATTCTTGAAAAAAAAATCAATAATTAGATTGCACCATCCACCATATTCACCAGATATGGCCCCATGAAATTTCTGGTTATTCCCAAAACTGAAGATCATGTTGAAGGACCTCCAGTTTTCAGGCACATTGACATTCAGCAACATGAAACAATCATTCTGAAGAGCATGCTAGAAGAGGGTTTTGAACTATGTTCTGAAGAGCAGAAACACCTGCTCAGGAGACTACTTTTAGATGGCAGAAACTGTGTGTAAGTAGTTAAATATAGTTCCTACAGGGGCATTCCAGAAACTTAGTTATTTGACCTTATGCCATGGAACTTCGAGTCTCATATACTAATTGTTTCCCTGACCACAGAAACACAAGTTCCTTAGGTAAGGTGACTCAGCCAGTATTACATCATTTTACCTACACTGGAATGTGACAAGGCCACTCAGTTATGCCATGATTCATAGACAGAAAGTCTTTCGTGCACTATTCTAATGAATAAAGTGTTTATTTGCGATACTTCCATAAAGTATGTATGTGTCATGGGAAAAATGTCAGTGAAAATTTTGTAAACAATAACCTACCTTAACAGTGCCACATAAAGGATAGCACAAAAGAGAATAGAAAAATTCTAAATGGTAGATTCAGTGCTCGACAAAATGAAACCCACATACTTGTATCTCAGATGTGGCATGGTTTGCAGTAAGTAGTGCTGTAAACAGCCAAAATAACAGATGCTGATGTTACAAAAGTCCCCAAGCAGTTCACCAGGTTTTCTTTACCTGACCTTAAAGTGCAGTGAGTGTAGACAAAGCCATATGGCCCAAATTCTTCAAAGACACAAATTCTGACCATTGCATGAAATTCAACTCTACACTATTATTTGGGGAAATAACTTCAGAAAAGAAAATGCAAGGCAATCTACTTTCATTACAAATGCTAACGGACAATCTTCAACAAAAAACTGCTAATATTTCAAGGCAAGAGCTTCACTGCATATCAAGAAAGACTTTCAGAAGTTGCAAGGCCTGCTTAAAAACTGGAAGTCAGCACTTCAAAACTTTTCTGTGAAATAAGATAAGGTGAACTGCTGGAGAAAAACAGACTCTAAATTCATGCTGAATACAGGCTTTGTATGCAATAAGGCTCCCATGACAGCTGCCATGCTGAGACAAAAGATGGATCTTCAGTGTACAGTCTTTTAAGTGCCAGGTTTCTACTGCTACCTGAAGCACTATTCAGTTTCAATGTCCCCTGCAGGAAAATGTTTTCACTCTCAGATGAAAGGGGCGTACATTTAATGGGACAACACTGTCTCATTTGTCTATTTAGGGTTAAAGATATGCACTGCAAAGTTCTGTAGGATACATTTTATTGGGTGCTTTTTCATGAGTTCCTGCATATAAAATGGAGATTTGTACTAAACTGTGCTATTTATTATATTTATGAAAATCAGATGTAGAAATATTGTTAAAATATTATTAAAGTAACATTTTAATAAGCAATTAATATGAAAGAAGTTTCATGTAGCAAGAACCCACAACATAAAAATGTAAATGTACTCTGCTCCTGGTAACTTCACAAGCAAACTAAGTGCACAACTTGATGGCTTATTCCTGGTGGCAATGAGTTCAAATATGTTCCTATAACCCACCAGACATGAAAAAAAATTAAATAGGAATTTAAAAAATCACACTGCAGTACATGATTATTCTGATATTTATAGGGCTCTGTTCACAAGTTAAAACTGTATACCTCACCTTGGCATCCAGTAGAGGGTCATCAAAAAACCCTTCTGGAAGTGCCTCTTCTTGACATGAGGCAACTGTTTTGGTGGACTGACGTGATGGTTCAGAATCTTTGTTGTCTTCAACAACTTCATCTTCCATTACTGCTTTCTGTGTTCGATTAACTTCTTCTACAGTTGCATGGTTTCCCAAATCAAAGAAGTCTCTTGGCACTTTGGGCTCTGGTGCATTCTTCAGGATTCCTACCATCAAGGACACATTATAAATGCACATCAACAGATTTGTAAAAAATTATGTCATTCCTGCATCAAAGCACTATGTCATGAAAATTTATGGAGGGATGTAGGTGTAACTCCACATATTCTTAACTTTGGCACCATAAAGGGTAAGTGGCAAGCTCATACTCAGGTTACTTTACTCCTGTACCCAGGGAGTTGAATTTCAATGATAGATACATTAACTGCACCCATTACTTAACAGTTTTTAATTACACTCATGACAAAACAAATGGGCTCTGCTCCATCAACCTCTCACATTCATCCCTGCATTCAACTCCACTAGGTTGGACACTATGAACACGTGATAGACACAATTATGCACAACAATTAGATAGCCTTTACCATAACTCAAATACAAAGAGCTACCAGTTAATCACAGTTTTGCATCAATAACAACACATTCATTGGCTGTTGATCGCTTTATTAAGCCAAACGATGGCAAGTGATTTTATTCCACAATTTCTGAACAACCGCTAGTAGCCATTATTGCCACACACATGGTATACAGAAGTTTTATGTCAATTATCAAGTACTGTCTACATGCTCATGAGAATGATTATTGGTTGCCTAGAAATTAGGAACACTTGATAATAACAACACTGTTCAAAACATACTTGCTTAATAAAATGGCCCACAACTAATGAAAATGTTGTATTTGATGAAAAATTATGATTAGCTCATCAGTAGCCCAGTGGTATGGTATGGGAGATAGATTTCTACTACTCAAATTAGGCAATCAATACAAGCCGTAGGGGAACATAATAACTAAAAAGTTGGTGAGATTTTCACCAACTGGTAATTCTATAATGTTGGGAATAGAACCCGAAGGTTCATTACCGCATTCACAAGAGCCCGCCACCTGTCCCTATCCTGAGCCAGGAATGCGGTAATGAACCTTCGGGTTCCATAAAATGCGGGGAATTTCTTGACTAGCTGAGAAACTGTTAGCTTCTCAAGAAGGCCTCTGCTCCATGGAGTTAGTTAGTTAGTTAGTTGGGAATAGAGGTAAAAGTAAATGTAAACATAAAGGTAAAGGTAAGTGTCCTTATATTTACCATGAAGGCATATGGGAATATGGAGGTATAGGTGGATTAATTCTCAACCTTGGCACTAGATGGGGAAAGTGATCACCTTCTACCCTGGCCACTTTACACCAAGAACAGTTCCCCACCGAACAGGATGCAGGTGAAGCCCATGGCCTGTCTGGACAATTTAGAGAAGAGAAAAATCTCTTGTTCCCAAAAGGAATCAAACCACAATTTCTGAGTTGTCCAGCCCACAGCCTAGTCACTATACTGACAAATATATCCTGTATCCCAGTGATGGCAGTAATTAGAATAAATTAGATGATATATTTAGCGCAATTACAGAAATATGTAAAAACTCATTCTCTAACCTCCTGACACTGACAGCAAGTATGGTATTACAAATACACGGTGAGAATGGATATTGGCTTTATTAAGTATTATGACATAAAATTATCTGTCTAGTATGAAGTTGCAAAATTATCTGTTCAACGTGAAGTTTCATTTAATCACTGCTTGTAACTGTTGGTCTTGTGTGCAGTAGATTTTTCAGTACTCTCTTGTAAATAAGATTTGTGCTTTCTGTGCCTATTCCATACAGCATTTTCATAACAAGAAATGGATGCACTACAAATTTACAGCCACCTTAATATAAAAAAATTTGAACCTATTCCATACATACACTCCAAATTACCCATTTCAGGTTCTAGATTGGCAAACAATTATGATTATTATAATATAATATGATCATTACAAGATAAAATTGCAGACATAAAATTATGTTAGATTCAACCAAAAAACTCAAAAAAGATATCCAAGTCAGGCCAACCAGGCCTCAGCTGGAACTAAACCCAGACTCCTCCAATAAATATCACATATGACATGCCACATTAACCTTTAAGCCTTTTAGATGGTATGGTCACTTCAGTTTGTGCTGGTCTCTTCACAGATTGTGGAACAGAAGGCTGCACACAATTCAGTGCCTCTTCTCTTTTTCTCTTCACATGAAAAATATTTTCACGATGTTTCTTGCTATTTATATGTACATTCCATACTGCTTCACTTCGGACTACTGATTCACACAAAATGCACGACAGTTGTCCACTGTCATTGTATGTGAGAGACAAGTTAAGCATATATACATACATAAATGAAGAGACAATTTTAATACTAAGTAACAAATGCCCACCCAGCAAGACTCCACACACAATTCAAATGATCAACCACAAGTAAGAAACTGTGCCCAGTAAGTCCATACTTCTCTCACACCAAAAATAATTTGAAGCTTTCTAGTAAATCACACACACCTGACACGTAAACTCTTTATGTGACTGACAAACTAAGCCTAGGTCATATTAAATCTTAGGCAATTAGTCACCAGATTTTCAAAGTACAATTCCAGAGCAACACCTTTGGGATATAGGGTGGACACAATGGCAGTGAGACAAGTATCTCTCCAACTACAGTTATATCCCATCAGTCACCATTCCAACAATGCAACTCAATTACTACTGTCCAAGATGTGTAATATGTCTGGCTACATACTGGTCTTCACACATGACTCACCTCTTGGACTCAGAATAAAGAATAAAGAAGCCATCATCTGTTCAGACCTTGCACAAAAACAATTAATGTATAAAATAATTAAGTAGCAAACTCTATCATCTATGCGCAGGCCTTGTTTCATGCTCCAGTTGTGTTTCTGAAAAAGTAGGCACAAATCAAAAACGCATAAACCAAAAATCATTTCCCATAAGATGAAAAGCTTACAAAAATGGACATAAACCAGTCAAAGAGTGTTAAATAAAAAATTTGACTGTGTAAATTAATGGTGTAAATTAGTAAGGGGTGTGAAAGCAAAAAGGCATAAAACAAGGCCTCAGTGTATTGTGATTTTGTGCACAAAAACTGAAAGTTGATACCACCACCATGTTTTTAATTGTCATGCTCTGAACAGTGCTTCATGCAGAATCTGTATGAATGTTTATGACCTAGTTCCACACCCACTGGAAGTTAAATGCAGATCTCATGCAGTCTCCACTTTATTTTACAGTTTACAAAAAAAAAAGCCTGATGAAGTCGCATATTTTTAAAGATCTATTACTATCCACCATTTCAGGACTTCATATCAAGTGGCACTAGTGATGTTCCACCTCACAAGTTCAAGCGTCTGCCATGTTGTTATTATTGACAAGAAGAAATTAACTAGACAGTCGATGTATGCATAACGTAACACTTAGGTGCATTTGCACAGCCACTGTTGCCATGGAAAAGCAATAAGAATTAAACATTAACAATGTGTGTCTGTATTCTTGGCTTAGTCATCTGGCATGCAAATCAAATCTCTTCTGCACGTATTACACTGCCATCTGTGCCTCTATGTCCCTACCAAATTCTTCCACATTATCTCATAAACAGCACGATTATCACAAAAAATTTATTGAACATAAAATATGTGTTTTGATTTTCTCTACAACTTTTGTCCAAAACATTTCTCATTCTAAAGAGAAGTTAGCAAGCGATATTATAAATTTACATTGGTCTTTACGTAAAGTACCTGTTATTCTTGTCAGACAGTAATCAAATTTGAATCTTCTCAACAGATTTTCAAAAAATCCATCCAGTGGGAGCTGAGTTGTTCCATGTGGACAGACAGACAGACAGACAGACAGACAGACAGACAGACAGACAGACAGACAGACATGACAAAATTAATAGTCACTTTCTGCAATTCTGCGAAAGCACCTAAAAGGCATGTGTAGAGTGGCCTCCAATGGCATAATGCCCATAATAAAATTTCACCGAAATCTGCCTAGTCTTTCTGAATGTGAAGCACAGGGATGGGCAGGCATAACCACATTCAAGTCATGAAAAGAGTGCATAAAAACGGGTAGGCAACATACTACGTAACAACAAAATAATCAGCAAAACATGGTACAAAATGAAGAACACTAACACAATCATACAGTGTTGGAATGACTACTTTCAGTATCTAGCAAGCAGACAGGCAGCTGTTTGACTTTCAAAACAAGCATGAACACACAACATCATAGATGGGTGCATCCATGGATGGAAAACCTTACGTCATAACAGAATAGAACTAGCTGCCTGTAGATGGCTCTTTTTGTTGTTCACAGGAGGCAGAAGTCAACTTGAAATACAGCACCAGACTTGGATTTCAGTTATGCTTACTACAGCATATTCCATATCAGTCTGAATTTACATGTTACATTCTCAGACTGGTTTATGGACTCATTAAAGATCAGTTGAAAACAAGGATGTAAGTTGATGAACTCTTCCTCACTGACAGTCATGATATTGTGATAAAAATAAAATGCTTTATTTATTTACTTATTTTATTTATTTATAATTTTTGACAAGGCTGTCAATAACTGTAACTGGTGTGATCAGACGACAGTCAATAGTAAACTAGAATGTATGTAGAAAAAAGTGTGACCTGTTTGGTGTACTACCCTAGAATGTACCTCGATGGACTGTGACAGCAATGGAAAAAATCTGTCAGCATAGCTGACAGCTCAGCCAAGTCTCAAACTCAGCACTTCCCACACACAAATCAGAAACATTGTCATTTGCACCAACTATCCTAGTAACACCGACAAGGTAAATTTCAAAATTTCTCAGACACATCTATGTCTATTGGGATGTTACTATTCACCAAATTACTGCTGTAACCTGCTTGAATCAATTTCAAGTATTTGTGTGGGATATTGATTCCATGTTTGGTACCTCAAGTAACCATTTTTTTGGATAAACGGTAAATGGTGAGTCTTACTTGCAAATTCCACAAGTATATGTGGTACCTGACTTACAATATGAAGACCTATACTTCATGCAAAATGGAGAACCTGCAGGTTTTGCAAACACCATTCATTTCCTTATAATAAAACAGTTTACATGAAAGGAATTAGAAAACGGGATTTTACTCTGGTGGTACATTCCTTGAAATGTATGGTGATTCATACACATCCTTGTATTAAGACAAACAACAGAAATAGTGGGAATCAAACCAGCCTTGTGTCACAACCAGTTATGACCTACTGTGCTTGTTGTTTCTTTAATTCATCTCAGTGAATAATGTAATAAAAATTACTGATCTTCTTACAGTCTGAGTCTACATTCTATGTTAGATTACATTAAATTGAATTATAATATTCCATCTTAATGAATAACTTTAACAGTTTGGGTGGTCTATTTTACCTTAACATCCCTCTAAATCCTCCTGGAATTGCACTCAGCAATACAATCGGTAATGTATCAATATATCTGGCACACAAAACCTGAGGTTTCCACAGCACTGATACTGAGGATTCAGGACCTCTGGGTTGTAACACTGAGTACCAGGGTTACTGATTCCTAACATTTTTAAGGAACATACCACACTCCTCTTGAAGGGTTGAGAGTCCTAGAAGAATGATTCCTCAATGCTTCAAAGATGAAGGCACTATGTCTGTTCAAAATGTTGGGAAACAATAACCCTCCTGTCAACACAGAAACCCAGAAGACATGAATTCTTAATATGGCTGACGGATGGCCATATATGAATTTGCACCAAACAATTTGAAGTGTTTAGTTCAGAGCTATGCAAAAATGGAACAGTCACACGCTGTTCGTGTGTGTCTGTTGTAAACTCTAATGCAAGTTTCCAAATTCACAATTTTAACAGTGATAAATATCTGCACTTTAAACACTTCAAATCATCTGCAAAAGATTTACTGCTCTTCAGTATAACATGCATTTTGAAACAGAGTGAGCTATAAAACGTTCCCAACTTCGAGCCTCACCATCCAAATGTTGCAAGAACAGCATGTTACAAAAATCAGCTTTTCAGCTCCAAAAAACTAACGAATCCTGAAACAAAAGTTTCTCTAACACATACACCCAGACCCAGCTATGTGCATTTAATGAAATAATCACATACCATACAAACTAACTGCCAGAAGGCCTTTTACTTGGACAGTTAAGACACTGAAACAACAAATTCAATCATGATGATGACTGCATTAATGTGTTTCCAAACAGTGTAGTACAAAACAGTAAAAGATGCTGGCACAAGTGTCCCCAGCTTCAACTATGTAAGTCAACAGCCCTCACCATCCAAAATTGCATGACAATGGTGAGTTACAAAAATACACTTGCCGCTGGACATGCACTGATGGAGAGTGTGTACAAACATGATACAGGATACGAAAGTAGGCATAGGAACAAGGAAGTGATGAGCCAGATTTTGAAATTTATTTCATCAGTTGTTCATTTCGTCTTAATCAAGCACGAAACTCGGATTGCAGTAGTGATATAAATAAATTGCACTAACCTAACCAAATCAAATCATACTGTAACTTATTTCGCAACAAGCACCTGTGTGCTGCCAAAAATCGCTCTGGAACGTGGAATAATTGGAGAACCCTAGAGGAATCAGGACTCTAACCTAAACCTTCCGGACGTCTTTGTTATGCAAAGGCAGAGGGTTGAGTCGGGACACTACTTTGCTCCAAGATCCCGTACGCCCACAGAAGAATACTGTGTGAATAAAATACACATCTACACACAAGTACGTAAACACGAGGACATAAACAATACTTTGGCAATACATAACCTAAAACCAAAGTGTCAGAAAGGATATTTTGCTAAAGGAGAGTCTATCTTCTTAATAGTTTCGGAAAACTTGCGTTTTTGCTCATTCATTATACGTCTTAAGTCATTTTGTGTGACTTTCTTCTTTCCTGACGTAAATGTCCCAGCCATATTCCCTGCACTGTATCTCACACCTCGCTACACAACCATTTTGCGACAGGAATGCCAATGTCCGTGTTTGCGTGACCAAAAATCCGTGATATAAAACAATTTACCTCATTCCATATCCTGTTAATCGGAATTGAAATCAAGAGTACATACGTTTCTAATTCAACAAAACCTGAGGCCTGCGTGTTCCAAATCTTTCCACTGAACACAAATGAACATTTTTATTACAACTCAAATCAACTCGGTTTTTCGTACTGCTGCCTGTCGCACGAGTAGTATTCGGTGGAAGAATACAGATTATGGAGTTCATAATGCAGTTTTTCACAGACAAAATTAAACTTCTTACACGTTAATTTTTACCCTTTTAGGCAGACATATGATTCTGAATTAAATGATAATAAGTATTCCCCATCTTTATCAGTTGTTAAGGTTTTACCAAATGCAATTTTTTATTGCCATCTACGGCCTTTTTTTAACTGTCAATTTGTATAATGACAAGACATGAACATATACGTAGTCTCCTTTATATTTGTTTCAAGACCAACCTTATGACTAGTGCCTAACACAGCTTTCCTATTTCATTTTCCTGGCAGAGTGGCCACTAGCTGTTGTTGCAAGTTGTTAGGAATGACTTCCATACACTGCCTGATCTTCTGTTTTAAGTTGATGATCGAATGCAATATCCTACACTGTAGCCTGCAGGTAGCCCCACAGGAAAAAAATTGCTGACAAAAGATCAAGTGCATGAGGGCGCCAATTAATGTCTCTGTAACAAGAAATGAGTCACTGTTGTAAAATAACATGTCACTCAGCACTGCCAATGTCCTTGTAGGACACTCAGTGGAGTTTTAATCAACACAGACCACACATCACTGTATGAGTGAATTGTGGCCATGGAGCTCTACATTAAAACAAACTTCAATGCAACAATGCAGTATCATTTCCAATACATTTTCACAGCTGTGTGCCCCCACTCCCAATGTACTGCTATTGTGGGTATCAAATGATGTGCACAGTCCATGAGGAATTTGAAACAAATAGTCCATCCCTATTGCATCCACATTTCTTACACATGAGTAGGAACAATTTAAAGTAGCATTAAGGGCATATTTAAGTAGACTTGTAAGTACGTTGATGAATTTCTGATGCCTAGGAATCATTCACATAATGTATATGAAATCATTACTGCACTTATTGTATTTTACAGTACTTTGTATCTTTCATCAGTCAGTTTCTTCCTGAGGGGCTACCAGGGGGTAAAATATGAGACATATTCTGCTCATTTCAATTGCTTCAAACAGCAAATGTCTTGCTGGATGCATACCTGTAGATGTAATGGTATAATACTCATAATTTTTCCTTATTTGGTGTCCTCCATATTAATAAAATGCACACCATGAATAAATTTTATCACATTTACATGACAGTACAACACACAAACATAACACCGATATAGTGGACCTACAGTTTACGAAGTATGTAACTGGGATGTGGATACATGCCAAGAAATTTAACCTCATAAGAGCATGACATGGGATGTAAACAAATTCAAAAATCTGACATGCACTGCTTGGGAAACAAGCTAGAAACCTGCTATGTGGGAAGCCACAGACTGCTCCTCAGCCATTATCTCTACACTACTTCTCATTCAGGGGCACTCTAGATACATAATTTATACATCCCATGAATTTTTTGATTCCTGCTGTTTGAAGAAATCTGTTCTTAAATGCATATTATTCAAACCTGTAAGGGTTAGTACAGATAATGAATTGTACATTATTTATAACATGCAATACAAACAGGTAAATACTGTGCACGTGGCTTTATTTTACTTTCAACCACTGGACTACTTCGCAGAGTGGATAATTCACATTTTACTAACAAAAACTCAACATTATTAAATTGTTCCGATGTCTTCGGTATACGTGGTTCTCGAAATCTGATTTAATAAGGCCAGAATAGAGAATACTTGCAAAATAATGTGTTGTGCAAGAATTCGTGTATTTCATCCACACAGAAGTGTGTTGTGGTTACTACCATGTATATATATATACAAGCTCTGCATAGAAGTCTTTACAAATTATCAACTGATCGCGGAGGATTGGGACATCTAATACATTCCTTGCATATTCAGCCAGTGTGTTACCCTTGGCGGCAGCTGTACTGTTTACCATCTGCAGAGAAAGTGCACTTCTTGAACTGAAAAATAACATGCTGTGATTTGAGTCAAACGATTCTAAAACCAAATATACAAAGATGACAGTAATGAGCAATTATAAACTACTGATGATACAATGCTTCAATGTTTGAATTCAGGAATCAGGCAACAGAAATACTGAACAGCTCAGCAGCCAGTAATAAAGGCAGCCTTTGCTCAACACCCATACCAAACTTGCAATAAGAACCCAAAAAGGGCACACACTAAACAAAAACTGAAGAATACAAAATAAGAAAATCACTAACAAATGACAGCATAATAAAATAGTACTTTCGCACCCGAATGACTCATTTTGCCACTTCACAATTCCCATCACATACACTTGCAATCCGATCTACTTAAATGAGACCACATCTAAAAAATATCGGCATGCAATTTTGTACCTTGCATTTATTTCAACGTCAAATCATGAACACCACTTGGTTTAAAAAATATGCCAGTGCAGTTATTAATCCTAACATAAAATTACACGAATATCCACATATACAACTCTTTTCAACAGTGGCATAAGAACGTAACAATATAACAATTTGAAGGGAGAATAATGGGCCTACACAGGAACACAGCCGCACAAGTTCACAACACTTTGAGGGGAGTGGGGTGCCAAAAAGCCTGTCTAGTTCGGCTTTTGCGTCAAACATATTTTGTACATAAATTCTTACACTGCTCCATCCGCATCATACATGCAGTTGATCACTAAATTTATTTCTCCATGAAGCCCAACAAAGTTTTAAAATGGCTCTGCCTCTCTGTACAGTAAATTACACTGTTCAGATGGCTTTAGACAACCAGGCACTGTAGTTCCTAAATGACAGCAGAGTACTCGAAGGTTCAGATGCGACAAACTGGATTTCCTCAAGTAACAGATAAATGTCAAGTTTTCCTAGCAACTAGGAAACCTGGACAATTGACAATGTCCCAGTGACATGTAAAGCTATCATATAAGCAGGTTACGTGAAGAAAATCTCCTGACCAAGAATACGGTGCTACCTTTAGATAAGGAAATAATTTCTGAGTTACCTTGACGACATCAAAGGTTGTAGAAATGTCAACAGCGAACAGTGCTAGAACACCTGCAAGATACCCAACTATGAGTTAACATACAACAGTTTAAACAGACAAAATTGGAAACCTGGGATAATGTAGTACTACAGTCACCAGGCTAAGGCTGGATATCTGAGGAAATGTGGTACAGTCACCAGGCTAAGGCTGGATATCTGAGGAAATGTAGTAATCCCTGGTAAAGTGATGATATTTTTAGCTTCTCTGCAGTGTCCCGACTGGCACTGGGTCCACTCATCCTCCTATTCAGCAAGTGCTGGGAAAGAGGGCCCTTCCCTTGGGGGTACAAATCGCCAGTGTGTGAAGCTCCATCTAGTGCTGAGACTACAAATGTGTATCTGTACCTCTATTCTACCATATGCTCCCATGGCATGGCCTGCAAGCAAGCACAGACACAACTCAACCTTCCTCATTAAGGCCGAGATGAAAAACAGCATTAATTCTGGAAATCAAATCAGACATTCTTCGCTGCCAAGTGACTAATTCTATGCCAACTGGTGCTCTGCAGACATGGAGCCATAGTATGAAAGCAATACTTACAATTCCAAAGCAAATTATGAAATACCATTATGTGCTCAAATAAACTTTATCCTAAATAATTTAAATAATGTATTTCCACTTGCCTCAGCACTGTGTGCATAACACCTGAAAAAGGCCTTCCTGTTCCATCTCTGACTGGGCCTAGATGGCTCCATCTCCTACTTCCATGACTTTTGATCAACCAATCTTCTCCGTTTCCCTTGGCCTGATTCCTTCACCTTTTTTAACCCTCTGAGCAGTGCCCTCTTCTTTCTGTACTATCTGACCTTCATTTTGAACCATTATGGACACAAAGAAGTTCCTACAAGTAACCAGTAGGTGGCAGACCATCTTTGTATGACTCCATGACTGGATGTGAGGTCACAGTATTTTCATAAGTGCAAAGTTTCAGATCACAAACATCATTGCTGGCCAGCCAGCCACTACCATAAATGTACAGGCATACCGCTCAAAGGATTAAATAACCCACCCACACCCTAGTTCCACCAATATTCACCCTGAAGACAGAGACAGCTCATGCTTTCAAAATGTTTGCAGCCATCTGTAACTACTGGGTATCAAAATCCAGAATGCTAGAATACTGAAAATGAAAAGACAGACATCTACACCACTTCTTTTACTCAGCCAATAAGGCAATACTCAGAGTACTACCGGTGTCTTCCTTACATTCAGGGTCTACAAAAATGGAAAGGAAAACTACTGACCAGCACAAAATATAAAAACCCTTCAAAACCAGGTTCCAGAAAAAAAAATCATATATTTCTGACAAGAAATGACTTACAAATGAACTATCACCACACATGTATATCCATTCACACACAATTTCCAACCACGCATGTATTCAAACGCACACACACTCCAGCAGGCACACAGCCACTCTTTACATATACAACCTGCACACACTTAACAAGCAGCATATTATATTCTTCATACTTTTTTTTGGGTCTCAATCCAGCCACTTTTAGGTAATGGCTGAAACTTTTTTTTGTTATTATTGTTTTGTGCAATGCAATTTATCCTTCCATTGGAAGCTGTTACCAATGTAACCTTCACATAAGTCTTGTTATGCACACTAATAGCAACAGCACTAATCACATGAAAAAGAGCAGTCATATACTAGTATCTGCATTGGTAAAAGGGAGGAGAAAGTTCTTTTTCATTTCAGACTACACTAGATTTTATATTATATATAACAATATTTATATTATGAACTGTGAATGAGTCACATGCACAGAAAAACTTTGACATTTTCTCACATTTCTTTAAAAAACACTTTGGTTTTCTGCTTCTAAAGATTTTTAAAATCTTTCTTGCATTTAAAAAAACACCATCATTCCACTAATGGCACTGTAACTGCTCTGCACACTCAGTGGGTTGCTGTTCTCTTCACAGCAACAAGCAACGGTATTCTTCACTTCCTGATGAAAACTCTGGTCTTTCTATTAATGTAACAAACTATTTTTGATGCAGTGAAGGGACCCTCACACCAAACAGAGACTTTAAGGCAGACAGAGAAGAGGGGTAGGGAGCATCAAAACAAACAAGCAAATGTGGGATGAAACAACCTGCATGACATAATCTGAGCTACAGTCCAAACCCAATTTACATTTACAAGAAACGAGACAACTGGGGGGGATAGAAAATATATAATGTAAACCAAGGTTCAGTATACAGGCTGTTCAAAAATCAATTATACAAGAGAAGTCTTGTAATAAGGAGAAATATTTAGATTTAAATCTATCAACACTGGTACAAGTCAGCTGCAAATGTTGTTGTGCACCGAACAATTAGCATGTCACTTCAAACAGTTTTAATAAATTCAGCACGCAACAAAGAAATTTAAATTGTATTTTAGCATACACAGTAACAACAAGGTCACTAACTTGTGGGCTAATCTACATGCTGTTTATCCAGGGAACATCAGAAACAAAGTAACCTACAAAATGAAGACAGAATATGTGAGTACTACAAATCATTTGTTTTCAAAATGTCTTCTCAATCTCATCATCAAAATTCAGTCCTGTAAGAAACAAGTTTTTGTTCATGCACGCTTTGAACATGCACACATTAAGACAAAAATAACTAAGTGCTAATCACATTATGCTGTATTTGGAATGCTAGTTAAATAAAGATAAATCCATTAACATCTGGGGCACAGTATACAACATAATCAGTCTAATCAACTTTAAAACTTGTCGTCTATGGGTTCAATAAAACCACCCCCAAAAATACTTAGTAACCAAATACTGAAGTCTGCAAGAACCAGTTTCAGAAACACCAAATCCCTCACAAACTTGAATGTGACGTCTAACAAAAGCAGATTTTCAAATGTTCTGTCATATATACCACCACATGTCTGGAGTTTATGACAGCAAGTTTTCATGTCAAATAGAGCTCACTGAGTGTGAAAAATGCAAGATTGTGTTCAACAGACCAGTTCCCATATGAAATGGCTACGGTACAATGTGCTCTGCAAAGTTTGCATTCTCCCCAGAGTTCTTTGATGGGCAACTTGTGTTTCTATTTAGGACACACTCATTTTGACACTTCACTCAGACTCAAGACATTTCGCTTTGACCAACACAAATTACTCAGCATTTTAAGAAGATACTATAGTGCATCATGCCCACTATGCCTGCACCCAGCCCACATTCCACAACAAACATACAGGTTGGTGATAAAACATACATAAATTTTGATTATTTCAAAATTAAATGCACTGGCAACATTAAGCAGAAGAGTAATAAATAAAGTGTTGATTAACAAACTTCAATCATAGAATATGGTACACATGACAAGAGCTTGGAAATTAAAATGTAACAGCATATTGTTAAGTAAAGTTACTAAGAAAGCAAAATGAAGAGTGAGGACTGTGGACAGACAACAAGGAATGCGAACAAAACAAGACAGTTAATATTCACATAATTAAAAGAACAGAAGTGTTCATACTGGGAGTGTGAAAATGTGCACTACATACACAGCCAGTTTCAATCCTTTATTCGCATACGTTAGGAATATACTGCAGATATTAAAAATTTAGCAGAGATTTAAGTATCATTTGCTGTTATAAGGTTAGGTTTCACCATACTTTTCATAGCCAGTAGAAGTTTGATGATACCCGAGACCTTCCTGTACATGCACAGCTACAAGCAAAATTCATGAGCTCCAAGTTTTGTCTTATGATTCAGTATGAAATTGTTACTAAATGTTAGAAGTTTAAGGTTCATTAGAGCTACAACTTGGCGGGGGAAAAATTCTCCCTAATTACACTACCACAGAGTGAGCCAGTGGCTAAAAGCATGCTATCCCATACATTTTATGGTGGGAAGTGTAACCAATGAACTCAGACTTGGCAGAAATATGTGTGTGTGTGTGTGTGTGTGTGTGTGTGTGTGTGTGTGTGTGTGCGCGCGCGTGCGCGCACGGGTGCATGTGTGCATAAGCATGTGTACCTACACACACACACAAACTGCAACATCACATGAGGATCTATTATCAAATTGAAGGGATTAAAAACACTGCCGAAATCCTGATCTGGAAAGACATGCTACTTATTCTGTACTTGTTCCAATTTTCCTTCTTTCAGTGTATATCACGCATCAAGAATTCAAGAAAGTAAGGTATAACAAAAGATAATGCATACTAGTCACCACATTCAATAGAAAGGCAACTATGACAATGCTGACACAACATACAAAGTTAGAAAATATATCTTTCAACCGGCAATTGTGAGCAAGTTTTAGTTTAATTCCTGTGTTGTGTCACCCAAGTACTTACGTAAAAAGAGGCATTCTGATGATCCTGCACATCACACATCATACAGCACCTTCACTTTCTAATCTGCAAATCGTAAGGTTAAGCATGCCATGCAAACACACAAACCTACTAATAAACTGGTACTAGCACAGAAAGCATAGTTTTGATTTCATTGATTGTACATTATGTATATTATAGATACAAAACTTCTATACAAATTGCAATTTGCCATGTGACTAGCTCTGGCTGCAGGAAAATTGGCCCCTTAAAATCAAGCAACAGTCACGCTCAGCCTTACATAACAGTAGTACAAATTTTAACTATGCATAACACTGTAGTAAGACTTCTTTACATTCACCTCACATTAAAGACCCACTACAAACAATTCCTAAGCAACCACTGACTAGAACTGAACTTTGAGATGGCTTCCACAATCAGCAAAATTCCAACAGGAACCAACAAAATCAACACTGTACCCATCAAACGACAAATCTGAAAACCCCGTAACTGATTAAGTGACATGGTTAGTCTCTTAATGCCCCAATTTATCAACCACTATATAATCTAGCATCCACCAACCATGAAATCTCAGACGCCAATATGACTTAAACCATCAAACCACTATACTATATGTTTCATAAAAAATTCTCTACATCAACTGTCAACATCAGGACAAAGCGAGCACTGTCTTCCACTGGACTTGATCACGTGTTTTTCAACACCAATCCTATAGGAAGACATTTTAAAAACCTCTTCTGTAATTTATGGACCAAAATTCTGCTACCATATTTAAGGGAAACAAGTTTTTATGAATGGGATGCAAGGAAATAAGTTGGTAATTCAGCAGCAATTAGTACATATATTTAGGTCTGAGGAAAATCAGACATTCTTCTGTTGGAATAAATGCAGGGATGACACAACAGGCTTGAAACAAAAAATATCAGCCTTAATTTTTTGTTCTGCAATGCAGAGTTAATTAAACAGCACAAGTGCCACGATATGTGCTTTTCCATTTTGATTTTATCTTTGACAATGTACACCTTAACCAAAGACAAATTCCTCTAATGCACCTCTCTCCGATCTCACAGTATTCTCTCAAACTGACAGACATGAAATCTTACCTCACTCTTTCATGGTTAAAAATATAACTTACAGAAGTACGTAAAGCATCCTCCCCCACTAACATTGCACACAACTCCAAACATAACACCGTGCATTCCTACACAGACTTCTCATCAGCTGTCTCAGAAGTGGAAATAATACAATATTGTACTCATCTCAAGCATCAATCTCTCTTCCTTTTCAAAGCTTCTTTCTAGAAATCAGTGTTCATGCAGCACACAGGCAAATAAATGATGTTAACATAATGTTAACATTTTTTTGCCTGCAGAAGACTATAAAGCACAGAAGGCTTCAACAACAGCCCAAATCCTCAAACAATTGAAGTTTGTTGTGCATCAAAAACAATGTTTTATGACAAACTCAGAATCTTAGATCAATTAGTATCTTCGTACGTTCACAAAAAATCAACCATATGGAATAAGTACTGTACCACTCATTTTAAGCAACAAGTTTCACACACACAGAGCAATGGGTACATTTTTCGCATGCTGCAATTTCTTAAGTCCTATGCAGTTTGGCGGAAAAAGGATGAGAGATGAAAATCAATTGTGTGTAAGTCATCAGATGTGACCTGACAAGGTATGCTATCAGTACTGAATCCATGGTACATAAACCTGCAACTCACAATCTCCCTTTGATTCAAGAAAACTGTCAATTATCATTTTTTTAATTAGGCGTTACGAAATTATGAGAAAAGGCATCAGTTGCCAAACTGTATGAGTCCCATACCACCACCCCCCCCCCCCGCGGGGGGCGTTAATGAGGAGGTGGTCGTTGACACACCGGGCTGATCTTGGTTAAATATGACTTATGGATATCCAATTTTGCTAACAAAAAGTATTCAAAAAGCCTCAGTCAGTCAATATGCCATCACCATTTCCAAATACAAACGTTCCCTCCTCTCTTTTATCAGTACATTGCACTGTACATGAAACAAAGCCGAACAGATCAAGTCACTAGAAATGAAAGCAGAACAAGTGTTCAGCATGTTATGGAAAGAGTCAACTTCGTCCGTCACAACGTACACAACAAAGGCCGTTGTCGGCGACTAAGTGTGATGGTGTTATTATTTTTCCCAATAAGACAATAATAAAAAAGTACTATGATCCAGTGGGAAACAGGTCTTTGACGCTTTAATGAAAAATCCGAGATGGTGGTATTCCTCTCTTGAAGCACTGACATACACACACACACACACACACACACACACACACACACACACACACACACACACACACACGGAAGCGCACAGTGCTACTCAATTTTTACAACATGAAATGCATCTTGCTCTTCAACAGCCACACATCTCAAGGTGCCATGCGCACAGCAGCAGGTCCCAACGATGATATCCATGCAATCACCGTAGTGGTGTGATGCGAGTAAGCAGAAGCCCACCACACATGTCTACACCAAGTTGTACTCCTTCAGGTTTGACTGCAAAATTGTGTCCTTCACTGCCGCAAACACGAACCGGATATTCTCTGTGTCTAGACGCAGAAGAAAAATTCAAGAAAACATATTAGTCTCTGTAGTCATAAATTAAATCTCCAAACATATATGCAGAAAAAAAAAAGTTGGCAGGAAATGCGTTTTTAGTAAAACATATTGAAATTACAGGTTTTACTTCCACTTCCAAAAGATTCCCTACTTTCAGGAACACCACAACCGGCATACAACAGAGCTTACTTTATACACACATGGTAGCCAGCAACATCAAAATCTTGTGCCAGTTCGGTCATTCCTTTCTGTGCTACATATACAGGCGTATCTTAGCATGTTAGGTTGAATTAGATTTGGTTGGGCCAGGCTAGATTACAGGCATGCCTGTATGTCCTCAAACCACCCCCAAAATCATTGAAAAGGTTAATCCAGTCCACACCCCTATATCCAAATTCTTTCTATGACCCATTTTAAAATCCTCCCACCTAAGTCTCTGAACAGGTCCTGTAACCTTCAGTCACTGCAGGCCACCCCTTCACGCTTTTATACTCTCCTATAATAAGCAATAACATGGCAGACAGGAACAGGTATGGTAGGACTAACACTACTAACACTTACTTTACAGCCCTGAAGGGATGCATGGTAATAAAGCTTGGATAAACATGCAACTTTTGTTAGCAAAATGTTTTTGTAGAGTGTAAAGTAACAACACGGTGGCCATACAAAAAATTATCTTCAGCCTTTGGTCTGATGGAAATAATTAATGTAACATTCAGGCTAGATATGTGAAATATGGGTACACCATGAACATATCCATATACATGGTAATACACTGTAAGTCAACAATTACAAACATGATGCAACACAAAGTACCATGTCATACCGAAAAAATGGATGTATACAAAATCTGCACTTAGGTATTATCTTAATATAAATAAATAAATAAGTAAATAAATAAATAATTAAATACATAAATAAAAACACAGGAAGAGATCAGTTAGGCTACAAAGCCCACTATGGCTTTTTTGAACAGAGCACTGAACTGTCACATTCCATAAATGGCAGGAATTTAACCCTCTGGCACCAAATGTTCTCAGCCAAGAACATGCACAATAATGGGCAGCCATTTAAAAATCCCAGTCTTTGCTCAGTACACTGGGCATTTAATCCTAGCACCAAACAGTTAATCAGATGAGTGATCATCAACTTCTGAAGGACTTTAGTCCATAAAGTTAGTTCAAGTTCATACACTGTGAGGGGTTAAATTATGCATAAATTTATAACACACCATGCAAACACAACGTGCAATCTAACAACTACTACAGTTTACAAAGACTTCAAATACACAAGGCAATTTGATTTTTGCCTATTCACACGAAACTTGCAGTATTTAAATGTCACCTGAACAGAGAATAAAAACCTTGCAAGGGGTCTGTTACACACACACAATACAAACACAAACCACTGATGCAAGCAATGGGCATAGAAGTCAGGACTCAGAAACCAGGCATTCATACGACAAGCATGCACAAGTGCACACAATACCACAAAATGGGTTTCAAAAAGGAACATTAACAGCAACATTTCTGTTAATTCAAGAAATATGAATAACTTGTTTATATTCATCCAGCAAAGTATCCATCATCCTCCTTGCTCAAATTCAGCCATGAGCTCATATGAAAAAATCTTACTTCTACAACACACTGTTTGTTGTACTACAGTGAAGTAAGATAATACAACCAACAAGGTACACACTTCATAAACTAATTTATTTACTTTATTTTGTTTAGACCACGCATTTCTTATTATATACACTGACAGGTACCAACTAATGCACCATTAGTTGGTACGTGTCAGTTTATTGAAACATTTTGGTTTACAAACCATCTTCACGGATCACGGATATGCTACAAAAGCTTTCTGAAGACCATTACATGCTGAAAAGATATAAAAACACAGATATATACAATAAGACCAATGACAGGTAATACACATGATAATATACATAAATATATGATAATCAGTTTAGGTTACTGATTGATGGTAATGACCTTCCCATGAGCTCTGCTGTGAAGTGTTGCCTACGTACACAAAAAACATCAGCTGATAATTCACGCAAGTCAGGCATGAGTTCACACAGTACAATAGAGTCCCAGCACCTTAAAATGTGTGATCAGATGTGATGCTCACGATATGTTTTGGTGCAGTGGAAAGGATTTTCTAAAGTACCAGTCTTTGGCCTGTGTACAATGATGCTATAGGGTGTAGTACATAGACTCAAACCTTTTTTGGTAAGCGGGGCCACAATCATGTGAAAATCGCAAAAAATGGTACATCTAACATCCTAAATTACTGTGTATGTGGCAGCAGGCTGCGCAGATTGAACACCCCTGGTTCAGCGCACGTCTATCCTCCCATAGTTGAAACCTGTCTTCATGACGAATTTGTGTGCAGTACTTCACAAAGACAGGCCTCAGCTATGGAAGAATCAACATGCTGCTACATTCTGCAGCATTGTTATACACAGGCCAAAGACTTGTACTTTAAAAAGTTATCTTAACTGCACATATGCATATTGTCAGTATCACACCTGATTACACATTTAAGGCATTGGGATTCACTGTACTGTGTGAACTCACCCCCACCTTCTTGGAATCATCGGCTGAAGTTTTTTATGTACTTAGACAACACTTCACTAGGACTCATATGATCAGCACCTTATTATCACATGTATATCTAATATTTTACATTACCTTTTACTGGTCTTGTTGCTTGTATATCTCTGCTTTTTGTATCTTTTAACACATAATGGTCTTCCAGAAGCTTGTATGATCCCCTGACAGCAGTTGGTAAACCAAAACACATTGCATCATTAATAAATGATTTTATGAAGCATGCACCTTGTTGGTTTTTATTACGTTATATAGCATTTTACGTACATGTTTCAGTCTGATGGGAAACATCATCTCAACAAGAACACGTATCTGGGATATCAATGTCTTTACGACAATTTCGGTCTTGTAGTCATGATTTTTGTTAAGTGCCACAAAACAGAATCACTGAACAAAGATCAATGAGGATTATGATGATACTTTTCCTCCTCACACAACTTTCATTAAGCAGTAGGCTGAGAACACTCTTCGCAGAAGACACATGGAAGGCAGTTCAGAAAATGGTATAACTTGCTCTGTTTCAAATAAGGAAGACTTGCTATAGCAGTGCATCTAACACATATATCTGAGCACAACTCAAAAAGCCTACTGTCCCAAAGTGGAGGTACCTAATCCATCACATCTGTTATTGCTTTATTATTACTACAGTCATTTTAGGTCACTGCAAAGTTCTGCGTCATTATATTTGTAACAACTGATTTACAATGTATCGCACAATGTGCAGGTGTAATTAATTAGGATCCATCTCCATACTAAATTTAACATGCCCAGCTCAAATGGTTTACTATTATAACCATCAAACTCAATGTTAAGGCAAAGTACCATATAGTTTGACATTCTACAAGAATATTTTCTTAGCAGGTCCATACTGTTCCACAATCTTGTACCACACATCACTTCAGGACCCTGAAGTGATGTATGGTCCACACAGCCGCCATGTTATTACCAGGTGTAAGCATGAAACAGTGACCTCCAGTGGCACAACATTCACACCTAGTGTCATGAAAAGGGGTCAACTGGTTCAGAAATTATGATGTGGAGACATAGGCAGACAGCATGGCTATCACACAAGCTAACTCCTTTCTGAATGAAGAAAAGTATGCTAAAAATGCAATAGGGTTAAGGGTAGCAATTATCAAGGCACATCACTGGTAACGCAACACATAGATGGAAGTGTTTCTTACCACCAGTGCAGGTTTTGATGCAACATATAAGGTACTGACCAACTATTCTGCACTCTTTGTATGCACATAAAAAAATGGAGGTGGAATGGGAGACACATCAGCTATTATAGGCTTCAAGAATATTTATAACAACAGTAAAATACAGAGTCTGACTACAGTATGTTTAAATGAAACCTACAGTAGAGCCCTGACAGAACACCTGTCTGATGCTTTCCTTATGCAGATTTGAAACAATGTGATATTTCATCACCAGTGCTTTTTACTTCTTCTTGTCTGAGAATTAGCCATGGAAAGTAAAAACAAAATCATTACAGACTGGAATTCGAGGGACACATCATAATGTGATGTATGCAGACCAGCGTTTCTGCGTATTCCCCAGAATCCTCGGCTTCTGCAAGAAAACTTCAATAACAAAATTTCCGTTGCTTCCATACACAAACAACCTGGCCAGTCATCCAAAAGCACCTTGTTCCTTACTCAATTGTGCAAGCCACACAAGCTGGTCAGACTTAAGTAAAAACACCTAAACATGGTGCTTGTTCCTAACAGGGAAAGTAAAATGCTCTCTACTCATTCGACACTACACAGACAGCAAGACAACAAATCAGAGAAGCTATACACATGCTTGACCATCGCATGCAACAGTGTTTGGGTATAAAAATGTTTCATGTGGTATGTATTTTGTTACATCATCTTCCAGACCAATTCTGAGCTCTATTTGATATTTCAAGCCCAACAGGTTCTATGGCCAAATATCAGGCATGATTGTTAAATAATGAGACTGCATGCATAACTCCTAACCTTGACTGTTTATCACTGAAACAAATATGTAATGAAGGTTTCTGGTCTTCTGGGATGTTATACTGTGTAGCCGGTAATTCCACATATCCCAAAGTTTTGAAGGAACATGAAGCCTTCAACTTCAAGGGCTGGTTGGTCCTTGATTCTTCCTGGACCTACCAACCCTTGAAGATGAAGGTGCTATGTTTCTTCAAAATGTTCAGGTATTACTCAATACAAAGTGAAACAACCCACAATGCCATAACCCCCAACATCAATGTTGTGAAAACCTCAAATCCTGCAAAATGTATGCTGGTCACCACTGAACCTTCCCTTAGTAATCTGCCAAACCATGGTCTGTTATCCAGACATGGTGTGCATAAAATATACTTTTTATGTTTTGTAGCTTGCAACAATAACTGATTCAAAAAAAGAAATGAACAATGTGCAAACATCGAACTTCTTACGAAAACGAAGAAAACTGCCAGCAAAACATTCACTTTATTACATGGGGCATACGGAGACAGTGCCCTATCTAAAGCTCATGTGGCTGAAGAGTGCAGACAGGTTTTCAGAAAAGGGAAAGTGAGATATCACAAGAAACCTGGCCGACCTCTAATAATTAAAACCCACGAAAAGTGGAAAAGGTAGGAGAACAGATCATTTAAGTGTACAAACTGAGGTTTTAATAAAATTACGAAGTACTTCTGGTCCCTCAGTTTTCTGCAAAAAACAAATACTTACACTCCCTAGAACTTGCCCCACGCAAATTCTTTCTTTTCCCAAAACTGAGAAGTTAGCTCAAAGAAACCCACTTTCAGTCAACTGAACGACAAGAAAACAGCAGTTACTTCCAGCACCCTCACAAGATAACTCCACATGATGCTCTGAGGGCTGGAAAGCTAGTATGAAGCTTTGTACAGCCTCTGATGGAAATTACTTTGATGCAAATAACATGCAGACACAATAATTTAATTCATAAGCTACAGCGAAACCCATAAGAAAGCCCCAATTAAGACATTTTCCTGCCTTAGACATCAGAATAGCTTAATACCAAAATTTTCCCACATGATTAATATAAAAGCTGCCCTTTTAATATCTCCTGCACTTAAAAGGATATCCCACCTAGTTCATAGTATAATAAATTTCTCATCCTTTTAATATATTTTTCACATCACAGTCTCAAAAACATTTTCCCCAAGTTCAGTTTGTTGAGAACATACAGTAACAAAATCACATTCCCACTTCCTGGAGGTTTGTCTCCAAGGCTGTTTCCACATGTGTGCATTGCATATGGCACAAAATTTCTGACCAGACAACACGATATAACCCCAAAAGGCCAATCACCATTGGAACACTGGTACACAATATTATGACAATGGTGACACAACTAGGCACGAAGTGCAAAAAAATAAATAAATACAGCACAATGTGGGAAGTCAGTCATATGCTTGTCTCTAATGTGGCACAGCATTACATATACACCAGCAACTTGTAAGCTTTCATATATGCCAGGATGTCAGTGATCCCCAAGAAATTCACAATTGTTAAAACATCACCTGTGAATAGTAAAACTTTCATGAGTACCGGTCATTCACTGTTTGCAACTTTAAATTAACAGCTCACTGCATTCAACATCTATGGTGTAATCATACCTCACTGCTTTTACAAAGAACAATGATGTGTTGCACCCACTGATGGCAGGAAAGGTGCTGGGGGGAGGGGGGGGGACAGACAGATACAGCCAATGCTTTCAGTTATTTTAGAAATACTTCATTCTGACCCTGGCTTTTTATATGAGCTGGCAGACAACAGAAATGACACATTTTGTGGGTACACAATGTCTATTTGTAAAAGGTACTGTACACACCAACCCAGTCCTCATTAGCCCATACTTCCACTGTTTCTTATGGGCAGAAATTGCCACTTAAAGGAGACTCACATTAAGTGGTACCTCTCTGGTTCCAACTGACCACCAATAACAAGGACATGCCAGATCCATGTGTGTCCAGATTATATTAAAGTTCCAATAGTTACTGCTCATCTACCATAAATACGGATACGAAGTGCATGACATATATAAGAGAGTTAAACCTTCCTTCTGTTGCTGAGTTTGTAACAGCTGGCCACAGTTACATAACACTTGGCTAAGGGCCACTACATTGGAGATGAACCAATGAACTGCATTAATGATAACAAAAAGAAGTCCTTGACATTGCTACACAAACCCTTTAATGTCCACAAGAAGTACACCAACCAATGAAGACGAAGCACATATTTTCTGCCTACTCATACATACAGCATACACAGCAGAACCTCCATTCACTTTTATCTTTAACACTCATTTTCATGTATTTTCATTTCTTAATTCAAAGCTGTCATCTTTGAAAGATGCAAATAGAGACTCTACTGTATTACACTTTCTTAAGCAAACATGACCACAGAAAATGAAACACGGGAAGCAATACTCTGCATTCATTTACACACAAAAATCTGTTCATGACAAAATATTTTAATTTTCAATCAACCAATTATTAATTGCACCACTATCTGCATAAACAAGCCATGCAACATACAGAGCCTCCACTTTATCACAAGTCTCAATGCCATACAGTATTGGGAATGTAAGTTTTCTGGAATGTGGCGCTGTGCTGTTGGGCGATTCCTAATGCTTGCAAATATCATGGTGCCATCATCTTCAACAGTAAGCAGTCCATTCTTCTTGGACTGTCTACCCTTGACAACAAGGGCAACATTATCATTCTGAACACTGGGAACCACTCACCCAACCACATGGCATCACATCCCAGAAGACTTGAATCCTCAACCACAATGCTCCGAGAACCTCAATCTCAACCTCATGGTGTCACAACAACCCACCTACATAGCGGAATAGGAGAAACCAATTACTTGATGTCCATTTTTCCACCACAACAGTATGAATGACCATTCACAGCAGAGTCTCAAAGTGCTGATCTTGTATGCATGCCTCACATCTTGGGAAAAAGTTTCTAGCCACGTGGCAAAGTTGGTGTTTTGGAATAACAAAATCTGCTCCTGAATATTTTCTGTTACATCTTGCACTGAATGAAGTTTATTCACATACACTTTATCTCAGCATGACCCTTAAAACTTCCAAAAAATTTAACACACTGCCGACCAGATGACACTTTAATTAAATACCCAAGTTTCTGGACATTTTACACGCTTTAAACGTTCAGTCCCTGACTAGATTCTTACTTATAATTGCCTGTGTAGATGAAACTCCTCAACCTAGTACCAATCAAACTGCGTATAGAGGGTCCATTAGTTCCTCAGTGAGTGGTTATTTCTCAAAACAAGGCCCTTTGTGAAGTAGAACAACACAGGATTTACAAATGTATTTAGTTTCGCTTCACTTCTTACTTGCTGCACACACTTTACACTGTCTTGCAAGAGACTTCTTCTTGCCATCCCCTCCACCAACATGTTTGTCCAGTTTGTGTTTGCTGAGATCCCTGGAGAGTCTACATGGGGGGTCCTGTTTAGGCCCCCTGGGTGTTGGTTGCTTTCCTGGCCAATGCGGTTAATCAGAACTGGGCATGGTTGTATTCTGGACTTTTGATATCCATGACCTTCCTACCTCATGCAGGAAGCTCTTGTACTTTTTCTCTTTGTGTTTAGTGTTCTGTACAAAAAAAAATGCACTGAACAGTGCACAGTTCAGCGGACACAATACCACCCTTTTCGATCATTTGACAGTTTTCCTCAGAATTTAGTAATAACTGAGGTACTGGTCTGCCCTCATGAATTAATTCGTGGATTGTGCTTATCATTTGCACAAGTCTTTCAGCCTTCCACACTTGGAACACGACGTCACCCTTCCTTCAGAATGATGATTGCCCTCTTTTCAACTGTTTGGTTTCACGTTCTAGGTCAGGTGGAATGCCCGTTGGCCCTCATAGTGCCACAAACTCTCACCTTTCTGTCTAGCAATGTTTCAGCTAATGTCACACTATTATAAAAATCGTCTTGACAGATGTGATGATTCTGGCGTAAGTTTTGCTCTAAAAGTGATAATACTGTGTCCTCCAACTTCTTCCCCTCAGCTGCATGTATCTCCATGTTACAGATATAAACCAATACTGCCTCACACACCATTCTTACCAGCGCTCAACACTTTGTTATTCTGCCTGGCTTGTATGTCTGAAATTTCAGGTGACCCTGCCATGCGATCACGGTTTCATCAAGTGACAGTTCTTGCTTGGGGCTGCAAACTGACCTAAATTTCTGTAGAAAATATCTGTACACAGGTCACATTTTGAACAGCCTCCCTGCATCTTGTGTTTGCTGGCTGTTGTCAATAAAATGCCAGGCTTGCCAAATAAATTCGAAACAGTTCCTACTCATAGTGTGAGAAAAAATGGGTGTGGAAATTGTGGCGTCATTGACCAGCAGCCCCTTTCACTGTCCTTTCTGATTTGTCCCGTCAAAATTATTAGTCCCAAAAGCTTTCTCATTTCTTCGGGTGTGATACTGGACCACTTCAGTGTTTTAGGCAACACTCTCCATTGTTACGCACTGACTGCAGTAAAGATCAGACTGTTCAGTAAATAACTGTATAAGGTGGTCACCAATGACTGAACTCAACCTCATCAACAGACTCAGGGTTATCGATTATTATATTCAAACCAGTGATTCCAAGGAAAGGCTCATGGCTTGGTTTTTTTTTCAGTGGTACACAACACACAACTTGTTTCATCATCAGAGCTGTCTGGATCACTACTAACCTTCCTCTTCCACATTTGTTTCGCTGTCATGAGCAAAAACTAAGGGACAAGGTCGCGACTGTTTACGTGAACTAGTTGTAGGGACATCACTGTGACCTTCCAAGATCTCAGATTCACAATCATTAGAGACATCAGAACATGTGTCCACGTATAACTTGCACAAAATATCATCTTTCATTACAGTCCTATGCAAAGCCATGATTTCAACTGAAGGACGTTACAAAAGAAAATACAGAGTGTACCTCAGCGTGGTCGCTTTGTTGCAGTTGTACGATTCTACGAATGTGTGGTCAGGGAGGGTCAGTGTGTTTCTAACTGGAGTCCCAAGCATCCTGCTTCAAGCTGCCAATAACCTTGACGCGATATGTGACATAGAATAGCCCACAGACGCATGTACAGGACATAATGTATGAAAATGCTGAAATACATGACTCACCAACAATGCATGGCTTAGCATTCACATCTTTATATGTGGCCCGACGGCCAAGTGTTAATCAACCCTTAACAGCCAAGCAGGAAAACGGTGTCCCAGTAATTAAAACGCCCTCAACGGCCAAAACGGAAAATATTTAACCAACAAGGATACCTACTGCATTTTGAAAACATGCTGCACAATCTGCATTCATTTTTTCCCCCACAAAATGCCATGTACTTAATAATTTTAAATTTTTTGATTCATATAATCACATTTTACATAAAAGTGCACTAAAATTTAAATGTCCACCCGCTCCTTTAAAGGTTAAGCATGCAGGACATAATACTTATCACTCATTCATGAAAAATGCAGCTGAAGCATTCATACATTAGAAGCATGGGATGCAGCACTCTCCTGCACAATATGACCATACCTTTTGTTGTTTTATTCAAAATGATCAAAAATGGGTGTCTGAATTAATAGGGAAAAATGTTCGGAATCTACTGTTTCATCAAGATGACTTTAACCTCTTAAAGCCTAGCGGTAACTTTACGTACCACCAGGTTTAACATTAAAAAATTCTACGTGGTGCCCACATTGCATTTATGTGTTTTGTATGGATCTCAGAACAAACAGCAACTTTTGCCTTATAAAACATTAAGAGACTGGTTTTTATAACCGAAGTGGAGAGTGTTTACAGCGCGGTATGCACTGAGTCCTTATATAAAACAGATAAGCTTCGTCTTTAAAGGGTTAATTATTATTCTCCAACCAACACAACACTCAAACTTTCAAACCAAGCAAAGGAACCTCAAGAATAGTGTGAAGATTTTCTGTGAACCAGTATCTTCTGTTCTGACTGCTTACATACCAAATTAAAGGAAATCACACTTTCTCAGAATGAAACCTAAGGTCTGGATTAAGAAGACCACCAATCACAGAGTCCTGAAACTACCGACAGGATCAAATTCTTGCTTTGCAGTCTGGTGTCAGGGTCAAGAATGTATCAATTCTGTTGCAATGTGGACTATAATTCTTGACACACCACAGTGAACAGCCCAAGAGACAATCACTCTTCGGGTTTCTCCTAACAGAGAACCACAATCAAGCCTTCTCTGGTTAATACACGTCTTTATGGGGTTTCATTTTGTCTAACGTTGATCCTGTTACACAACAATTCACAGCTGATTATAAATTGTTCCTTTGAAAGACACTGCAATTTCACAAAAATCTGTGTAAGACTTCGCCACTTCCTCCAGAACTTACAATTCAAAACATATAACAAATATTCTTTGCTCAGTGCTACAGTTCATGTTATTTCAGAACACAATATAACCCTATCATGTGAAAACTGAGGTTGTCACAGCAGAGCAGAAGAAGATTCAAAGCCTTCCAGCACATAATACCATGTCAACTGGTACAGGATGACCAACGTTTTGGACAGACTGCTGTCTCAATCAGCATCATCCGAGGAGCTGCATGGATAAAATGGGTATCTTATACACAGAGAGTTGATACGGGTGGTGCGCCGATGGGAAAGTGGCCATGTGCAGTGGGCAAGGCCGCATGTGGAATGTGGAACACGCATTACTGCTAAGCAAAGTAACAAAGATGAGTGCACAGGGAAGCTGTGAAGGTGCCAGGACAGTCTCAAGATGGATGGGATGGAAATTATACATGCATGCCAGGCACACGTGGGGGAGAAAGGGGATGTGGTTGGCACTGAAAAACACCACGATTCTTGTGTTGTGTACCTTATTGGTAAGGCTCCCCACCTTTCTTCTGTGAGTAAACAAGGGATTCCCACGACATGATTAACACAATACAATATGCCCCCACAAAGCTCTAACTCCAGCTCACATTACTGCCCTTTCAACAAACATGGCCTTCTCCCCACTCTGATAAAGAACCGAAGTTCTTGTGTGAATGTGAGTCTTTAAGATAACAAGAGCTTCTCACTGCCACATGCAGGGAGAACAGATGCAGTCAGAGGCAGAATCACTGGGTTCTCCAACCACCAGAGAGGACCCAAATCTGGCTACTTTCCTGTCTTACATCTATATAAACTTAGTCACAATCACAGAATGCTGGCCATGCCTGACATTAATGTGCTGGCCTGCAGCCTAAGATCTCCACCTTCCTTTACCCTGTGATGAACAACCTGGGCCTGAAGATACACAGACTGCCAAATGTCAGGAACTATTTACCAGCTGACATGATGTCATGTCCCAGTGGGCTGGAAACTTCACGATCATATCACATGCACTGATGTAACCAGTGTTGTAACAATGAACATGCATTTGTCTCACCCAGCATGGGATTTTTTGTTAGCCATCCCAATGGAAGCAGAAGCCCACTGACCTCAGATTGCAATGCCACTGATCTCATGATACAACTGAGATTCAGCACAACTGGATCTGTTTAAAACAAGCTTCATGCCTACTACTGAAATGTCAATTCCTTAAAATAACATAACCATGCAATAACCGCTTTTCTGAACCATATACAAAAATGTGTTAAGGCAGATAAATGTCCACTGAAAATTGTCGAAAAATTTAACTGGAAACAATGATAACTGAAGAATTAACCACAAACAGTACCAATTATATGCCTACTTCTAATTTTCTTTACAAACCGTATTTACCCAAATGCAAAACAACTCTAATCTAAGACAACACCCCCAAAAAAACACGTCTGCCAAGGGAACATGTATTTATCCAAATCTACCATAACCCCCAAAAATAAACTGTCTGCTACATAAAAATATTTTAATATGAATTTCATATACTTGCTGCACAAAGCATGTCAGATCTTATCGACCTTTACCAATCAATGTCACTGTCTCCATCTTCACAGTCAGTGTCATCTTCCTCACACTCGCTAACATTCCCATCCTCTTCATTGTCATTCCACAACATACCATCATCAGTCACATCCAGCGCACTGGATATACAGCACTGCTTCAAACCCTTCACAGGCACTTCTCTTGAGATATGCTGCCATGCCGTTATGATCCGCTGAATAAATAATAGATTTATATTTCTTGGTTTGTAAACCTCCTTGAACTCATGAAGAATCACAATCTTCTCCACAGATGGTGTTAGTGGTGTTAAGAATTTTAAATACATGTGTTCTGAATTTCTATGTTGTGCCTGTGGTCTGATCAGTCTGAGCTCATGGCTTTTTTTTATGGTTTTTAATTTGTGGACTGGTCCAAGTTTTATTTTTGAGCCTTGTAGTTAATTTTTAAGTTTCCAATAACCATTTTCCTGTTACTACACTTGGACTAGATCTGTTCTCAGATGCATACCTTAACAAGTTTACTGTTACCATGCTGCCCAGTGACTGAGAACAGCTTGATCTAAGGGGCTGGCCAGGTAAGGTGCTCCTTTGCCTGAAGGTGGAAACAGAGCCAGCTTCCAAAACGTGGATGAAGTCCAACAAAAGAAGACCGTGTCAGTTAACTTTAGTCATGCTTATTCTCTCTTTTGTCTCCACATGACAATTTGGTAATACAGGCCTTGGTCTGGTTCTGCACGGTCCAGTATCAGAGTGATCCAGCTTGGCATAGTCCGGTTTGGTGCTTCCTATGTGAATTTAAGACGACTTCACATATTTAAGCACCAAATTTAAGGAAAAATCCTTGTCTTGCATTTGAGTAAATATGGTACTGCTCTGTGCCAGTTCATGCTAAGTTAAACTCTTTTAATGCACTCTGCATAATAGTATCTTTAACGGCACAGAATACAAGTTTGATGTTTTCAGTATCTGTATACATTAAACAGCAATAAGATACAACAAAATTTCCATTTCAACAAACCCATGGCATGTTACAGAATTTATATTTTGTAATGTTAACATATATGACATGACCACAAAGTATCAGAAGTCAAGGCAATCCATTCCCAGAAACATAGCAGCATGCAAAGAAAAGAAAATACACACATTAACAACATGTAACATCAACTCACATGCCAGCACCTGTAAAGGTTGCAGATCTTTGACCATTAAGACCATAAAATTATAAAGCACATGGTTGCTAATACTGCAACATAACACTGTTGGCTTATGGGTACTACGACCAAATACAGAAATGGGATTTGTGAATAATAGGAAATGTGGCCCCTTTTTAAAATAATGTTGAAGCAACTGCTCGCCGTCCTTTGAACAGGAGAAACTACAATCTGCTAATGAAGAGTGGCTCTTATAAAACTGACTAAACAAGCCAAAATAGCCATATGTACTCAAGACAAAGGTGTGAAAACCAAATTCCAGGAACAGCAAAAATGTTTCTAGAGTGAAGTAAACCATACCACTATTGGAAGTCACTGTTATACCTTTAATATACAATGACAAACGACAATAAACTTTTTGAAGTGACGTATCTATGTACAACACGAAGCTCATGTCTGTCCACATATTTCAATTCCAAGACTAATCAATGAGTTTCAACAAATCTTTATTACAGGTACAGAATCCTCAAAGCAGGGGCCACATCTGTTTCACTGAACACACAATTTCTGGCTTTACCTATCACAACCACCACAAGCATTATAAAGAAACCGTTCAATGCTCATAAATTCAAACAGGCATATTTCTGGTCAAAGATGCAAACATGCAGGGTTGTGGCATGTTCAGCAGCTGGTACCTGTTGCACAGGTAAAGTGCGAGTAGATGATTTTTTCACTGTCCGGGTTCAGATCCACAAACATCCTGAGGATGAACTCACGAGCTGCAATTGCGTCCCTCTGGGGACCTACAAGCAAAGAAGCAGCAAACAATTACAACAAACTACTGATGTTATCTTTTAACACCTGGCCTGGTCAAAATCAAATCCTACATAACATGTCCAGAAAGTAAGAACTGGTTGGGTGTCAGAAGCATTTAAACAATTTAAAAAAAAATACCTACTGCAACATGTTGGTATCTGCATTAAACTGCTACTCCATACAGTCACCACATCAATTAAGGCACCTGTCATATCATGGGGCCATCTTTGTATGCCTTCGTCAATAAAGGTCGCCACCAAGCCTTTCAGCCAGTCCTGCACATCTCATCTCTGGGTCACACCTCAGACTGTGGCCACCACAAATTTCTTGAAGCTGAGAAGCAAGTGAGTTGCTTGATGCAAGGTCAGGACTATATGTAGGATGCTCAAAAATTTCCACTTGAACTGTCTGAATAACAAGTGTATGGGCCGCGGCATGCGGTTGTGCACTGTCCTGCCTTCTTTCAATAACTGACATCATTTCCTCACATTTCCTTTGTTCAACTGCACCTTCGCCATACACTTTAACCATCTGCCTGTGAATTTCTGCCAGATGAACATTTTTAGCATTTAAAAATCATATCACCGACTGCACTGCACAGGTAGTGGTATTTTCATTTTCATATTCTTCTTTAATAACTACAGCAACTGGAGAAAAAAAATCATGACACCATACTACACAATACATGTGTTCCCCTTCACATACCAAAGATGACGAACCTTCAGCGAAAGCTCACGCATCACCTGCAGAGCTGCTATATGTGATCAGTTCTTACTTTCTGGATATGCCTTGTATATACAACATTGTAAAGAAAAATCCATGCCAATGAACTTTTAGGCTTTCACAGCAGTGTAGCAGTGCCACACCACTGGGTGACTGATGCTGTTACCACCCAGTGACATACTGCCACATCACAGAAAAACAAAGACCTCAAAGAGTGGTTTTGCAACGACTCTTCAGATTTTCACTAACATATTTCACCAATCACAAACACCACTGTAAGATGAATTCATAAATGTGCAAAACCTTCACAAAGAACATAAAGCTCCATCAAGTCTACCCCAGGACAAGCAAACAACCAAATCATACAACAGGGTGGAATATCAGCTAAAACATATGAGAAAACATGTGGTATATAATGCAATATACTGCTAACACAGATACTCTATCTTCTGATGCCATCGAACAGTGTTTCATTACAAACTTATCAACTACTGAAACTAACAATAAGAACAGGATGACACAGGAGACAATATAAATTACATGGTAAAAAAGGAACCCCTTAAGGAAATCTGCATCAGTACAGTTTTTTCCAGTCACTTCCAAATAAACACACATGAAACACATATAATCAATTTAATTTTGTTCATGGTAAGTGTGAAATGTGACTGGCGAAAAGTAGCTCTGACTCAAAATATAAGTCTTCCTGCATGAGTAAACAAAACACTGGAAGCATGTTCCATGTGTACACAGATGATCACTCGAGAAAATGTAATCGCATCCAGCAACTGGAAAAGCTTCCATCTCGGGCAGTGACATAGTTAACATGTTTAACCGGAAATGTGCAGTCAGTTATGGGCAGGATTTAAAAACATCGGTAACAACAATCAGTATGAAGTTGTTAGTATCAATATTTCTCATGGTTCAACAGCCCTAGAGGGCCCAGGCCTCCTCTACAAGGTTCCTCGATCACACTCAGTCGCATCACACTCGGTAGGACTCTTCTGGATGAGTGATCAGCCCATCACAGAGACCTCTACCTGACAGCACACAACACTCACAAGAGAGAGACATTCAGGCCCCTGGCAAGATTCAAACCCACAATCCCTGCAAGCAAGCAGCTGTAGACCCACGCCTTACACTGTGCGGCCACTGGGATCAGCAACTAATATCAATACACAAGAGTAAATTATGCTCTTCGTATTATAGTAAAAAATAATGGTGCTATATAATCACTTTACATCTAAGGCGTGCAGTACATGATGTGACCATTTGTTTTGGGATATCAGTATCTAGTAATGTTGCATCTGCAGACAGGTACTTACTGTTTACAGATTTCCCAATGCACCAACAATCAGCAATATATTATTTGTAAAACCATTATAAAGGGAGGGACTTGGGTTGATAACTATATAACATGACATAAAACCTCAACATTACACACACAATACATTTCTCACATGTGTCTTAACAAGTATTTAGATCCTTTTGTTCAAATACATACATGTCGCTCAGAAAATACAGGTCCCTCTACAGTTTGAAAATTTCACCCATCCTCTTCCAATAAATTCATATAAAAAGAGACAAAAATAATACCCTTAAAAAAGAACTGAAAAGACCTGCTTGTTTCAAGATGAAAGATTTCAAGGGGCTTTCCTGTGACAGCCACAACAATACTCAGCCCATAATGAAATTATTAAACAACCCTCTTTTCTACAATTCAGAATGTCCTCTTTTCACAGTAACATACACTCAAACGATGTGGAACCTCACAGTATTATTCCAGCTTATAATGCTGAATATGTCGTCATACCAACACAATTCCATCCTTAATTCTGTAAGTGCCAAGTGCTGACGATGTTTAATTAAGCAGGTGCCTATGGCTCACATCAATACTTTTTACCTCAACAAAAACTGCTGTATGTGCCAGCACAAGACATCTGCTTGCACATTATGTCAATTACAATGTCAACAGACAAGTGGGATTTTTTTTGCTGCATGTGAAGTTCTTCTTGAGCGTTTAGACACATTATTTAGCCATGAAAGAAGAGCAGCTTTGACAACCTAATATGGAAGCTCAGCAAAGAAGGAATTAGACCAGATACTGCTAGGGTTAATACAGTGTCTTCGGGCTTACACAGTTCATGATGTTTGATTCATAGCAAACACTACACAAGCATTTCTCTGTGCTCTAGGAATACAGATTTCTGAATGCAGCACATGGTGCAGTAACGCACAATTTTCAGTACAAGTCTTTCAAACACTGTGGTGGTGGCAGTGGCGGCGGCAACGGCAGCGGCGGCGGCAGTGGTGGTGATTATGATAAAAAACTAAACAGCAGCTGAACCAACACTATATTTAAGGGATTCTGCAGCAGAACAGGGATCCATCACACACCTGTGGCTACTGTAAAGTGAGAGTAGCACATTCTACCGGGATCTGGATTCTGAGACAAGTAAATCTTGAGGATGAACTCTTGAGCTGCAATGTGGTCTTGCCTGGGACCTGTTTCAAAGAGCATGCCACAAAGTAACTGACTTCAACACCTACTTCAAACAACCTTTGATTTGTGACCAATGAGAAGTATTAGCAATAATGAAAGAGGACTGACTAACACTTTTAAAACAACGGTGAAACCAGGCAAGATAATGCAGGGCTCAACAAATCCCAGATGCCAGGTCCCCACAGCAACTAGGTTACTTACTGTGGTACCTAGAATTTTAGAATTGTGTGCTGTCATTTTTTTAAGAAAATCATGGTTCAAAAAGCACTCCTTTTGTTACACAGCTCACTCAACACCGCCAATAGTCTACCTACCTAAACCTGTTCAGCATAATATGAAAATGTGTGGAAGGAACACTAAGTGTCTTTGCCATGACTAGCCCAGAACAAACAATGAAAGAAAAAGGGACGAGGACCTGAGGTCATTGTATCATCTACAGTACTTGTCAAGTCAATTTTGTCTGTAGTTTGACGTTTAAGAGTTCTCATATAAGATTTTTAGTTCCCACATGTTTCTAAGGTAGGCTCGGATAACGCAGTTACTACAGCGATTCGCTATGGGCTGGATGGTCCAGGGATCAAATCCCAGGTGGGTGAGATTTTCTGTACCCATCAACACCAGCCTCCTCTAAAATTGGTACCGGGTCTCTTTCCCAGGGGTAAAGCGGCTGGGGTGTGGCACTGACTACCCACCCCCATCTCGCACTAGGGTTAAAAAAACAGCACAGCTATACCTCCACTCCCCCTCTGGGCCTTCATGGCCTGTAATGGGGTGAAGTCCACCTTTACCTTTTTTATATGTTTCTAAGCATTTTCAGTTTCAATATTAACTTCATATGCTTCCCAGTCATTTTTCATTAAAAAATTTGCAGAAGTGGTATCACTTCAAAAGAACATCCCTAGTGTGTGTGTCTTGTGATTTGTCACATACACGCAAGCGTGCGCGCGCATCCATGCACAAACACAAAGGCCACAGCTGGCTTAAATTTGTTGGTCATTAAAACACAAATCCATATAAGAAAAAAACCTATGGCTCCCACATTTTGGTGCTGCAACCCCATGGAAGTAAAATCTGCCACAGCATGAGATATGTCTTTCATCTCAGTTTATTTAACAACAGTATCCTGAATGCATTCTGAAAAACATGAAAGGAAGTAACTGTTGCCTGTTTTTAAGATGCTAATCCCAGCACGTGCCTGGACATTCTGGGAAAAACCAGAACACCGCCACCAGGATAGTGAGCCCCCAGACTGATAATGGATCCTGGGACATCTAGAATAAGCCACCTGAATTCATCATTTATCAGTCAGATAATTTAACATGCAAAATATGACAACAGAACTCTCAATTAATGTCTCAGTTTCAGGACTTTAAGTCTACTACATGGCCTGTGCTGGAGACAAACTGGTAATGCCACGGGTTTTTCTGCAAGTTCTTTGCATTTCCCCCACCAATTAGCATTCCACAAATGCCCATACTCATACGCCATCAGGGGCTTGGAAAGTAAGTCTATCCGAGTCAGCACTAGTAACAGATTCAGTCTCACACTGCTCCAACAACTATAGCCATTTAATCTTTGTATACCACGTTTAACCTTTAAATGAGCTGCAACACCCCTTAAAATTCGGTATGTTTAGGCAACCAGGAAATTTACTGCATTTTTAAAATGTGCTGTGTAATGTTTTATTTTCTACAAAATACCATTTAATTCATAGTTTTATCTTTTTCTTTTCCAATAATACTCAAGTTTTTCATAAACCATGCACTAAAATTTAAATGCACATCTCAGTCATGTAACGGTTAAATGCACGCAGCACTTTGTCACAGCAGGAGTTTTGCATGGTGGGTGCAGTCAATTAAATGTCCGAAATGCAGCAATTCACAAATAAACCATATAAATTAAAACTAAGGCCCGAATTTGAACAAAGTTTTTAAACAAAAGAACATCTTTACTTGTACACAAATTTGTAAGTATTATGTATCAGTCTTTTTACCAGTTTCAATCTTTTTTACATTCACTTACAACATTGTTGTTCTGCATATATTCACTCTTTATACAAAAATTATTTATATCAATGTCCATAAGGTGTTAGATAATTCTGACTGCAACTGCACATTCTAGGCCAGTGCAGTCAAAGTTTAAAATTTAGGTTCTCAAACTTCCTGCCTCCAGCTGGTGCATGTACAAATAGGCCATCACTATTTTTCTCCAAAGCTAAGTAGTTTGTGTGATGAGGAAAAACACCTTCCACTCTATGCTACAGAACAGGCAGTTGACTGCTTTTATTACAAGTGTCCATACACCTTGCAAACCGAAGGACGGGACATGGTCTCAAATCCAAGAGATGAACAGCACTACATAGACCATATTCTGGAGCTTATATTTGACCCAGAATCTGAGAAAGAATTTGAAGGGACTGAGTATCAAGTTACACCCCATCACAGGGTGTACAATCAGCATTGACCAGTGGACCAGACAGAAAGGGGTACACAACAATACAACATACACAAAAGTTCCAACACTGGTGAGGCTACTCTGCTGCAGTAAGGAAAACTGTTGGAAGGAACAAACATCAGTATTCAGCCATTCATTAGTGGGATCAGAAAACATCTCACCAAAGACATACATAATAAAAAAAAATTTGCTATATTTCCTGCACTGCACTACAGACAAATACCACACAGACCATCATTTGGTTAAGTTGGCCGATGAGCAATACCATTTAAACACCATTTATAGTCTCTGAGGATGATACGTGTACATTCCCATGAAGTACATATACAAGATTTTTGGGGTATCAAACATGCTTTTTAAAACACAATTCTACCCTACTGGATTACTCTCAGAAAACAAGTGTGAAAAGGTACTGTAAAACAAGAGAAGTTACCCCTGTGTCAAATATGTGTATCATGGGCAAACAGAATGCATATACAAAGAGCTTCACATCTAACCTCAGAACCAGATGGATGCACACAAACGTCACCTGTACCACAGTATGTGCCATTCAGCCTGTAGCCCATCACTGTACTGGCTTAGCCATAACAGCTCAGCAGTGTTAAAATGTGTAATTACTAGCAAATGATTCTGTAATTTGCCTGGTGAGTAATCTTTGGTTAAGTGTTCAAGCCTATGAAAGCTAAAGCATTCCTTGTAAGTGCAACATAAATATAAATTAGATACTATACCCAACGTATGTTTTATCCAATTATCTTCAAGACCATAGTGTTTTTGCTTTTAACTGACGACATTTCTACAGCCCCGGGCAGATTGCACAGCGTATGTAATAAACTACAAAAGAAACCCCTTACTTTAAAGTAAAAATCACACTTCATTCTACAGTAGATTCTTCCAGTCCTGAATTTCATAAGTATCCTACACGGCGTCTCCATTTAACAAAGCACATGTCATTTACTATGTAAGTCCTTCTTTCCCTACCATCATACTCAGGGAAGTAGTCCACCAGATGAGAGTACATGATCTTCTCTTCTAAGAGATCCTTCTTGTTAAGAAAAAGAATTACAGATGAATGCTGGAACCACGGATATGTGATAATGGTTTTGAATAAGGCCTTACTTTCCTCCATTCGATTCTGTGAAGAGAAAAAAAAACAAAAATCATTGCACGTGTGACTAAAATCCTGGACACTGCCCATCTCCTCATTCTGTTCGTTCACTAAAGCAGCTTCACACAGGTGGACTGCAGATCGTAAGTCACGATGGTAGATGGAGAGACAAGTATCAGAAGACGTGATTAAATGGGCTGTAGATGGATATTTTTTAAAATTACCCCACATGTACCTCTACAATCAGGCCACTCCAGCTGATGGCACACAATGCAGTGCTCACCACTACTCCAGCTCACCATAAGCTGGGGTCCACATGTTTCAGTTCCATGCACTGCAGTTGCTATGAGTATTAGGGTAACCACTCACCATATTTACAACCAATCACCATATTTAAAGTGTTGGAAATGGCTCCACACAGCTCGAAGACTCACACCATATCTAACACAGGCGATGTTCATTACAAGTTCTACAGGTGAAGCTAAAAACACTGCATTCTGAACGCTTTCTTTAAGACTGACTTCAGTGCAAGGACTATTACCATACACTGTATCACTTAACATACCCCACACGTAAAAATCACATGGGGTGACATCAGGCAAAAAGCATAACTCCCTGCTTATTAGTCACCAAAAGCACTCTGTAAACAGAACATGTAGTTACTTACAATGTAAGCTATTGAATGGTCTTGCTGAATAAAGGCATACATTCTCTCATGACTGGACTGGAGTTAAAAATTGTGCCAAACTGTGTTATATATATGAATATTTATGGTATGGGGACGGGGAGTGGAGGGGAAGAGCCCAACAACATTCATACGACACCACACACTAACCTTAATATCATGTACAAGCGCTCCACAGAGTGTGTGTGTCCACAGTGATAAAACCAAGCTTTGTCACTACACAAAATGAGAGAGGCGTCCATTTCCCCAGCACACTTACCATGAAGGTACCAATCCACAGAATTCAGTCTTGCTTCAAAATCTGTGTTTTAAGACTCACAACCTCTCCTACAAGCAGTCTGGAAAGAAGCTGGTAACTGGACTGGTGTACAACATAAGTAACCCAATGGGAAGTGACTAGTAATTGTGGGTATTTGAACTAGTAGCACTGAACATGTCCTCCCACCATCAGTTTAATATTCTGATATGCTGTACATATGCCTACACCATGGGTTCACCCAACCCAGCAGGATAAAGCTTGAACTGAGTGGATACTTCCTTTATATTACTAAGAACCTGTCCCTTTTGTAAGTTCTGGTTCTGCTGCGCTGAACATTTATAAAGTTCTCCTTACCTGGCATCACTGTGATGAGATCATCACTACAATAAAATTCTTTTACTGCAGTTACAATAGCTGGAGCAAAGTTACTCTACTTTGGGAAAGGTAAAGATAAAATACCCTCTGAGTTTTAAGGCTTCAGCTTCTGGTGTTTGGGATGCAACGCCGTGCTGCCATGCACATGGTTCCCAACATTTAAAATGAATGTGTCACCTTTATCTTCAACGGTTCAAGGGCCTATCCAGCAATGCAGCAGATACCAGAACACCAGAATCAACAAAATACCCCATTCTTTCACAAGTCTGCATACTTCTCAATCATGCAGCTAGCAGCTGGAAATTCAGTCTACACATTCCTGATGGCCAGAAGTGTAAAAATTGTGGTCTCAATTCCTTTATGCTGTTTAGAAACTATGATTTCAACAGCTGTAATACTCCTAGATCATCACTTGTTCATAGTACTTGTTTTTCATTGTTATAATGTGAAAGATTATTTCCACAAACACACCCTACATTGTTACCAGTTTTGCTATCAGATACTTTGTCTCTCCCAGTCTTTTCAGTGTAACCAGTGATTTGCCAACACAGCAGACTGTCAATGAGTGACTACAAAGCTGTCTCTCTTGCATGACAGCATTTGCCATCATCATTACCCACTGGTACTTCTTTGACACACAGCTTATCACTCTGTATCGTACTTTACTGCATATACCTGAATACAAAATAAGAACTTTTTCCTAACATGTCACCTGAAAAAGGGGTAGTCACCTCATAATCACACACAAAATTAAACATGTGCTTTCCTGAAAACTGAAGACTGAATAGGTGGCAGACTTCAAGCAAGTTCATCTTATATTCGGGTAAATGTGGTACTTTTTATGTCATTTGTGTCACATTTTGTCATTGTTCATCTGGTGGGGTCAAGCACCAATCATCCATACCAGAACAATCCCCAAGTTTTCCCCAAATGTGCTGCATCCCACTCCTTTCAAAGGATTATAGCATGCAAAAATTTCCATTCTTCTTTTGATACCAACTTCATAAGTCAGCACACTTCTAATTACAGTCAACCTCGGTTATAACAGACAATTTTTCAACTCCCCAGCCGTTTCCCTATGCTTTATCATTGTAACTACCTCGGTTAAACTGGTCTGTTATATATCGGATCTTCGGTCACATCGGATTTCTCTGACATTCACCAACAGTTGATTTTCCTCGGCTATACCGTTTTTGGCAAAATAATGGCAATTTCATAAAGGTTACAGTGTGTTCGGGTGCAGGGTGCTCACTCGTCACAGCAACATGAAACTGCAAATGTAATTTGATAGCATTTTTTACCCGGAGACGCCATGGAGACTTGTAAATTTTGCACTTTGTTTGCCTTTGCTAAGGACAAGGTCAGACCATTAGCGGTTACAATGGATAAGCCAGGGCAGTCTCTCCCTCTTTCTGTTATTCATGCACCAGACAGAAAGTACTGTAATTGTCATATGCCAGCATCTTTATGGTACTCGGAGCAGAGTGCCCTGTCATAAATCAATTACGGCTTGACTTCGGCGCATTTACTTGGAACATCTTAGGTAGCGATTTTGCAAGACTTTTACTTACTGTACGTACACAGAATTACTTTTTCGACAAAGGTCGGGCCAACCAAACAGGTGCAAATATGTAAACAGGCAAAGCTATCCCATTACACACCTGGACAGGCCCAGAGGGCACCAGGAGGTAGAGACTCCCAGATTTGAACACAATCGGCACATGAAGGTGGCAAAATTGTCAACCCTACGCATCGGCCACCTTTACTCCCCAGGAAATATTCCTGGTACTCATTGCTGTTAGAGGTTGAGTACACCCCAGGGCCACAGTGCGGCCGGAAGGGTTATGTCAATGAAAAATTCCAATGACACCATCGGGAATCAAACCTGAGGCCTTCCAATTTGTAGCGCAGTGCCTGAACCAACTGCGCCATGTGAATACGCACAGTATTTAACAATTCTGGCCGATGCTAGTGGCCGCGCGGTGTAAGGTGTGGGTCTGCCCCCGTTTGCTTCCTGGGATTGTGAGATCAAATCCCACCGGGGGCATGGATGTCTTTAACTTGTGAGTGCTGTGTGCTGTTATATAGGGGTCTTTGTGTCGGGCCAATCACTCGTTGAGAATAGTCCTACAAGAGTGTGGTGCGTCTGGGTGTGATCGTGAAGCCACAGTAATGAGGGGGCCTTGGCCCACGTGCGGCTGTTGCGCAATGGGGGAGGGATAAAAATTTTGAGTATGTTGTACAATACAGTAGGTACGTAACAGAGGGGAGCATTCAGGCATCTTGGTGTGTGGTGCTTCCATCTGTTACATCAAGGGTTCACGACTGTAGTAATGTGTGTTTTTGTGTGTGCAAAATGTACCTGTTCATGTCCATATGCAATAAAACTGAAAACAAGCGTAACTTAAGTGGTATAAATTTAAATGTTATGTTAAAACATCATTTATCCGAACCTCGGATAACACGGACTTCAGTTACAACGGACATTTTCAGGACTCCCCTTGGGATCCATTATAACCAAGGTTGACTGTACTTAAAAGAACTACTGGCACTTGTTAAACAAAACCTAAGCAAATTTTACTGTCACAAAGGCTGACGAAGCAACACTGCAATGAGAAAATGGACACACGATGCCAATTCAACTATAGTTGTATAGACTTAATGGCATGATTCCCAGCCTTCCAGCTGTCTCAGTAACCTCACAATATTGCATACTAAGGTTTATAATGGCTAACCTCTAAACGGTCACAGATTAATATGTGGAATGTTGCCAGCACATTAAGTACAGGTATGCCAAAAATACTCGACGGTTTTTGAAATATGAACACAAGTATGCCCCTACACAGCACTTGCATACTGACTGTCATCACGTACAGCAATGTTTTGAGTTTAGTAGAGATTGAGCACTAGTCAGTGCAATACCGCACTAAAGCAGTGGAACTGTTTATCAAAACAGAGAATGTTACAGCCATACAGCATGGTTTCTGACAGCAGTTTCAAAGATGTAATGCTCCTAACCACAATACTCTGCTTTTGTGGGTATCAAATTGGCATCAAGACGTGTCAGCAAAGGACAGTAAACCACAAGGACATCCATGTTTGTCTCATACACATGACAATGTGGAGCTGGTATGAGACACCACATCACGTAGTTCGCAAAAGTCAGCTTGGCAGCATGCTCTCCCACTTCGCTCAAACAACACCAGGGTGCACTGAATTCTCCACAACAATTTGCATCATCATCCATACAAAATCCTAGTTGCTCAGGAACTTAGAGAACAGGACGGGGTGAGCAGACTTCAGTTTTGCAACAAACTCTTGGACTAAAAATTGTGACTTAGCAAACGTGTTACTGACGTCACACAACGCTCACTTCCATGCGTCTGGTACATCTGGTTATGTGAATAAACCTAACTGTCACTACTGGGCTCCAAACAACCCGTATGAGCATCACCAACACTTTCTGCACACTGAGAAAGTGACAGTGTGATCTGCAATTTAGTCTCATGACATTATTGGCCCCTATTTCTTTGAACTTGTGGACGGGTGTACTGTAAGTGTCAATGCAGATGGGTTCGAAGTCGTGCTGGAAATATTTATGTGAAATGAGTTACATCCTCACTGGCTTAATCTGCTATGGCTCCAACAGAGTGGAGCAAACTGCTCACATAGCACAGATTTCCACAAAAGTTCTCATGACAATGTTTCCAGGCAGACACATTTCTCATTTCTGGGACATCACCTGGCCCCACCCTTGCCTGATCTTGCAGTACCAGACCACTTCCTCTGGCATTATGACAAAAGCAAGGTATACGAAACATGTCCTGCCAATACTGATAACTTAAAACCACTAATTCAGGAGCGCATTCAAGGGATCCATAAGGAAATGCTACAACGTGTTATGACAGTTTTTCCATCATGACTGCAGGAGTGTACTGAGTGACACAGTGGTCACCTACAAAGTGTCATATCCGAACAACTATAATTCAGATGAATTCTCATGGACATGGAATGTCCCTGCTGGTGTCAATAACATTTTTCTATTTTGCCTTAAAATGTTATTTCATTTCAAAGACCAGATATCTCTGGCACAACCTGTACATTAAATTATTATAATATTTTTTGAATGAAAAGAACTGTCTGCACTTTTAGCAATTCAAGGTCAAAGGTCAATTTTGGTGACCCCAAAATGCTGATCTACACTGAGTCTCACTGGAAGCAGAACTTCATTAGGTCTCAAATACATCCCAAAATTAGATCTCTAGCTCCATCAAGGCCAGAGTTAGACCGATTTTTACTAACTGCATCACGTTAAAAACAAATAACTCCCCCACCCCCCCAATTCTGAATGCCTGCTACGCACAAATTACAAGGAGTAGCAAGCTAAAATTTGGCAATTTTACTCAAAATCACAAAGTTCACAGTTCACCAAATTTCACCGATTTTAAGAGGCCAGGTTGAACATTTTTTTTTTACGTGACTTGATATGGAATGGCCCAGTTCACATACTATGCAGTTTCCAAACAAGGCATCTGTAATCAACTTTTCTGGTAAAATAGCATAGTAAAAAAATGCTCATATTCATATAGTAACATACCTCATTTTCAGATTCGAAGAGAATCTGATCATATTCGCTTAAAGCGACTAAGAAAATTATGGAGGTGACATTTTCAAAACAGTGGATCCACTTCCGTCTTTCTGAACGCTGCCCTCCTACATCCACCATCCTGAAATTACAATATGAACACATTGAATATATAAAAAATGTTTAAATTCTCCAGGAACATTCCGATAACCCAGCATTTAATTCATATTTTAGGTGCCTGTAGAAACAATAATAAAATTATACTTTACACGTACGGGAATTACAAATACTAAAGTCAACTTTTAATTTATTACTTGATAAGGCTGAACACCTCCATCCTTGCACTATATTACTATCCAAGCACACAACACTATTCAACAAGGACGACCACGAAACTACATTATTCTAATATAGAAAGCAGAAACAAAACGTCATATTCAGAACTGACATTGAATTAATGATCAAATACAATTCCAGAAATATATTTTGAATAATTCTTTCAGAAAAGCACATTCTAATTCTGAAATAACAAAACAATTCAGTGTAAAATACCTGCAATATTATTAACAGAATAATGATCATGAAAAAACATCATCTGCAGAAGAACAAACAAGCCCTTATATACGAATTAATTTCTTATAACACTATGTCATCAATCGCCTTTAATAACCCTCACACAAGAAATCTAATCAAGAAATGGCAGAAAATTTTGTATAATGCCACAATAAAGATAACTCAATGACATTTCTAACATTTTTATGAAACACAGTACGTCAATAGAAATAAAATTCACTGTCTCATACAGATCGATCAAGAACAATTTTCTATAAATAGAACTTTGATCTGATAACAATCTTGCATCACAATACAGAATTACCTCTGCAATTCCAATGTCCTCTTATGTTTTAATTTCAATTGCTTAACTGCATTAAAATGTGAGAGAAAATTATGGCATTATACTCATACACTATGTGTAACACTATTTAACTTCCATTCAATACAACTTGGTGCACATAATTAATTAGAAAACAGAAAGCTTTAGAAAGTTGCAAGCCACATTGAAATCACAACTAAAAGCAAAATTTAAAAAAAGTAAAAAAATCACACACTGAAAGTAATGCTACATTTACTACTGAATGCAAACATTTCTACTTGCTGATACGTTCACACTCAATGCATAACACTGTTCACAAAAATAACCACCATGAAGGACCAACCAATTGTATGACTACACTCATTTAATATCCTGCAAGAATGAACACATGCATGAAGTGTCAGTGTCCATGGTAATTTTGTACGAACACAACTTATCCACATATCTGAAGTGAAAGTAGTTAAAAGAGCAAAAGAAGTGCACAGCCATCAGCAGCCAGAATCAATAAAAAAAAAAAATTGCTGCAAATACTTTCGAATTTCAACGAAATTACAACCGCAAAGATTATTTTCCTGCCTTAGGGAAATAAGCCACAACTTACATAACTTTATTGATTCTCACACATAACCTTTATCTTTTCCTTTCTTTACAGAAATAACCATTTTTTCACTCTTCGTTAAAAGTGAAACTTTGTGAATGGGAACATTTCATTAAGTGAGGTACTTTCATTGGAGTGGTGCATTTTCATTTGCATTTATAACCGTGCACATAAGTGTCATAATCAGAGTAACGGAGGTTTCTGACCTCATTCATGTACATTAATATTGCTTAACCTCTTGAAGCCTAGCGGTAACTTTACATACGACCAGGTTTAACATCAAAAATTCTACGTGGTGCCCACATTGCGTCTATGTGTTTTGCACGGATCTCAGAACAAACAGCAACTTTTGCCTTATAAAACATTAAGAGACTGGTTTTTATAACTGAAGTGGAGAGTGTTTACAGCGCGGTACGCACGGAGTCCTTATATAAAACAGATACGCTTCGTCTTTAAAGGGTTAATGTAACTGTACTGCTGGTATCACGTAGTAAAGTACATTTTCAATCTTTAGATTTGCACCTGTTATTTACATATTGTTTTAATTTTTCACATCAGCGTGCAATATTAAAATGTTTTCTGTTACCTTAACAAGGGACAACCCATTGTGTTGTGGCAGAAATATTCAAGCATTTAAAGGCAGTCACACACACTGCTCATTAACACCCAGTTTCCTCCACACATACAGCTGCGGCTGGCTTAGTATAGCCCAGTGAAATATGTAGCTGTACGTATGGAAAAAGCTGACCATTAATAAACAGGTGTATCTGACTGCCTTTTAGTAATTTCATGTTCTCCTACCTTTGTGGTCAGTTCAGTTTTAGGTCTGAAATTGGAACAGCTATGCTTATAATAAAGGCAAATAGTGAACCACATTTTGGATGCAAAATCAACTGCAATAACAACAAATGGGCTTCTCATGTTTGTTGTCAAACATGTGGTGGTGTGCTGTGAATCTCAAGAAGCAGTTTAATGGAAAATGATATGCTATGCCATTTGCTTCACCCATGGCTGGGAAGGATTTGAAGACAGTATCTCTGACTGCTACTTCTGTGACAATCAACTAGAAAAAGCACGCTATTAAATACCGTATCTTCCACCACCTGTCCAACCACTAACACACAGGAATTATCTGTACACGGCACCTATATGATGATGCAGAGATGAATTGGGATGATGTACAAACAGCTGCTGATGAAACAAATTGTGACAGAGAACATGAATTACCACAGTGTATTTATTACCAACTGATTTCACTAGTGCAATTACTTGGTAATAAATATAATTTTGTCTATCTACTGCATGGAAAATGTGACTATCAAGTTTTCAAGGATGAAATACCAAATTCAGAAAAAACCCCACTTAATGGCTCAGCCTGAATTCAAGGATCTCTTACAGAACTTAAATGTATCTACAAATCAAGCACAGCATCTTAGTTCCACACTACACAGGTAAAGCTAGAAGAACACCAACAGCTCTGTTCTTGTGTAAATGTGAAAAGAACTTGCAAAATACTTTTCCATGAATCTACTTTACTGCAAATTGTGAATGAACTGATGAATGGCCGTACAGGATGAACATAAGCCTGATGACTGGCAACTGTTCACAGATTCTTTAAAATTAAGCCTGAATGTTGCTGCTCTTCACAATGGAAACAATTTACTATTAAATCTTAGCAAGCCGTGGACATAACGGAGGCATAACAAAATACGAAACTTCTGCTCAACAGCACACATCATAAACACTGCTGGTAAATTTGTGATTTCAGTCTCACTGTTCCTGTACTCAGTATGCAGCTGTGTTATACAAAACATTCCTGCTTCTTATGAGAATGGGGAGGTCACACCACAAGTTATCAGTATACTGTGAGAGAATGGCCTCATCATAAGATTATCTTCTGAGCAAAAACAAAAACCCCCCCCCCACAATGCAAGGGACCCACTTATCAAGCCACAAAAAACTGTTCTACCTCCATGTAACATGAAGCTCAGAGTGGCACATTGTTTAAAGGCCACGAACCAAAATGGAGAAAGTTTTCAGCATCAGAAAGACAACGTAAGTTTCCACAATCACTGATGCAAAAATAAATCCCACAATCTCTGTCAGCCCTTGAACAAAGCAGCTTACAAATTACAGCAAATTCTGATGAAGCCCTAAAGGAATGGAGAAGACAGTATGGGACGTAATCAAATCTGCAGCTGACAGGTGAATGGTGGGGTGCAATGTGTCACTGAAAATGCACAACCTTTCCAATAAAACCTGGAGACATCAGCAACAAACAATGTGAGGAGTTTCACCTGAACATTTCCATCATGGACAGATCTTACCTAAGCAAATAAAATTCTTGCAACTTAAAGAAGAATTTCCACACACATATAACAAGAAACAAAGAGGAAAAAGGTTCTGAATGTGTGACAATGCAAGCAGGCATACATTTCCCACTTCTATTACACAGTGTTATGCTAAATAAATGGAAACAGCTTAGTACAGGTTAACCTTTCCTTTTATAGGTTAAGTCTTACCTGCATAAAAGCAAAGAAATATGTACTATTACATTTTCTGTATCAGCTATGTAACATTATAGTAACCAGGACAGACAATGTACATCTAAAAGTGACGTCCAGGCACATTCATGTAACCACTGTTGTCAGGGAAAAGCAGTAGGTATGACATATTCTGAGTGTGTGTCTGTATCCTTAGTTATCTACCATGCAATGTGCATGTGCCCTATTATACTTGTATTGTCATCTGTGGCCTGTCTGGCTCTACCATATTTTTCCATATTATCTCATAATTGACATTATTTTCAGAAAAAAGGTACTGAACATGAAATGTGTGTTTTGATTTTCTCTAAAACTTTTGTCTGCAGTATTTCTCATTCCAGAAGAACTGAGGGAAACATTACTGTAAATGTACACAGATCTGCATGTAAAATACCTGTTATTCTTGTCAGATTTTTTTGAAACTTGAATTTTTGCAACAGATTTGCAAAAATATTCAAACATAAAATTTGAAGGAAACCCATCCGGTGGGAACACAGTTGTTCCATGTGGACAGACGGACATGATGAAGCTAACAATCATTTTGTGCAATTTTGCAAACCCGCCTAATAAAAATGACAATTTGTAATATTTATAAATGTTGTTTGCCTATTTCTCAAAACCCCTACATTCTGCAGACTTTTTTCTTGCCTGACTCAAATCAGTGGCTCAAAATCTGTAAGGAATGCCAAGTATCATTCAGGTGAGGGGAATCACAATTTCCGTCCAGTGTAATTAACAGTATTACAAGTATGGCGCAACGCAGGGCTGGCACAACATACTTCTGTACACAAGTAGTTCAGTGGCCAGTATCGGAACCTGAGAAACCTTCAATTCAATGAAAACATGAATATAAATTTTTCTTTAGTTCACTCATGCCTCTGTTGATAGCAAGAAGTTAACACTAACTGACAGTAGTTTGTCATGAAAATGTGTATCTAAAAGTTAGTGAAGTCAGAAAACGGAATAGGAGGCAGTTCCAGAACATAAATAACGCTTTAGGGAAGGAGTTATCATGGCTCATTCGGAACCCTTACAATGCTTTGCAAATATTCCCTTTCAACTCAACATAAAAAGGATTAAAGTGAAGCTCCTGAGGTAACAAGGCTATGTAAACCAACTCCAATACTGCATAGTGCTGGAGTTGGTTTACATAGCCTCATTATCAGATACCAGCATGGAATGGATAATATTAAAACTTGAGGTAAATTTTTGACTTTACTGCAATACAGCAAAATTCGTTTAATCCAACTTTGATAATCCAAAAATCATGACAATCCAGCACTTGAGGAGAGCAGTCCCAAGACCAGAAGTTTTGCTTTTTACAGAAAAAAGCTTCATGAATGAAGCAGGCAGATCTTACAGACACATTCAAAAAGGCCTACAGAAGTGTCTGTACAACAACCATTGTGGTATCTCCTGACCCCTTGTCTCCTACTTTTATCAACCTTTTCAGTTATGAAGACTTCAGCAAACACTGAACAGGACCATGATACCCTGAACCACCAAATGAATGAGGGAGATAAATAAATGGAGCACACCTCTTATTAGTTGTACAGCGCAAGTATAGCAGCAATAACAAAAAAAATTACCCTAAGAATATAGATTATTAATACCAACTGCACAAATATTTATGAGTAACTATTTGTTATTACATAATAGTTAATAGTTATTCATAAATATCTGTGCAATTTGTTGGCATTAATATTGCACAGTAAATCAACTTCACAGCACATGTATGACATAACGTGCAAAACTTAGGTCAGAATGGGTACTGTCTGAAAATCTGGAATGTTTGAGAATTTGACACCTGTCCGGTCCCATGCAAGTTGTATTAATGGAAGTTTGCTGTAGTTAACCAAGGAAAAATGCAAATTTAAGCAATTAGAGTGAAGTACCACCCATTTACTCAATCCACATCCACGGCTGTGGAGTCAGAGTCGAAGTTGGAGTCAGAAGGACTTTTGGGTGGAATCAGAATTGGGAAAAATGTACTGACTCCAACTCCAACCTCAATATAAAATCTTAACTAGATACTAGCTAAAATAACCATTAGACGTATACTTAAATACACGTTCTATGTAAAAAGTAGCCTGATGATTCATGTGGTGGTGACGAAATGTCTTATGATACCACTGACCATTTTAGTAGGTTTACCATTATTAATACATATTGAGCTTTTATGAAGGAGTCGCAATCGGAGTTCAAGATGTAAAGTTCAGGAGTTGGAGGTTTTGTGTACCAACTCCACAGCCCTGTCCCCATCAGTCCATGACTTTAATGTGCTCCTACAAAACCATTAGTACATCTCTGTAATACTTTGTTGTCGTGAACCTCATCTTCACACATGACATTCCTTTACATACTTGCAGACTGAAGTGTTACAACATTCAACTTCTAACAACATGCAGCTTCTAATCACACAGCACAGGTTTTCTATGCCATTTCTTAGCAAATGACAGCACTAGAAGTTAATCACAAGTTCAGTACTGAGATTAAGTCCTCGAGTATCAGTATAAATAACTAACTATACTGAACATAAAAAATGACAAGCCATTATGCTAACAACACAAGGCTACGCTCACTTCATACTTAGTACTTAATTTCACTCTAGAACAAAACTTGGAAACACAGACAAAATGCCCAAATAATGCATTACAACACAAACATCAAGCCAGATAAACAGCAAGCACTTACCAAAATGCACACATTAAGATAATCTGTCCCCAAAACCAACTACAAAACAAAGAAAAGAAATGCATCAATGAATGCTAACTTTGTATACGCAGAACAAGGAAACATTTCTGTGTGACACTCATCTGAGCAGTTCTGCCTTGAAGCCATAAGGAATGACGATAGGTGAGAAAGCATTGTCCGACTTCAGTTAACAACTGCATTCATTTCAGACCATCTCTCAAAACACAATGTACAATTAAAATTTATTTGCAATGTCAAGCCCTTATATACCCTACCTTTTTTTCATTTCAAGAAAGTGTTTCACTTATGTTTTAAATAAGACTGTCATTTCCACCAGCAGTTTTAAATCAATAGTCCACCATGAATGGTATAAGGTACCTTAAAAGCAAGAGTTCCCAAACATGTACCTTACTATCAATACTTGAAATCCTATGAACAAAAATGTATGAATATGAATTAGCAGCAGCAGCACCAGGAGCGGCGGCGGCGGCGGCGGCGGCGGCGGTGGCGGTGGCGGTGGCGGCGGTGGTGGCGGTGGTGGTGGTGGTGGTGGTGTTATAATCAATTACAGGCCTATTTCTATTCTCTGTGACTTTTGCAAAATATTCCAAATTGAAGCCCTGTCAGCACCAAATAAAAATCTACTGTCACCAAGCTCATTGCCTATCTTCATTTTATTACAGCCCTGGTTTATTCTCAAGGCCAAGTGGATGTCACTTATTTAGATTCCAGTAATGCTTTTGACCTTGTTCAGTGTGCACTGCTCCTTCCAAACGTAACAATTACAGACTACCGGATGGTTATTTATTTGGCTTCACATTCACCTGACCAGCAGAATATCAATGCCCATTACTGTGTGACTCTTTCAATCCCCTTTTCCGTCCAGTTTGATGTGCCAGAATATCAGGTCAAAGGCCACTCATTTTTAAAATTTTCACAAATGACCGGAAAAATACAGTCACTGTTTAAAATCAGTTTCTTGTTGCAGTGACAAATATTTTTCATGAAACGGAGTCCACGGACAACAGTTTCAGACCTCAGTCGGACATAAATTCCATTCATGGTTTGAGCACCACCAGCTTCATGAAACTCAATAAGAGCAGAATTACGTCCTCTCAAGGTAAAAATCAAGCTAGGTTTTGCATACAGACTGTACAAGAAAACACCAGCTTCTTCAAAGATCTGAGAATACTTACTGATTAAAAACTTCAATTTCACCATCATGGTGATCACATAGTTTCTCAAACCATTACGTTACTGGATCAATCAGGACTAACATTTTCCTTTCCTGCTCCTGACAGTCTCCTAATACATGGTTAATTTAGTCTGACCGAGCATTGAAGATGCCTATGATGTATTGAATTCAATTACTCATATCACTGTTAATAAGCTGGAACGCACCCAGCAGAAGTTCTCTCTCTCTGTACTCATCTTTTTTAAAAAATAATGCACAATGTGGGTACAAAAATGTTCCACACCACTTGAAATTACCTTATGTGTTGGGTGGCACCACCTAGACTCACTTTTCTTTATTAATGTTAACAATGGACTAAAATTCTATACTTCTCTTACGGAAACTGTCTTTGCAAGCCAGCTCAAAACCTCCACAGATTTCACCTTATTTAACACTGGTTCTAAATATTACAGCTGCTCTTCCACTAGATGCACATCAGCCACCACTGCCATCTGTGCAGATATTGGTATATTCAGGCAAACTCAATTTTGCTTAATGGTTTATGAACTTGATTATATCTTCACGTGATTATAATAATCACTAACACATTTAAATGTTGTTATGCCATGTATACTATTCCTGTTGAAGTTTTACAACCAGATGTAATATGTATCACAACCACACCTGCACATGTCTACTTAACTTCTGGTTCATTAAGAAAATATTTCCTGTAACTTATAAGTGTTAATGTCCTGACCTTGTATGGGTATCATGAAGGTCTGTCTGTTTCCAGTCATAGCTCCACATGGTTGTTCTATATGCTCAATGCAACTTTTGTGACTTCACATGTGCATACATCACAGTGGTGCTGGGCATGCAGTGCCTTTTGTTTCCATATTGTTTTTGTATCTTCACCTAGTTTTATTACAGGTTCAAGGCCACTAGTCTTGTCATACAAAGTTAACAAACTGCTGTTTAGGCTACATAACACTCCTGTGGAAAACCTACGCAGTGCTGCCCAAAACAAAAAATTCATAAGCCAAACCCAGGAGAATAAACTCGAACTATAATTAAGTGTTTAATGCAGTATACACTGTCAATATTCTATTGTATATATATTTTGAAAACGCAGTAAGTGAAGCTTTACCGCCATGCCTCCATATTGTTATGTCTTATGCACTGCTGTTTAACTGCTCTGTTCACAACTTCCACATGCGGCAATACTTGTTACTTACAGTTACTAACCAAACAAGTACAAAATATATACTAGATGACACGAACCTTTCAACTCACACAATATTCAGTCCAACAAAATGCACTCAATTGTTCTCAGATATTCTATGTTTCTTGCTAGTCAGTCTTATATGTTTTGATCTCTGATGGGATTATCCTCACGGATTCATATCAAAGTAGTATTTCACAAAACTGACCTAGCAATGCATATACATATTAAAAGGTATAAAAGGCGACAGGTTAAGATGTAGGCAATCTGCTGTGTGATGGATTGCTTACACTTTAACTGATCACCTTTTATACCTACTGATACGTATATGCAGTGCTACATCAGTTTTGTGAAATGCTACTTTGATATGAATCCCTGATGATGATCCCATGAGATATCGAAACATGTAGGACTGACTAGCAAGAAATACAGATTATCTGAAAACAACTGAGAGCATTTTGTTGGACTGAATATTCTGTTATTTGATTATCTACAATGCATGGTATGAACAATATAAAAACTAACCTTTCAGTAACTGAAGCCAGTACAGATAATTTCAATATGGTATCTTCTACACTAAATTTACAAGTGTTAGCTGCAGAACTTCAATAAAAGATGCCGTGTTACAAGAGCAGCTACCCCAAAGCAAGAACCAAGACTGGTGGTAACAACCTGCATGGTCAACACTGCCAATACTTCAGCCCACCACTGGGCATGACCCAAAGCCAGTTCCAATCACTTCCCATCCTCTCAACCAACACATGATCCATGTTAATATAGATTTTTGGGCCAATCGCTGGTTGTCATATGTGTACTGTCAATTTGTATGGCTGCAGACTGACAATGACATTACAGAGGAATGTGCTGCCTCCATATTCAGGGTGAAATATAGCAAGAAATGTGGCCTATTAAAAGGATGTGATCCACTTTCTTCCTTCAGTCACTTCAGAGTCCACCCAGACATAATTCCATCACCCTGAAGATGGAGGCAGCACATTATTCTGAGATGCTGGTGTGAATATATGACTATCTGACACATTGTCAAAACCCAGAATACTATTATCTGATCCATCTTAATGTTATCCTTCCACTACCCCCTCAAGCTCCCAAGTGCATATTTCACAGAAGGTTTCCCAACCAAACCCCAAGGGCATAAACAGAAAATTCTGCAACATTATAAATAAAGACAAGGGCCAGCTCTAATCTAAGGTTAATATGTCTTCTTCAGTACATATTCAAATTATTCTAGCATATACATAGAACCAAAAATGAAAATAATGAGACAGGCAATGTATACATAATGTAACGCTGTGGCAAGTTCACATAACCATCATTGCCGTGGAAATGCAATAATGCACTTAGTTTTTTTTTCCATATTACCTCATAGATGGCACAATTTTCACAAAAAAAAGTTACTGAACACAACATGTGTGCTTTAATTTTCTCTACAACTTTGGTCTGAAACACTCTTCATTCTAAGAAGAATTCAAGGGAGATATCACAATAAATTTACATACATCTTCATGTAAATTACCCATTATTCTTGTCAGGCTTTAATCAAACTTAAATTTTCTCAGCAGATTTTCGAACAATCCTCAAATATCAGATTTCATGAAAGCTGTCCAGTGGGAGCCGAGGTGTTCCAAGTGGATGGACAGATATGACAAAGCTAATAGTCCCTTTTACAATGCTGTGAACATGCCTAAAAACCAGGCATATAAGATATCAACACTTTAAAGGGCTGAGAAGTTTCATAAGTGGCTTTTTATTTCTGCTCTTAACTCAAGAAACACTACTGTAACATAATTCAAAGATGTCCAGTTACATCTGAAACCAAAACAGAATGACGATGACACGAAAACTTTGGAAGGTGTTACGACACCTATCTTTCTTCAACTGATCTGGTAACACTTGTTTCAATTAATTAGTAATTAAACTATCTGTGAGAATAATTTCCACTAGCACTGATATTCTGGTCCCACCACACAATATTTCAACATTTTCCATTAAATGGTGTCACTTCAGCTCAAAAGTTCACATGGTCACCATGCTGGTATTATTAGTGGTCGGAAGTTAACAAGTGAGAATGTGTGGGGCATCTAGCACCATGACGGTCACATCAAGTCTCACAAAAACCTGTCAGAAGTTACTGAGAAAGTCAAGCACATGGACATGAAAACACCACATGTCCGTCTTTTCTTACACATCAACGAGATGGCTAAACACTACCCCAAACATTTTTAATCAGAAAAAGTGTGTGTAATGTTAAACTTAAGTCAACACAGATTGTACATCACAGAAGTGAGACACCCAGGCATGACTGCAGCTGACTGAAAGAACATTCAAACCATTCAAAAGAAAGGCCTTTACCAAATTAATATCCCTGATCATGACACAGAGTGAAAACCCCCATTACAACGATCATTAAATCATTGGTTTCTGGTACCTGTCAGTCAATCAAACTAAGCAGAATGGTGGAGAAGTTACAACATGGTTTGAAAAGTGTAAAGCACATTACAAATGGCATGTTCACAACAGCAGCATTCATAAGCAGCGTGGCTAAGCTGAACATGACAGTTACATTAACTATGGGATACAAGATTTTTTTTAAGTTGTTTCAAACAACACACAGTACACATAATGTTAGATGCTCCAAACACATAAAACTCACACATATATCTCTAAACTCATAAAAATATTTATATGTCGTAGTATAAGATAATGAGGTAATGTAGAAATGAATACTGAAATACCAGACAATACTGCAAAATGTGTCAACACACCAGCTTAAAACTGTGCACTACCTTCAAAGTTAGATATTAAGAGTACTTTTTTATTCCACACAATTGAGATTTTTTACTACAGAATATTTAGGAATGGGAACTCTTACATTATTTAAGGTTTCACCATTCATGGTGGAATATGAAATCAAAACAGACTGCCCACAATTATATATGAGAATGATACTTTATTGTGGATAAGTAAACAAATCAACTGTCTCTATCATTATCCAGCTCAACTTTCAAGAACATGTGCAGTGGGGAAACACTTTTACACCCACTACAGGACCTGCAATAAAGAAAATGTCTCTATATCCTGTTGAATAATTCCTACCTAAATACGATGGAGTCCAAATCAAAAGGGTACTCTAAAATTCCTGTGGTGGGCGCTCTGGCCCTGAGAATGTCCTGCTCGGTTGGGAGGTACTCTGGCTTCTCAATTCGCTCGATATCACTCAAGTAGCTGCAACAATGAGAAGGAGGGGGCGATGGCCCCGGAAGGGCCTCGTCACCACAAGACACATTCACAAACACACACAGACGTAACATGCACAGAGCTACATAATGCTTGCGCCCAGCTGGCCATTGAGGTGGGGTGGGGGGGGGGGGGGGGGAGGGGTGGGTGAACCAGGGGTGCAATTTCCATTTATCTTCATTCAAATGCTGTTTGAAAACAGACTACTGCATCTCTCTGTACGTATGGTGCAATTTGGTCAGACCATTTTATGGACATATCACTTCTATGGCCACATCATTTCTGTTCACCACATTGACTGTGCACGAAAGGCTGCAATTGGCATGCCTAATCAGATAGCGCACAGACCTACACACTGTTTCTCGCAACCGCTGGGTGAAGAACAGAATCAAATGAAGTATCCTAACTCTCTTCTCTCAAAAGAACCAACACGACAGGGCATTATATTCTAGCACAGAACATATGCACCCGTATGCAGTCATGTTAAACAACAGAGGAGTACCACTGTCAGAAAATTCACGGCCTTCAGTCTCACGCATGCAGTGACAGGGCAGGGAGCAGACACATTTTTGGCTTCTGTGCAACCTGGGCCATGTAGTTTCTTACAGCAACACTGCTCTATTTATCATCTCATTTATCACTCTCCATAAATTATTTCAGATGAAATTAATACTAAAATCTTTACAGAAAAACGGGCAAAACTGCACCTTACAGAACAAGAAACTCAGCAAGCCAATTTTCAAACATATTACAACTTAAATGCTTCTCTAGGCTGTATTATTCTTTAACTTGATCTAATATCTCACTCACACAGTGGCTTGTTTTCAACGTCACAGTTCACTCACACCTAACAAAGGCTATCATGATTTCAGGCTACCGCCACAATGCCGATCAGATATGCGCTCTTCTGGGGTCTTATGCAGCAACAAATGGTAATCCTTTACCAACGTTCCAGTCCCATCTTCAAGGGTCAAGAGACCTGACCCTTGAAGATGGGACAGATATTCTGTCCCAAAACATCAGTAAAGGATTACCATTCGACGCTGCGTAATACCCCAGAACAGCACAGATCTCAACGGCTGTCACGTTTTCAGCCTTACCTTATAATGACACAGCAAAGATGTCAATGAAAGTCATGTCCATTTCCAGAGTATACTGAAGTTTTGTTGGATGTGAAGCAACACAGCACATTACAGCACTTGTAAAAAGAACTTAATTAGGCATTTACAAGGTAGTTACTACTTGAATTCTGACACAAAAATATTCCCCAGGATACCAAATTAACATATCTGTAACATGCATCAATATCTTAGCTGCAAATGTTGTTCAAATCCTTCCAAGTCTGTCATTTTAAAATACCTACTATCCCACAAAGCAAACTTTAAAACTAAAGGGTACCAAAACACAATGACCATATTTAATCTCTCCAGTCACTGATTTCAGTACCTTTCACAAAATCCAATTTTATTTCTCAAAAAGGACAGCCAAATACCAGTCCCCTGAAGACAAACACAAATATTCACACTGCTCAGTGCTATGAGAAACCTTACAGTTTTCAGCCCCAAATTATACTACATTCACTGACAAGTAAAGTCAGTTTTATTTGTTGTGGTCAAGTTCATTCTCAATGGGTTAAGTGCTGCTGATGTGTGCACGTAATTAGTTTTGACATTAACAAAGAACATACTTGTCACATGATATGTAACAAATACAAATAATATTTCAACTTGTACCAATGAGAAAATATGTGCAGAAACAGAATGATAAGTCACAGCCATTAATGCCACACAGATGTAAAGAGATGGAACAAAGAAGCACAGGGTCAGCAGCATGGTTTTATTACATATTAGCTGCATGACAGGAAAACAAGCTAAAATGCAAACAAGACCTTAATCTAGTTAGAGAAACAGGAATAAAATTTGCTGGGAGATTTGAGGTTCTCATACTGGGGATGAGGAAGACCTGAGTCTTCGGACGTATGCAACACAGTGTCACATCCCAGAAGACTCAAATCCTCAAAACTGGATGGATTAGGATAAGAAAATGACCAACCCAGGCTATTCTAAACCCCCAGGCACACCAACTGAAAATACAAACTCCAGACAGGCACATAATCCCCAGCTAGTGAGCATGACAAAACATTATCATGTGCTGGTACCTCGCCTGCTTGCAAATCCCTGTACAAACCTACCGTACCTAAAACGTATCTCTTCCAAATCAAAGGGGTACTCTATTATACCAGTGGTGGGGACTCTGACACGTAAAATATCTTGCTCAGTGGGAAGGTAGTTGGGGGCAGCCACCCGGTCGATTTCCATCAGGTAGCTGCAATATAAATACAAGCTCAAAACAAATACACAATACATACACATCCATCCCCTGGTGACTGCAAAATACTTTCAATATTTCAAGAAATTACAAAACATACTCTGCCCAAAATCTGTACTTACACCAAAATGCCGCCCAAGTGGTACTAAACTCTTTACTGTACTATCAGACATATCAACAAAGAATATGAGGGACATGATCAGTACAGCAATTCTCATTTTGTAGCAATTTCTTTCTTCACATAAGAGAATCTAGTTGATGTTTACAATTAAGATACAAATGTTAAATTCCTTTGAGGATACACAGCTTTCTTTACAGGAAGTAAATCCTAATTATAATATCATGTTGTCCTAAAGACTTGCAGGCAATTCTGCTATTTTACCATCCTTCATGCTGCAGCATAAGCAGCTGCAATATAAAAGCTGGAATACCTACAGAAGGATGAATGCCAAGAACCGACACAAATACATTCTGTGCACCACCTAAATATGAGGTCTGAAAATTATGTAACAGCATAAATCACATGATTCAATTATTTCACCAGAATTATTACTACTCCTATGTACTGTAATTTGACATCACTGATATACACTGACTCATGATAAACTACAGACCCCATATATAACATGGGATCTTGACCTTCATTAGGTGCAGCTGATGCTACTGGGACCACTGCAAAGAAATGCTTTAACAAACCCAACCACGGCTTTTTATAAAATATGACTAGGACCAGCCCAGAGTCAGACACAAGGTGCAAAGTCACAACAGAACCTCCTGAATATGAATTAATAGCGCTATGTACTTGACCGCAATGTTTGGTTTATCTGTACTGAAAGCACGTACTTATTACTGGTAGTAAGATTTTAAGTCCTTGAAGAATACTATGGCTCTGTAATGAGAGTTCCTGTCCCTATTCCCGCTCAATGACAACATATCCATTATAAAAAAAATGATCTTGTAAGGTCAGTATGTATTAACAATGCACAGGAAAAATGTGGCTTCACAAACCTTACATAGCACAGGTATCAAGGGACATATAAACACAAGACACTGTGTTACTCCAGAAAATATGCATCAAAGTTCTTTCATTTCTGTGATGCATAATCCAGTCATTTTATACATTAGACTGGGAAAGAAAGGCACAAACACATTTACCACAGCAAGAATCTTTAGAAATAATATCAGAATGATCAGGAAATTTTGTGAATGAAGTAAACATTTTCCAGGGCACAAAACACTTTGGTAAGCAAGTACTCAACAACTTCTCACCCATCCACTTTGAATACTTTCAGTCATAATTTATATAGGAGAATAACAACCACACAACATTTGCTTATAAACATTACTCAACACACCGGTGCCTTAGGATTTACAGCAACTGAAAGAACCTAGAGATGGAGGAGATTGAATTCATAAAAAAATAAACTATCAGAAAGTCATTAATGCACCTCCTACAGTTTGAATTACATCGCATTCAAATTTTGCAGTCACGCAGAATATCGGCAGAAAATTCAAAAGTAATTTACTTTACCTTAGTATTTGAAACAGGTGTTGTTGTCCTCAGAATACTCAAAACAGTAGCCATCATCCTCACTGGCAAATAAAATTCACGCAATCTTACTGGTTTCTTAGGCCACAGCAAAGATCTCTGATCACATCTCCCATCTGATTTTACTAACTGTTCTACATAAAGGTCATTATTGTGAACTCTGCAGCATAATATTCCCGGTTACTGAAGCTCTTATTGATTTATGGTTAAAAACATTCAACGAATGTCAATTACGTCCAGACAAAAATCCCCTCCTTCCCCTATAAACTGACAGGTACTGTACCTCTTCATTACCAACATTTTCTAACCTCTTCATTATCATGATTGGCACACTCCAATATGTTAACGAGACTACATACCCACTCCAAGGATATTCATTGTTCATATCTGAATCATTTATATCTAAATTTTGCAGCAAAGTATTGTTCTGGCAACACAGAACAGCCAATTTCTTCCACTAGTGGTGAATATCATGGCTTACACCTCATCAACAACACCGAGCTTACTCAGTACATGTAGTTGTTTTTCATAAACATTACCTTCTCTGTGGAAGAACAGTATCAGACAAAAACAATGTAATAAAACTGATATATAGAAACATTACCTTCTCTGTGGAAGAACAGTATCAGACAAAAACAATGTAATAAAACTGATATATAGTGTCACAAAATCTTCCCCTCCCACAACGTAACTTTAATCAGACATACATCATGAGACAGGCTGATCACAGTTCTGACACATGCTGCCACTGTTCTTTCACTGTGACATACAAGCTCTGATCAGTCATGTGGTCAGATGCCTGGAGGAGGAATGGGAAACTTTTGTTGCAAAAGACTTCAGGATTTGCATTTAATTTTCCGTACCATGACTGGTAATTATAAACAATGGAATGGAAAGTTTAAGACCTTTATCTTTCAGTATGTACTGTATTCATATAAAATTAATCATGCAAACAATACCAAAACTTGACATCAATACTGATGCACTGAACTGACATACTGAGTTTATCAAGCATACTGAAGGGTTAAAGAATGAACAAAAATCAAGAGTGACATACATGCCATGTGATACCATCTACTGCAAAAACTGATTTAGGTTACACCTACTGTATTCTGTGCAACTTTTCCAGGCTGTTCTGGTACTGAATGAAAATGGCTTATACTTGTGGATTCAACAACTCACTATTTGGCAGAGTCAGTAAGCTGGTATTCACGTCTTCTGTCATAGCACTCTTGGATACCCGCATCTCCCCAAAGATCCTTGATTGCTTCCACGTATGGACTCTCAAACGTCGTTACTGTTTCATAGTCCACAGTGCGGATAAGTTCTGCCTTATCCTGAAAGAGGCATTTTAAATTACTGCACTGCCCTGTCTGTGTTTTACATGGCCCCATTTATAATGCCAACAACGACAGGATAAACTGTGAACAATAAATTTTTCAGGATTTGCAAGGACATATTCCTGGCCTAATCAGGGTAGTATTCTCCCATTTGCCTGGATACTCAGCCACTAGAGTCAGTATAGCCAGTGTCCTGGCTGAGATAAGAAACAGGCACCTTCCACGTACAAGTCTAGAGTAATACGACGACGACCTGCTTGGTTTTTTTTATTGAATGCCATTTCAACATATTACTCTGCTTAAAAATCAAGGTACGAGCCAGGAGGGTGCGGTCAGTATAGTGACTAGGCTGCAAGCTGGACAATCTGCGGTCTGAATCCTAGCAGGGCAGGAGATTTTTCTCTTCTCCAAAATGACCAGCCCAGCTTTGGGATCCACCCAGCCTCCAATTCCACGGGTACTGGGGGTTCTTTCCTGAGGGCAAAGCAGCTTGTTAATGAGCACCTCTATCAAGTGCAAAAGGTTACAAATACATTGACCTATACATCTGCTCCCCCCGATATGCCATCACCCCATGGACTTCATAAATCACTAGGCATGAGACTGGGCCTGTCCATAGGGTGGTCCATAACTTCCCAGCTACAGCCCCATTATCAGTCACAAATCCAGTTGGCAGTATGGGGCCCAGTAATTTCCATCTCTTTCAACCTCTTAAGAACCACCTGGCTGGCAGGTGATTTGCAGCACATGCTGACTTGAAGCAAGTGGTCACCTCCTGGCTACAGACACTTTGACATGCATTGGTTTCTACACTGGCATACAAGCCTTGGTGCCATTGTAGGACAGATGCTTAAAAGCCAATGGTGACTACATGGGGGTATTGTGTGTACGACCTGCTATCTGTATAACATGCATACATCAAATCACAATACAGTTCTCCACATCAGAGCGTTTGTTTATTTCTTTAGAACTGCCTTTTACAACCTGAAATCTGCTGATGATAGTTACCTGTCCTACAGTTAAGTTACAGATCTTATGTGCTTTATGAAACAGCACTGTTTGAATTTCATTGTCTTATTTAACAACACCCCAATTACTGAGATTATACAGCATCAGTGATTGATGGAATAGAATGATGGATGGATGGATGGATGGATTGATGGATACAAGTGCTAATTAATTAAATACAGACAGCTGATGATATGACAGTGGCAAGGAAGAACTGAAGCACTCAAGAGAAAAAGACATCTCAGTGTCACTGTGTGCACCACAAATCCCACATGGACTGGCTTGGGCTTGAATCCAAGCCTTCATGGCCAGAGGCCAAAAACTAATACGTAGCTTGGGCCACAACATGGCGCAACGACATTGTTAAAATATGTAGCTTGGACTGTCACGTTCTGCAGTGAAATATGGGTAGCATACATGAAAATACAAAGAATTCTTCCCGAATTAATTTATCTCATGCACAAACTTCATTCCTACTTGTCACTGTTACTTCCAAGTACTGGCAGCAAAATGCTAAAACAAGTGATATAATTTATTAACTGCTCTTATATTAAGACTGTCCATGATTATAAATACTTTTATCAATGCTTATTGTGAGAAAAATACGTAAGCTGGATACAAAAATAATTTCTGCAGAATGCTTTCACCTTCTGAATTAACATCATCTGCATACACATGAACATTTTTATCAGACAGCTGCCATCAGTTCACTTAGCTCATAAACTTTGATATGCAACACACAATCTCTGTCAGATGTCACTTGTATCTGTGAGCCAAAGGCGAAAATTTTCAGTGTCTTCAACTTCTACCACACACAAAACAGTCTGAGAGAAGAATGATGCAAATTGTCAGATAAATGTCTCTGCACATGTACGGTCACTGAATACAGAGCCTACAAAACCAGATTTAACTCATCACGTTTGATACTTTACTCGTATGGCCATACATCACAGTCCAACACAAAAAGGTGGACCCAGTTTTGCTCTTTAACACGGCATGTAAGCAAAAATAAACCTCTCCATTACTTACTATATTTGATGATTCTGCATACTGGATCTTAAGTAAATCCATTGCTCTTATCATACTTTGCATTGCCATGAAAATATTTTGATACACAAGCTTGATAAAGCCACGTTTGTCCTCATCTGAGTACCCTGACCCATGGATGATTCGCATCTGTTTGATGAATGTTGACTTCCCCGATTCTCCTGTTCCTATAAGAACAGAAGAACAAAAGTGTTATTTAAAATCCAGTTTGTTACCTAAATCCAGCACATGTACGAAGGAAAGGAAGAAATCAGTAATCAATTCAACAAATGAACAAACCCACTGGTTGTACATACTACTATGGCAGAGGCCGAATTCTCAGAGCGCAGATTTACCTAATAACCTAAAATCTCTCATTTAAGTTTATTATTTCAGGTAGGGTCTTGTTTTAACGTGCTTTTGTGTATAAATAATGAGTATATTCACTGTGTTACACTGGGTTTGGCTGAACTTCCAGCACGTCCACTCCCGACCACAAGGTCATCCGGAAGAAAGAAACACAGAAACTGAAGGGAAGGAAAAAATTGAGGGAAAGAAATATTTATTGAACACTGCTGATTTCTGAAAATTATTCCATAATCTTGGAATAACAGTAATTAAGGACCTACAGTGGTAAACCATTTAATCTCATTCATGCTACTAGTGAAGACATTTTCCATTATAATAAAATGTAGTTACAAATATGTGACTGTACTTGCTCTATTTCTGATCTATACAAAACCACACACAGAAGACAATTCCAAATGTGAGAATGGGACACAATCTATCCTACTGCCTATAAACATCAAATCAGAAAGCAAACCAGGAATGACGCACAACACTATATTTGTACCTTAACCTCTACTGGCCAAACGGATTGCCTGTGTCCTCTGCAAGTGCAAGCATGGGCATTTCAAAACGAAAATAACTCTGGCCATTAATGGCTACATTGGGATTTAAGGGCTGGATGACAAAGGTTAAGTATAAAATGCATTACGTATGCCTTACCTAAAACTAGCAAAACCTAACATTCTAAGTTTTACATCTAAGTGCAACAGAACGTCAATTACTGCCAACAAACTATAGGTTCAATATCCCTTACCCAAAATTCTGAAATTCAAAAACCCTCAAAATCCGAAATTTTTGCATGGCAACATGAACACAATGCTGTACAGATGTAGATGCTTGTAAATAAATCCAATGCCCAGTTTGAGGTTGTAATTAAACTCAGTGCTCAATTTGCTTTTACACCCAAACTAAAATCTATATATTCATAGGGTATATATGAAACATAAATGGATTTCAAATTTAGATTTGGTGCCCATCCCCAAGCTATCTCACTATAATATGGAAGTATTCCAATATCTCAAAAAATTCGAAATCTGAGTCACTTCCGGTCCAAAGCATTTTGAATAAGGGACGCCCAACCTGTATAACACTCCATCTTGTATGATTCTTAATTTTAATGAAACAAATGTGATCACATCCATGATTTCAGGCTTCCGCCACAATGTTGATGGGATATGTGCTTTTCTGGGGTATTACACAGCGCTGAATGGTATTCTTTTACTGAAGTATCGGGACAGTGTATCAGTCCCATCTTCAAGGGTCAAGAAGTCCAAGAATGTGATCACAGGTTTATAACTGATGTTTATCTTCACATGCTGGAGTCTCTAACGCCCAACTTTTCTACAGGACACCAATTTCAAATGGAGGCCATAACAGGGAGGACAAAGAGTTCTGGTTCATAGTTTCATACACATTTTCTGACAGGCACCTCATTCACTATTCTTTGTTTATCCCAAAGTGTGGGAGGGACTCTGACCTTGGAAATTTGCAAGTGGAAAACAGGACACAGGAGCTTCAATGACAAGTTGGAAGTTGATATTAGTTTGGTACTCTGAAAAGTGAGAAGCTCCAAATAACTCCATGAGTTGAACAATCACAAATCAACGTCTCATTAAGAAACAAGTTACAATTATGCTCCGAAAAGGGCTTTAATGGCAAAGAATAACTGTCACTGCTAAATGCATGGTAACAGCGAATTCAGATGTTAAAACACCAATATGATTCAGTACATAATGATAAACTTAGTGAATAATGGACATGTGTCTAAAGCAGATAAGGTTACAAGAGCCACCATTATTTAAGACTTCAAACAAAGAGTGTGAAAGAAGACATTTAATGATCCACTCCTGAATATTCAGCAGCTGCAACTTCAAGTGTAAAAGGAACCTTGGTAACAATAACAAAAGACTAGAAAAGAATAATGTTTACATTCACTGTTACCAGTAAGCAACAAGAACTGAAAATCAAAGAACTCCAAATTGCCACTCCAGTGTAACATGGGGAGGAGAAGTGAACACTAACCTGTATGTAGGAGTTATCTGATACACTACCACAACATACCAAATTTACTTGTAGTGTGTGACATTCCAAGTGATTACAAGTGTTACTACGTAGCAACTGTTCACCAGCATCAACAAATTTTTAAAGTCTTGCCTGCATTATCCATCTGGGATTTGGTAAAGCCTTCCCCATTAAGAGCTTCACCAGTAATATGTGCAAATGTCGCCGTCCTACAGCTCTACACTTAGTGAAACCAGAGCGAACCAATTAAATACGTCCATGACACCATTTCACTAACACACCCAGAAGGAAGAAGAGAGCAACCCATCAGTTACCACCCAAGCAGAGGCCAGGATGAGACACACACTGTGAGGGGGTGTAAAACCAAAAAGTAAATATGCACAGACAGACCAAGAGATAGTATGAATAAATAAATAACAAACTGTATGTCTTACTTCTGTATTATTTTTGCTATGGTGTTCTCAACTTCATTGCAGTGGTGTGACATAATCTTTAATATTTTCACTGCCACAATGCTTGTAACTTTTAACGTATAATAAATTTTTCCCACAGTACCTGCAGGTACACTTATGATGTATTTAATGACACTTTTCAATGATTTACTGAGATGTCAGTTTTCATACATCTGTAATGGCATGTCCCATTGCTATTACAATGAAATCTTACATATACATTTGTTTTTACAGTCCAAGCGAATGCTCAACAAATTTAGCACTAGCGTCAAATGTCAGAAGCAGGCACAACTGCCATGTTGACATTGCTGCCATCAGGAACTGGAAAGTACAAACATGAAATAGAGCAGCAGCCTCTACAGTGACACCTTAACATCAAAGTTTCACAAAAATCCATAAACTGGTTCAAAGTTTGTTCTCAGAAAGAAGACATGATTATGATAATACAGATGTCTCTTTCCTTATAACAAGGAAAGGTTTACAAAACATGTGCTGGCTTGTTGTATTACAAAGGATACATTCCCTACCCAATTTTCACAAATTCACACCAGACTTCACTGTCTGGTGCCGAACAAAAGAAACATGACTCAAACAAACATTTGCAACCTGACATTCATGAAATAAATATTTAAGACTAGTCAGTCCCGTTATTCAAATTCGCACGACAGGTACTGTTGTTTATAGGTCCTGTCACGAGGTTACCGTTAACAACATGTGCCAGCACAGTTGAGGGTCACCTGGAGATCAGTGCTTGCACTAATAACCCCGACACCCAACTCACGGCAACTTCATCGTTTTCGCCACGCCTTTCAAGAATATCGATCAGCAAGTGACCTTCCCGCCAACATCAAAAAGGTAAGAAACCGACAACGCACAGAGACTGAAAACACGTAAACCTCGAACAAAGAAAGAACTGCCAGCAAGAAAGAGAGATGCTGAAATGTTCGTGCTGCTTTCAGCGCCTTCTAATCCAGGGCCTTATGTGTACTGTAAGCCATAATAGTTGTAACTTATTTTACCAATCTCATTCACGTTTGAACATTTCGGAACCGACTGACAGGCTATACGGCCACGCTTGTTCAGCTGTTTTAGAACTGTTCAAATGGCCAAGGGCCCGGAGGAGGCAGTCGTGGCGTATTTTAAGGTACTATCCCAGCACTTTCCTGAAAGTCAGCTGCAGTAGTACGTTACGAAAACCCCTCAGGACAACCGCTCTCCGGACTGAAGTTCGAATCCAAAACATCTCGAATACGGAGTGCTAACAACTCGACCGCGACGTTCAGTATTGTAGTACTGAACGTGCATTCGGCATACCGTAAGTTCAAATAACTGGGAAAAACAGTTACTTTATACGCCACGAAAGAACGCTTCAGTTAAACTCTTCTGAGTAACGACGATATTTAATTTCGTAGGCGATTTGAAACGTTTCGGAAGAACCTGCTGCTTCCATCTTCACAGCCGAAATTCCCTACGGGGCTACACGCTATAACAACCTATGAGTAAAATAACACTAACTAAATGCTCACCGCTGTGAAAGCCTCAAATCTGCCGTCCCTGTTTCGTATAATGAAGTACTAAGTCTAAACGGCGCGTAACTACTTATGCATCAAGCAGTTTAACGAAGTTAATATATGAAGGCATAAACGAGACGCGACGCAAATTCACCCCAACGACTGAACAAATCAGATATACTGTAATGTGTGTACATATAAAATTGTGTGTGTTTCACTGTTATCTAGGTACACTAGAAGAGTGCCTCAGCTGTATTTTACGTGTAGCCCAAACAAACCACAAAATTTCTCGGTGAGAAGTGTTTTTCCTTGACGACGCTGCCAGCTACAAAGACTACACACCGTCGATGGTAGATGAATGAAATGGATCTGTAGAGAACACTGATGGAATGATACTGACGGCGGAAAACCGAAGTACTACCAGGGGTGGGGGGACCTGACCCAGTGCTAATTTGTCAACTACATATCCCACCTGGGCTGGACTGAAATCTAATTCCGGCCTGAGGGCTCAGAAATCTATCAAAGTCACGGACTATCGTACAAAGAACAAACAAGTCGCACATCAGAACAAAATGCCCTGTAAAAGAAGGAAATTTCAATAATTACAAAAGTCTGGCCTCTGTACTTATGCTCCTCTGAACGTAAAGACGAAAATGGGGCACAAATACCACACTTTCTAGGAACGAGAAAACTTTCGAGAAAACGCCAAACACAAAATTCGACATCTTGCCGCGTTGTGTGATTTAATAGCTTGTTATGACAAACTCTCAACTTTAAACACAAAATTTTAAACATTATCACTTAGTCGTTCAATAACTACGAGAGGTGCATGAAAAGTAATGCCTCCAACTTCATAAGTCGCCAACAGATGGCAGCACTGATGCGCTACAAGCTGGGACATGTTCTATAGCATCTGTTCTTTCACCTCAGTTGGCGGCAAGTTCCTGTGTTAAGGGATTGTGCTGCCACTGTGCGTGAAGTGGGAACCTGCACTGAGGGCTAGTCGGTGAGCTTTAAGCAACGTGCCTAATTGAATTTTTGACTGCCGAACGAGTCTAATTGAAATTCACTGCCCAACGTAGGTTGTTTGGCTGTGTTGACGTGAGCACTGTGTATCGCTGGGCCCAAAAATGTAAGGCTTGGGCACGAAAAGTCATGGCTACCGTTTTTGGGACACGGCGTTAGTCATGTGGCTGTGTTGACGTGAGCAATGTGTATCGCAGGGACTAAAAATGACGGCTTGGGCACGAAAAGTCATGGCTACAGTTTCTGGGAGACGGCGTTATTCACGCGCACCTCTTTGAATGTGGGACCATCAACCCAGAGCACTACACTGCAACACTATTTTGAAACAACAGTTAAGAAGAAGAAGAAGAAGAAGAAGAAGATTTTACTGCAACATCACAACATTAGGCCTCACAACTCGCGAACCACCATTGAGGCAATTAAGTTGGATCTCACCATCTTACCACACCCGCCATACAGTCCACACCTGGCGCCATGCGAGCTCCACAATTTTTCCAAAAATAAAGGAAGGCCTTCGTGGACATTTGTATGACTGAAATGAAGAGGGGGGAATGGACTGTCAGGACCTGGATGAAGAAAACAAAGCGTGGAGTTCCTTCGTGACGGCTTTGAGAAACTCTCCATAATTGGCGAAACTGTGTGAAGAATGGTGGTCACTGTGTGGTGACGTAAATAAGGCGATAAAAGGGCTCATTTCAGGAATTCCTTCCGTGTTTCATTGATTAAAATATCCTTACTAAAACAAAAATAATCGAGATGGAGGCATTACTTCTTTGGGTTTACAACTCAGAAGAGTTACAATTATCAGACGCAGATATTTCAGCGGATTTACAAGAATGGAACATAGTCCCGCTTTGAGATGATCATGGGGGTTCCAAAACGCAGTCCCGCTCTTTACGGAACGGCGCAGATAGAATCCTGAAAAGTGGAAACAGGGGAGGGGGAAGTGCGCAGAAAGAATGAAGCTGGAAAGAGAAAAAGCGTCAAGGGGAACCTAGCATGAATGAACGAACGAACTGGAGGTGACTGGCTGTATCAATGTGTCTTTTAGCATCTTGTTCCCAGCATGGAACATGGCAATGAATGACGTGCAAAGGACTTGTCCCACCGGAAAACAGTTCAGTGCGTCAGACCCATTGCCGTGTACATCGGCATTTCCGGTTCCACAATAAATTTCACATTCACCCACCGACGTGGGTCAACGTGGCAAGTAGACCTAACCGGAAAACTGCTGCCCTGCAATAACAGAACAATTTACACTCCTTTTCTATGTTTCTTTTGCATTCAAGTTTTATGGCGTCACAATGGTAAATAATAACTTGCTTTAACCACACTCTTCCTAACATCTTACGTTATCCACACAGGGTGATTGCGATTCTCCATAAACATTTTTAATGTTCAAATGTTGTAAAGTATTGCCACTATGAATGCGCAGAGTAAACTCGAGGACCATCTACAACTGGATCAACTGAAAATAATGCGGGATGAAAGGCGCAAAGTCAGTTGAGTGTACGGTAGAACCAAATTAAATAAATCTACTATTGGCATTTTATAATGCAATCACACAAACAATGCCTCAAGTGATGAATGCATGAAAGACTTCGATGTGGCATACGAATTCACACAATGGGCATGGTACGTATCACCTAACACTGTGAGGCGTTCGTGTAACCATTGTTGCACTGGAAACGCAGCAACGTCTTCTCTGCGTACTGTTGAGCTACATGTCACTGTCAACTGTATAAAAATACTGAGTGTTACACAGCAACATTATAGCGAATTTATGTCGCCGGCAACAAAACGTACTTAGGTATTCATGCAAAGTGCCCCGACATTTCTGTCCGATTTTAACCAAATCTGCATTTTCTCCACAGATTTTGAACGAAGTATCCAGTATCAAATTTCACGGACATCCGTCCAGTAGGAACTGCGCTGATAAATACGGAAAGGCGGGCAGAGAAAGACAAACGGACGGACATCAGACATGCAAAATATTCCTCCAAAATGTGGTACCGGCCAACCGGTATCACAGCCCAGAAAACCACAATGTGAATGCTACCATCGTGAAAACTCAAATCTACACGCACTAAACCCGTATTTTGATAAATACACTGTACAAACGGGTTCCTTCGTGCTCGAAGTATAACTACTCCCGGACCTCCAGCTATTAAATTAAGCCAACCTCGTCCTACTGACATCACTGGCTGGACATGAACTCAGGTGTCCACAGCAACACGACCGAAGCAGCCGCATAAAGAAGTGTATGACGACAAAATGAACAACTAGATAAGGACCGATTACGTGAAACCCGAAGGTAACATTTAATGTCAACAAGCACTATTAAAGTTTAATTCAAACGTCGTCTGGACCACGACTCAACGTATATTAAACACGTACGTAACACAAACATCACGCAGCAGTAAGTAGCTTCAATCTGAATAATGTTCCGACTTGGTGAATATTAAACAAGTGCACATGGAAGTTCATGAAAGTCATCATGGAAGATTCAGTTCTACCTGGCCTTGTGAAATCACGGATGCTCCCCATTCCCTTCCTAACAAACCACTGCTGAGCATGACCTATTTCCTGCAGCCTACCGGCCAGGTTGTGGCGCAAAATGTTTACAACGGCATATGCAGGGTACTCCCTTTATTGGCTCACCAAGCACGGCTGCTTTATCGCATAGGAAACCTGCAACCGTCCGTACCAGCCGCGGTGCTCAGAACGATAAAAGAACGCGCTGTATATCTCTCACACGTATGCATCAATTGTTAACACTCGCCTTATCACACTGATAGATATTTTAATGCACGAGTCTCCAACCCGAGGCCCGCCAGTTTGTATTATGCGGCCCGTGGTCACATTTGTAAACTGGTTATATACTACAAATGTTAGACAATAATTCAGGCGGTTAGGTATGCCACTTACTGCTAGTTTTTGACGTGCGTGCCAACCAGCTCACAATAACGGGTATGTCTCTTTGCCGTAAAAAGGTTGGAGGCCCATGTCCTAATGGATACGAGATTTCGACGAGGTTATCAGAGCGGTGTTGCTGAAAAATTCAAGTTTTTTGGGATGTTTGCTCATCTCGACTGGTAATTTAAAAACCTACATTTGGAGGGGTCGTAATTTCCTTATATTCAATGTCAAGCGGTCCAAACCTCTGAAAATGAAGGCACTACGACCTTCGAAATGTCGGTAATTATTTATCAGTCGACATGACGTAACATCGCAGACGAACTGAATCTTTATTCCATAAAATACTGTAAAGCTATAAAATAAAATTTGTACCATTGCACAGCGCAATGAAAACTATGGGAAGTGAAACAGATGTCCACACATCAACCTCAGCACCAGATGCAAGTGGTCAGCTTCATGCTCCGGCCATTTCACATTCAAGGAGGCAGGCCCACTGTAGTGGGGACTGGATTGGCCCCCGAGCTGCTCTGGACGCTATACAGAAGCGATTTTGTGCCCGCGCCGGGAATTCCAACCCCGGTTCCCCGGTCGCCCAACCAGTGCCCAAGTCAGTATATCATATGCGCTAACTACATACCGTTTAAAATCTTTTATTCCAACCCAATCGTTGACAAGTTATCTAGTCTCATATACGTTGAACGTACACGACGTTTCAGAAGCTGGTTCTAGTCCCACCCTTACTCCTGACTAGCATATAAGAGCAATATTGAAGGTGTCCCTTGTCACATCCCGGCCGCCATCAGCAACATCGAAACCGAAACTGAGTAGTTAGTTAGTTAGTTAGTTAGTTAGTTAGTTAGTTAGTTAGTTTAGTTAGTCAGTCAGTCAGTCAGTCAGTCATATAGGATACTCCTTTCCTCCATGACTCTACGTAATACTTCATTTTTCACGCCATCGCTCAAACTGATCTTCTTCATTCTTCTCCAGCACCACATTTCAAAACTTTCCTGGTATTTCTACCTACCTTCCGAAGTGTCCAAGCATTCTGATAGGGACGTGAACGACTGACTACAAAAAAGGGCGCGTTACAGTGTCAAGTGTGGACAAAAGTTACAAATTAACCTTAAATGTACTGTGACGAAGCTCCACCTGAACTATTCAATTTCAAAAGTGGCAAAACATTCTCGAACTTTACTGCGAGACATAACATACAGAAATAACAAACTATTCGCATCGTAAAGCCACTTATCCCTCATGAATAACAAATCAAAATATGGCCATGCATGACCAACCATATGTTATAAACATGGGACCTTCGAGGATACTTCATACTATCTAACTAACTAACTAACTAACTAACTAACTAACTAACTCCATGGAGCAGAGTCCTTCTTGAGAAGCTAACAGGTCCTCAGCTAATCATACCGCATTTACAAGAGCCCGACACCTGCCCCTATCTTGAGCCAGCTCAATCCAGTCCACGCCCCAAACCACTCCTTGAAAATCCATTTTAATATTATCCTCACATGTATGCCTGGGTCTCCCAAGTGGTCTCCTTCCCTCAGGTCTCCCCACCAAAATCCAGCACGCACCTTTCCCCCATATGTGCTACATGCCCTGCCCATCTCATTCTTCTCAATTTGATCACCTGGACTACATTTGGTGATGAGTACAGATCATTAAGCTCCTCGTTATGCAGTCTTCTCCACTCCCCCGTCACCTCGTCCCTCTTAGGCCCAAATATCCTCCTCAGCACCCTACTCTCGAACACGTTCAGCCTTTGTTCCTCCTTCAGTGTCAGAGACCAAGTTTCACACCCATACAAAACAACAGGTAAAATTATAGTTCTGTATACCCTAATCTTTGTATTTTTGGATAGCAACCTGGAAGACAAAAGATGAATACTTCACACTTCCAGGCGAACGCTATAATAGTATAATGTCTCAAAACACAGTTCAATCGCTCTCTATGGTTCACAGCGCAGTCATGCCAAATTAACCCTTTAAAGACGAAGCTTATCTGCTTTAGATAAGGACTCAGTGCGTACCGCGCTGTAAACACTCTCCACTTCGGTTATAAAAACCAGTATCTTAATGTTTTATAAGGCAAAAGTTGCTGTTTGTTCTGAGATCCGTACAAAACACATAAACGCAATGTGGGCACCACGTAGAACTTTTTAATGTTAAACCTGGTCGTATGTGAAGTTACCGCTAGGCTTTAAAAGGGTAATACCGAGCTCCAGGGCAGGTTTAAGGCAATTCTGGGCCCTGAACAGAAATAAATTTGGTGGCCCCATCCACGCTGCGTCCAGGTCTGACAATGAAGATACGCCGCTGTAAGAACTCATATACAAAATGTGTTTCGTACAAAATCTGACATACAACCAGCATTTTCGAGGCTACCTGAATGGCAGAGCCCCGTACAGATGCACGGATTCAAACAGCCTTAAACCGGTCCGGCCGGCCTCGTAAAAATCGACAATGCTTCGCGAATGATTCCTGGCCACGCACGCCCGCGTGTCGCGCAAGCCCCAGTGCGGTTGGAACGACGTAGTTATGCTGGCAAGTCTTTATTTCGTCATAAAAAGTGACCCGTACAGTACCACAGTCAAGCGACCTGAGCACACACTCGGTTAACATCCTGGAAACTGAAGCGAACGCGAAAGGAAAACATACAACTGACAAAGCGCCTGGCCGTCACGTTGACTGTCGGCCAATGATGTTTCCAAGCGGACGGAGCTGAGACCTGACAATAGAAGGGATTATCAAATTCCGACACTCTATCCCCAATCTTTAGTCACACTTTCTCGACCTACTTACGGCTTCTATGCGAAAACATTTAGGCAATGACAGCTTGTTCCTCCACATCATCCACTGTCATCCTAATCTTGCAGAAGCGATACGTCAAACAGAAGGTGCCAAGGGCCAACATGTAGGTAGCAGCTCCTGCAGGTACTTCTAGATGCTACCAGTTCAAAATCTTTTAAGTCACATACTCATACTACGCACGGCTGTATGTTCCCATTACTGTCGCAGCCGGGGCTGTGGAGTCGGTACACAAAGCTCCGACTCCGACTCCTCGATTTTTAAAACTTCCGACTCCTTCATAAAAGCTCAGTATGTATTAATAACGGTAAACCTATAAGACATTTCATCACCACCACGTGACTTATAAGGCTACTTTTTTTACTTGTAACCTATATTTAAGTGTAAGTGTAATGGTTACAGTAGCTATCGGGGCTCTGAAGTTGGAGTAGCTAGTTCAGATTATAGACTGAGGTCAGAGTCGGAGTCGGCACATTGTTACGGACTCCGGGTCGAAGTCGGAGTCGGAGTTGGTACATTTTTACGGACTCCGACTCCACCTAAAAATTCCTTCCGACTCCGACTCCACAGCCCTGGTTGCAGCAGTTCGTCACTCTACTTGTGGTAAAACAGAACTAACGTGGGCCATGGGAACCAAACACGGCCACCTCCCACCCACCTATCTTCATCACACCTCTCTCCGTCAGCATCTCAAACTCCTTTCGTTAACAAAATAAAACATAAACAGAAAATGCAGACAGAAAGACCTCACACGGTCACTGGTCGGAGTGAGGAGAAACGCGCTCGGGGTACGTAGCTGCTAGGCAGATGAGTGGAGAAAATCTGTGTTCACTCTGTCGCTGACCCAAGTAGCGTGTCTTTTCTTCGCATTGCGATTTAAAAAACTTCCCAATTTTAATAAAAGTTGTAGCGTTCTACAAAGCATTTGGCACTCGCCTGGGATGTTCGCGCTGACGCACACTACCTCAAGACGCTGTACAAGTGCCAAGGATCAACTAATCAATCAAGAATGTCTACGAAGTCGTAACGAGGTAACTGCACGCTACAGAACACGTCATGGTAGACGTACAGGGGGTGTGAGGGTAAAGCTCCACAAAATCTAGACGTTACTATCAGGTCGGTAGCCACCTTCATGCTCACCCCTACACGCACTGGCTAGGAGACAGTGCGATCCAGAGCCGTTCGACGAAGACGTGACCATGGGAAAACCTCCTTGCCGGATTCCTTCTAATTTCTACAAGTCCAATTCGCTCCGCAGTTATACCAGCCTACTTAAATAATAATAATAATAATAATAATAATAATAATAATAATTACTACTACTACTACTACTACTACTAGTAGTAGTACTACTACTACCAGTACTACTACTAATACGTTGTTACAGCGTAACGCAGAATCATTCTGCCCGCAGGAAGTTCATTACGGGCGGGACTTGGACCAGGAATCAATAGCTGAAGACGTACAAAAACTACGTCCCAAAATTTAAAAAATAAACATCTACATGCAAACTGCAACGACGCTCATGGCCGCCAACTGCCACAGCACCACTCTGAAATCTGACCACGGCAACCATCATGATCAAGACGCAGGTCAAATTCGGCGCGAGGAGGAGAGACGGCGGGTTACTGACTTCCAGTGATCACGTCTTCGTCCTCCCTCCTGCTCTACCCCCTACGGTCGATAACGCCACTAGAAAACACCGACAGACCCACCCAGCCTGTCCCTGCCGGCCGGACAGCTACATAACAGGCGCATGCACTCACCATTCATCTTGCTATTCAATGGCGCTCTAAACACCATTTTTGTTATTGGTTTCAATTTGTATTTACTCTGGATAAGGAAAGTTATAACAGACCTGAACACTAACCCGTGTCTGTCAAAAATAATGACACCACACACACACCATCACTTCCCATCACGCCACTGCAGGAAAACATCGTGACTCAAAACACAACTAAAACATTTTCAAACGACGTGACGAATGTCCTAAAGCATGGACGCCCAACCTTTCTATTGCAAAGGGCCGCGCCCGTTATTGTGAGCTGATTCGCGCCCTGCACATAGAACAAAAACAATAAATGGTACACCTAACCACCTAAATTATTGTGTGGTTTTTATACCCTATACATAATTTACAAACCTGGCCACACCGCATAATACGACCTGGCGGGCCGCAGGTTGGAAACCCATGTTTTAAAGTTTAAGCACAAACTCCATGGAGCACAATTTTGCCTGAAACCCTGACAGTTGCACATGTGATCAAGAAATGTTCCGCCTTTTATGGAAAGTGCTCATTACCCTGGCCACAAAATCCCGTCATGCATACTATCCTAAGCCACCCAAATCCAATCAATCGTCCTCTCATCCAGATCCAAATCTACCCAGTAGTGTGTTCCCCTCGGATTTGCCTATACACTTCTCGTCTCATCAATGCCTATCAACGCACGCCCATTTCAACCTGCTTGATTTGATCACCAGTCACATTTGATAAAGAATACACATTACGAAGTCCGTCATTTACGCAATTTACTCAATCCTGCACTTACGTCATCTCCACTGCTCCAAATATTCTGCTCAACATCTTGTCCACAGTCAATGGGACAAGATTTCAGGTCACTACAAAACAAATTACCGTTTTGTGTATTTTCAACTTTACTATACTTTCAACCGGAAGATGGGAAGATTCTGGACCAAAAGGAAGCAAACATTCCACGAATTATAGGTGAAGCAAGTTGTTTATTTTGTCCTATCAATCCAGAACCAACAAAGACTACTGAATCTAATGAAGTTTCACGCTGTCACGAGGTGAGGCCAAACTTCGACCTCCCAAGATGCAAACGGAAATAAAACTCCCATGTCGGCAAACGGGGTCGAAAAACCTATTTGTCCAAGATAAACTTGACAGGGTTACATCCTATCGGCTTTAATTTACTACTAGAACAGCCAAAAATGAAACACTGCTTTCCAGTGGGGGAACGAATTGACTCCTTACAACCAACAGACTAACCAGTAAGTTTACAAGTGAATTGAAAAAGTACCTGTACACGAAAAGAAACAGAGTTCCTTACTGGATGTTGTCGAATATAAACATGACAACAGTTGTGTTATTAAATGCATAAAGCCCTTCTGTCCAATAATCATCCCCGTGACAAAGCAGCCAGCGCGTGGAACTGACCACTCGCTGGCACCCAGGGCAGAGATTAAGCACACGTGCACTTCGCGTGGCGCTGTGCTTCGTTACACGTCTACAAACTGAGCTATTTGCATGACGTCTTCGCGCTCAAATCGGTAGCACTACTTCATATTCGAAAGGTCCTGGGTTCAAATACCGGGCCGCAGGCCGCTCTCCTGACTGGAGGTTTTCGTAGTTTTAGTCGGTTCTTCCCGACAAATGCCGAGATAGTACCTAAAATTAGGCGACGAACCGATTCCTTCTGCATCACTTCGAATCAGGAATCAGCCCATTCGAAGCCACACAAACTGGGTGCGTTCAAAAGCTTCCTCATATGAACCTACAATAATAAACGGATTTCAGGTTTCCACGGCGAATGTTGCTCAAACGGACTTTTGGGCTCTTAAACCGTAATATAACGTCGGTCCGGCGTTTCGGAGGAACGTGCTGTTCCATCTTCATAATGACAATTTGGTTCACAGGGATACTCAAGTGACTGGAGAGGCTGTAACCTCCGCAGGTTCTCCTTCCAATTACTTCAGAATCCACTCGTATCAGCACGCCTCTCCGAAACGTCTGAACAAATTTAGCATATTACACAATGTAATATCGTAACTTTAATAATAAATCACTTCGTTTCAACCGTTTTGAAGGTATATAGCGGCCTCCCCAAATCGTAACGGAAGGTCAAGAGATGGAAGAAGTCAGGCTTTTAATACAGGAAACGTGTTCCAAGGACACCACTTGGTGGGAGAATGACCGCAGGGCAGAGAAACTAAAAGGTAATTCTCGAGTTTACAATTTCAATTCCTAACCTCTACACCAGACCGGCTTCCCCAGGATCACTGCTATTAGCACCGATATCCACGATTTGCGCGTTTGCTGACCTACAAACCTAGTTACTTCCGTTAGCAGTGGTTTTCCTGTATCCTAACAACATGGCTACAATCGGGCGTGGTGTGAAATGCACGGATGCGGGAAAGCGTTATAACCGACCATACTGCACTGCAGGGATGTTGTAATATGTGCACAGTGGGGATGGAAAGGTGTATGCGCAGAACAGAGATGTGAATGCACATGCGCAGAGAAATGCAAGTGGGTCTCCTGTTAAGTGGGCCTCAAAACTGTCCAATCTAAAAGAAAACTCAAATGACGCGACAAGTTTGCGTATAATTCTAATACCAAATTTCATAAAACTCCGTTTCGCGGTTATAAAGCTGATATACGCGTACAGACATGCGAACACAGCGGCTTAACAGGCGCTCCGCAGAGATATAAACGCGCCTAACCACGATAATAAACAATATCTTCGCTTGAAAAAACAGAAAATTGCCTTCCATACGATGGAGCAACAACTGCATATGTTATTCCTTCCATACTGCAGCGAGATGTAATCCCATCTGTCCAACAAATTACAACAGTTCTTGGAGCTGTCATGCGACGTACCATTACGCTCAAAACTCCGAGTCAAAAAAAAAATGAAAAAGTATCCTGCAGCCACAGACACAAGCAGTACATTGTCTGATGCAATTTCTTACAACGTAACTGTGCAAGTACAAATTTTCACCACCTGTCGTCCCACAATTCAAATACAGAAGCACGACCAACGGTGTATATATACAACGTACGACTGACGCTGACAACTATTACAGCGAATACGGAAGAACTCATTTTAACACAATACGCACTATCGTTGCATTAAAACCTTCATACTGATATTCATTATACTTTTTACTTCATATTGTACAGTACTTATTAAATGATGTTTAAATGCTTTAGCTCCTAAGTTTCGCACCTACAACAAAGAATTGCGGCTGTAATCATTAAGTGGTCTGTCATTACCTTCAGAAATTTAAAAGTAGCCTGGACAAGTATCAATGCGACCAAATTAGTCTTCAAACTTCAGAATCTGCAGTGTTAATACGTAACGTAAGGTCGTTATTTCTTATCCGAAAAAAGGCGATTAAAAATAATCCAACAATTATCATAACCCTAGGAACTCACACTGCGGATTTCAATTGTCGCTGGTTAGATATCCGTGGAAGATTACAGCCAATAATCCTACTCACGTCTCCAAGGTGTGTAATCGTACGTAATGTCTAAGTGATTAAGATATATAACCACAAACCATTTCGTTAAAATAATACAACACGCATATGTCAAAGAATGGAACTGCTGGTTTCTTCTAACGACGTGTCTGTCATTGGCCTTCAGCTACCGGTGGCACTGCGCAACACAGACGTCAGAGAAGTTGCCGCTACTTCAAGGCGTTCCTTGATATGAACACGCGAAACGCCGCAAGGACAGATATTTTTCAATTTCGGTCAAAACAACTGCGCTCACATTCGTAATGTCCGCACAAGCCTTTCACTAACCCAAACTATGGCGCGTGAACACATTTCAAATTATTTAAAAGGTTATTTGCTTTTATGCTCCGAGGTCTTCACAACCACTTCTTCCACCTACATACACATATTTTGCTTTCGCAGGCACTTCGAGAGTATAAAAAATCACATAACACATTCAGAAACATAATAAACAGACGGCTATAAAATTTAACTTAAAACAATAAACAATTAGTCATAGTTAATAACACTTATTAAGTCACAGTTAATAATTACAGCTCATTCCTGAGCTTAAAATGAAGACTGTTTAGATTACAGCTAACTGTTGTTTTCAAATCATGTTGACTGCTATGAATGTTAACTCAACAAGCTGGGATTTATTTACATTCTGTTGCCCGGAAACAAGCCAGGAAGTACAACTGCTCGACTCTATACGTACTGCAACGCAGTTGTTCCAGTGAACACGTACAGCAACCCCTCGCCCAACGCGGCTTTGCCCAGCGCGGTGCTGATTATACGCCGCTGAAAGTAATTAAACATACGGAAGCAACATTTTCCGAAAGCTGAAAATTGTAAACACACGCGGATCAACCGCCAACAAGCTGGCAGCATCAGCTACCAAGATACTGTGTAAATGTTTGGTGTATAAAAATATGTATTTTAAAAGCGATGGGCGGAACGGGGCGGGGTGGGGGTCCATAAGCGCCCACGTTCACGTAACCCTACCATCCACAACGCGGTTTCACCCAAAACGCCGTAGTAACTATCTCGGATCCCCGCGCTGGACGAGGGACCTCTGTACAGTCTCAGTTGCAATACAGCCTCGCCTCGTGTTAAGTTCAGATTTCTGAGCACTTTACGTATTGCACATCATTAACCGTCACTGAATTTTTATTGCTTCCCTAAAAGTCGTTAGACGGTTTCAAATGAATGCTACAGCCGCTTTTTGTTCAAACAATGGCCCACCACAGCCGTCGTATGGAAGTGGTGAAAGTGTGACAGTGAACAGTATTCCCCAAGTAACAAATTAGGGAAATACAAATGACTTCAAATTAGGCTTTCAAGAATAAAATTAAAGTTGTCGCTTTGCAAGCCATCAAGCCATATGGTGGAGTGACGGTGTAGCTCCACTCAGTCCCAACCTCAAAACCAAAAGTACGATTAATAACGAGCAATGTCCACAGTCTTAACTATGTTCTGACATGTGTATTTTACTTAGCCAAGAACAGCACGAAGCCAACACAATTCATGCGCCATTTATTTCCCCGGCATCCCGTGCGTAAAAGTACATATATATTTGTGACAAACGCAAAATGAATGACTAAATATACTGATGGATGGATGGATGGATGGATGGATGGATGGACGGATGAACAGAAACTTCACTACAGCTTAAAGAAGTGTCTCATCTGATTGCAAAAACAATAAAACCGTACACTAATTTTGAAACATAGCAATTCCGACTTCAATGAAAATGTACAAAAATATACATGGTGGCATACGCGCTGAAGCTTTAAAACTATACCACTGTCTCGTGACACAGTAAAGTGTACCACGGACACTGTCAAGGACACTCTAAAAATAACTCTTGCTGCAAATTCAAGAGTGTCAAATTTTAAACCCAACTGCATAAACGCAGCGATAAAATGGGTTTCAAAACAACAAGAAGCGATTAAATTAACATGGCAGAGTGCATCACGTTTGTTAGACACTCATAGGAAGGGGAAATCCCAGCATAAATCTCCTTCGCACATGATGTGAAGCACACACCATGGGGGAACGCATCTTCCAGTACTGTGGATGGATTTTTACAGCCAATGATCATCTGTGGTATAATTGTGTTAGTGTCTGCAGGAATGGTGCCGCTGCCATAATGGGACATGCGGCGGATGTTAAACACCACAGCGCATGTGAAGTTCACACATGACTCACCTTGAATCTCTTGCGGCAATCTTAGACTGAAGCAAACAGTGTTCTGGATAACGCAATAACAACCCTGAATTTTATAAACGCTAGGATTATTTCCAACTTTCTGCAATGAAATGGCCTCACACAATATGACCTCTTTTCAGGAGTCTTCGCTAATTTTCGAAACGGGCTACTAGCTTCATTCCCGTTCGTCTGCCTCTCCGCATGGAAAAACTCTACTCCCACTGGACGTATTTCCGTGACATTTTGTAGTAGTGGCATTTATTAAAAACAGCAGCCAATATTCAAAATCCAAATTCATTGGAAATATATAGCTACTGCCGCTGTAAATGGGGCACGAGGTGGCAGAGCTGGTTGAGGCATTGCGCTAAAAGCCGGAAGGTCGCGGGTTCGATTACCGATGGTGTCATTGGAATTTTTCATTGACATAATCCCTCCGGCCACACTATGGCCCTGGGGTCGACTTAGCCTCTAACACAGATGAGTACCAGAAATATTTCCTGCGGGGTAAAGGCGGCCGATGCGTAAGGCTGACCTTACCACATTCATGTGCCGATTGTCTTGAAATCTGGGAGCCTCAACCTCCTGGAAACCTCAGGGCCTGTCCACGCCTGGAATTGGATAGCTTTACCTTTTACTGCTGTAAATAGTTGCTGTACATATTACACAATTCACTGACACACTACACGCTGCGCATGTCTGTGAAAGTGACTTCCTGCTGATGATGACTACGACGGGTAGCCGAAACATGTAGGAGTAAAAAGAATTGTTGTACAGTGGTTGGTAATAGAAACTTATATGTAAGCTACCTGCACGGAATATGTAGCGCATTAAGTATCTTGCTTAATTCTTCATGGAATGAAAATAGTGTCAGACAAAAGTTGTAGCAGAAAACAAAACATACGTTTCGCGTCCACTACACTGTTTCCGAAGGCAGGGCTGTGGAGTCGGTACACAAAACTTCCGACTCCGACTCCTCAGTTTTTAAAACGCCGACTCCGACGTCGGTACATTTTTACCGACTCCGACTCCACCTAAAATTCCTTCCGACTCCGACTCCACAGCCCCGTCCGAACGTCCCGCCGTTTAAGAAATAATGACGAAAAACACGGCACAGACACACAAGTCATATACGTAACAACATGGCGCGAAAAATACACGACCTGCATGATGGGTAATTAAGACAAAAATACAAACATTGTACGAATCATAATATTTAATATTCACTGTTTCCTAATGGGTGAAACTTCGAGATTAAGATGCTTTCTGCATGACAGATAATTGAGGCGAAAGTACATAGTCGTAGTAACACTCATTACTTTATACGCTATATGACAATATGGCGCCACATACGGTAACCATAATTTGTAGTGTCGCGACGTAATAATCTAGGACGTTACCTTCGTGCTGTAATGTCACGTTCCTATGAAACAGAAAGTATTTCACACTTATTCCTTATATCAAAGAACATGAACTTTGGCATGTACACTGATTATGAATTCACCTATGAACTGGGTAAGAAATACCGCTTGTAAATAAAAAATGACACGATACTTAGACGAGCTGCAACTTTGAGGTTATGTAGGACCAATGAATTTAACAAAAACAAGATCAACACAGAGTGTAAGTTCTTCTAATAGATACAGCAACACTCTCTAGTAACAGCATTATATACATTACACACACACACACACACAGAGTTGCGAACAACAGCAAAAAGTGTGACCGCTTGTGGACTGAATGGTCCGAACATCTGCGAAGAGTCCAGGGTGCAAAGATCCGAACACGCCGCAGTATTGCGTTTTAAGTACGTTGCCTATCTTGTTACATACAGAAGTCAGACGGTCATGCCGCGGAGTTCAAGGCAAGAATCCAAAACGTTGCCTTTCGTATCACAACCAAACTTCAGCCCAAAAAAAATCTGCAATGACCAACAGCTTTTCACTGTTACCATGGTAATTCTGAAGAAATGCGTGGCTCGAATTCAAAAGTAAAATGAAAAAATTGCAATATTTTAACGAGTAAAAAGACTCCCGATTTAGTTAAAAAACGCCCCCCCCCCTCTCTCTCTGGAAACAAACACGAAACGGGGTGCTTGCAAAAATTGTCAGTGCCTTAGCAAATTCGCCAAAGTCTCTGACAGTAAACACCGTCTGACTGATGCGATCATAATACCCCGCCTTAAAAATCTCTTTTGCACAAGGCTCCAGCACTTTCAAACACAACCTGCCTGGATACAGAATCCCTTTCATGTGGACTTGGCAGCGATATATTCCATATTTTGAGAATTAATAAATATGCTAACAACTGAATTTCAAATAAAAACGCATTGTAAAGTTTTACGTACGCATAAATAAATAATATCCAGACAAATGTGGCCACAGTGTTGAAGTGCTCCTACCTTCTGCTACACTTCACCTTGGTAAAGCTACTTTCCCACAAACGAACTACATTAACCCTTTAAAGACAAAGCGTATCTGTTTTATATAAGGACTCAGTGCGTACCGCGCTGTAAACACTCTCCACTTCGGTTATAAAAACCAGTCTCTTAATGTTCTATAAGGCAAAAGTTGCTGTTTGTTCTGAGATCCGTACAAAACACATAAACGCAATGTGGGCACCACGTAGAATTTTTGAATGTTAAACCTGGTGGTACGTAAAGTTACCGCTAGGCTTTAAAAGGTTAAAAAGCAGAACTCATTAACATCTGAATTTGAAACCACGGCTCAAAACAGCAGTCTGGGGAATAAACCCCACGATGGAAGTTCTTTCTACAGGATATCTGGCTCGTCCAACTCATTAACATTTTGCAGTGTTTCCTGTAAGTGCATGTAGTCCTATTCATATTTAGGACATACTCATGTTGTAAGAACAATGATTAATAAAGTTTAAAAATTTTTAAACATGAGCATAATCGATGTTTGTGTCAAACCTAAATAACATTGGCAATGGTAACGTTCCTAATAGCACCTCATTCAATTCATCAAGCAGCAATTCATTCCCCCACCCGCACCCCCAATTCCCTAAAGTGACTCTTCACCTCAAAGAAAGACGATCTCAGACCGTCAAAGCTATCCAGAGGAACGTAACTGCCGAATTACATGTCATTCCTTAGGACGCCTTCGATGACAGTTTTGTGCAGCTTTTAGTAAGACTATAAAACAATATGCTGCAGTCAGGAGAGATTACTCTGAAACAAAACACCTTTGTGATGCATATCCATACCGAATTTCACACGTCTAGCTCCAATCGTTCATTTGTCATTCACACTACACGTCTTTTTTCCTCATAAACACAACCTTGTTATTAGGCACGTCAGCACAGTCGCGAAAAGCTCGTATAGTATTAATTTCACGTTCGTCCGTCCACATGTATCAGCGCACCTCCCACTGGACGTATTTCCGTGCAATTTGATATGGAGCGTTGCCATGAAAAACTGTCGAGAAAATCCAAATTTCGTTGAAATCGGACGAAAATACCACTTCAAGTACGTTTTATTGTCGCCAGCGACAAGCGTCCACCATAAAAGCATTGTTGTGCAACCTTCAATACTTGTATGCCGTTGACAGTGACGCGTAGCTCAAATAACACAGAGAAAGCAATGTCGCGTGTCCATTGCAACAATGGTTATGCGAAAGCACAATGTTACCGTATTTCTAATCTGCTTACCTTGTTTTACATTCTACAGAACCACTACCTTAACAAAAACAGCTAAGTATTCCTAAAAGGCCTACCACCACATATCACATTAGACGTTAAAAGTGGCGGCAGCGGCATGCCCACCTCACAAGTTCGCGCATCAGCCATCTTGCTATTAACAATGTAAGAAACTGCAATGCACGTAGTTGGAATTTCCTCCAGTACCGTAACGTTCATACCAAGTTTCATCAAAATCTGTCAACTGTTCCAAGTTGAAATAGGGCAACACACACACACACAGAACTCTTACCTCTCAACCCTATTCTTTTCATCTTTTTGCATGGACAGTAGGTTAAAAACAGCTCCTGGCCGCACTTGTGAAAGTACCCAGTGGTTACGCTTAAAATCGCCCATGTGATCGCCCCCTCCCGTGAGTTTGGAATCTAATTTAGAATACGTATGTTCTGTGTCTGTTTCTCTCACACTTCTGTCCTTCCCATTGGCACCAAGTCAGCGCAAAACAATCTTTCAGACCAACAATCAATCAATGTCCTTGATCTAGTTCTATCCCTTTCCTTAGGCGATCACCACCCTAACAAATCACAGTCCACCACTTCCAGTTTAATCATTCCCGCTAGAGTACGTATGTTCAGAATAAACATGAGAGGGCACAGCCAGATAAAACTACGCATACTTGATGCATGGAGCACAGTATCTGCTGACAGCAATAATCAAAATGCCAGTGCCGCAGTACTTATCCAAAGCACGACAGATCAGTACCTTTGTGTTGTCGCACTCCTGTACCGTTCAATTACTAAAACAGCAACAGTAACTGAATGCCCATGTTCGTACTGCTGCAACCAAGCAAGAAAGGATATTACCCGACAACAGCGTATATATTACCGTAAAATTCTGATTCTAGGTTCAGGACTTGAGCACTGCCCAGTTCTTGGAAAATAAAAAAGCTTGTAATATACTGCTCTCATCCCTTCAAAGTTACACTATTAATTTCACATACATTTATGGTAACTTCCGAAATAGATGTTTATATTTGTATGTTACTGACACACAATAACTGATTTTCAACGCTCTAATTCATCACGCGCCAAAACCAACAACGAACTCACAGTAAACTTCGCACTTCATTTGATCCTTCTGATATACAAACATGATACCAATACACAGGGCGTATGTGTCAAATCAGTCGAAGACACTTCTGTTTGTGTTCAACAGGAATTCAATGAGAATCCACAGACTACTGAAGCCCCCTCATACTACACAATATTTATCCAATAAGGACGAAGACCCAATTCGGTTAATAGCATTTAAGAAGGGTCACCAATTTGACTCACAAATGTTACAAAGAAACGTTCGTAACGATTCTACATACTTATGGGCAAGAGAAGATACGTAAATTGTAAATCAACGAAGGATTTAGGTCAAAGCCATTTCTGAGACAAAGACTAGTCACCCGTCTCACAGAATGTAACAGAGAATACAGACTGTTTTAATTTGTGAACAAATTCTGAACGACAAGCCTAAATTTTCACATTACCCTCTACACTCATAAAAACACCGTTAACCACTATTTCATTTCCTGGCAACCATTTAATGCACGAAGCTGTCACTATGTGGCACCGTGGCAGAAAAAAAACAGAAAACATGCTTGTGGGATTCTTTCATTTTTATAACCTGAATACAGAGTTGCACGCAGGTCTATGCATGTGATACGACTTACTATGTTGTAGAACAACATGTACAGAGATGAATAATGAACAGTCAAAAATATTTAAGTGTAAGTCAAAACGAAATACCAAAGAAAGCTTCATAGAAAGGTCCTGGAAGTGTAGTAGATCCAATGCAACAATTTACAGAAAAGTGATGAAATTTCGCGTAAGAGGGTCAGTGTCAGACACAAAGAAAACAACAAACGAAGATATGTACTAACCAGAGGAAAACTTAGTATTGATGTCTGATTAGAAAACAAAAAAAACTGTTGCATCCTATGGTTCTTCGACACGAAATGTCAAAAAGTACAGTCTATGTTGTTGCAAAATTGTTACAGTTACAACTATACAAAACGACAATTCAGCGTACAGATTGTGAAGTGGGAATCCGTGTTTAATTGTCGTCTTGACCTAGAACTTGTGCGTTATTCGGCTAACGCGTGGTTGACATTAAGTGTGTATGCAGACACTTAAAACAAGAGATAATGGTTACAAAACCAATAATCTAAACATGGTTATGAGGAATCAACATGCGCATTATACAAGGAAAAACACAGCCTCTTATCAAGCCCACTCAAGTTTACTTTGTGCACAGATGTAGCACTTTCTAATCTACACACAAGCTAATGGCACTGCACACAAACCAGTCGCCACAAAACACAATTGTAAGCGACCTCTAAGCAGAGATTCTAATTTCCGGTTGTTCACTGCCAGAGTCGAGCAGTAGTGTGAACTGATCATTGTTGAACTGAGATTCTTCGAACAGAACAAAGTAAAACTACTCTCAATATTCTAGCAATCACAAAAAAAAAATTCTAGGCACCATGGCAACCCGCTGCCTGAAATTTGTTCAGCCCTGTCCCAGCCACCTCCTAGCGTGTATCAATGCAGAGAGAGATGACTTCTGCACACTGTTTTCATGAAACAAACAGTATGTCTGGTACACCTGCATTCCATACGCAAATTTATATTCAGTTAACACTACAGCAGAACTAAATCACAGACGAAATGTCTGTCTCTGCTGCATCTCTGCGTCATTTAAACTTTGAAGATAACTAGACCACAATTAGGGGCATATTATTATAGATTTTATAAACATCAGAGCATCTTATTAAATGAGAGCTCATAAATCCATGCCCAGTTTTCTTGTCACAAGACAAACCGTAAAAATATCTAAATAAGCAGCAACATTATTCTTGATCTATGGTACAACATACCTTTAACTAGAACAGCAACACAGCATCTGCATATTATCCAAACCCTGGCAAGTCTATTTTAAACTTGGAATGATCTGCAAATATCTTACCCTGTCACGCAATGATAAACAAGCTTTCTGTGCAAAATTCATCAAGCATTCAAAATCATCCCAGTCATAATTCTACAAAGGGCTGCTGAACATTTTGCAATAAAACAAATTAAGGTTACTCTATTACAGACAATTTCTCGTTTAGAGGAGACGAACGACTTATTTATTGTTATTTACTCACACTCGACATAAAAACAAGTCAGATTATTGCCTGTGCACACAACTGTATACCAAGCTCAGTGATGAAGTGTTGCCTGTAAATCAACTTAACTATGCTCATTCTGAATATACAGACTGGGTTAATACTTGAAAATCGGAATATCCATAATGAACGTAATGAAGGTAAATGCACAGAATCTGCTGTAGGACAAGACACAATGTTCATTCCTCAATCTGTTCACCATTCATTGGCAACACAACACGAACATCAAAACACATGTAACATTTTATTCCAATTGCATTTAACAGATCCCCATGGGGAAATAGATGTTTCTCTGATGAAGTGACATTCCAGGAGAGGTCAACAAACAAAACTGTCTCATCTTGGCAACATAAAATCAAAGATTCACCAAAAACAAGTGAAGTGCTCACCCAAAGTGAATGTTTGGTGTGTCACCACTTGCTAGTGTCACACTGGACCCTACATCTTCACAAATTAAATGCATATGTCTGCAGACATCGAGGTCATAACTCAAGATTATGCGGTGGGCAAACCGCCACTGTAAACTTGGTATACATATACCTCGATCTGGATGGTGCATCGCCATATTTCGTACCACGTGTAAGGAGGCAGTCAATTAAGTTACTGGCTGCAGTGCTCCTTTCCCACAAACCCCTACCTCCCCAGCTACAGATCTCACTCCCTGTGACTGATTTCTTGTTGTGGAGTACAGTCAAGCCCAGTGTTTATTCCATTAAACCTGTAAGTCTCCATACCGTAAAAGACTGCAGAATGGCTACAATTCACAAGATTCCTGCTGTCGCACAGTGTGCTGCACTGATTGTGAATCCTAAGGAAAGTGGAAACTTCATATACTTGTGAGAACACCAACGGGTAAAACACTGTATTCCAATGGCAAGAGCATAATGTTGGAATTTTACCAAACAATACCCAATAATACCCAGGCATTTTCAACTGGAACTGCATTATATATGACAATGGGACGCAAAAAACAAAGACTGTACTCTGATGGCATTTATTTAAATAACAACATACCAGTTATTAAATAATTTTTCTCAGTTTTGACAGTATGTCACATAGCAATAATAACTACAGTTCCAATAACAAAAAGACTTCATAAAAGTAAAAGGGAAAGGCATTCTCAATGATGTTATGAACATGACCTCAATTCTCCAGCATCAAAGGATCACCTCCTGAAAATTATATATGTTGGAAAAAGAGCTTGGAGAAAGAGTAATTTTCAAAAGCCCCATGCACCAACTATATTCACATCACGACGGCCGGGCATGCAAAGCCACAAATGATGCACACATGTGTTTAAAGAATTAAGTTGATAAACGTAATCCAGATACAGCAGAAAAACTGGATATTCTATGAGCTGGAAGTCTCAATAAAGAATCAATCAGATGTATGCTCCTTGTCAGCTTTGGTTAACTATGGAAGATTTGAACAAATTTTTCATTATTTTGCAATTCCTCCAACACCTGCAACTGGGTATTTGCTATGGTGAAATAAAAATATTAGGATGTGATGAATATAGCACCCATAGTCATAAAACACTAAGAATTTCACTGCAGAAAATGTGGAAACAAAAGATACTTATCTAACCGTTAGAAGACAGATTGAAATGCCGATATCTCTTGATGGCCTGAGTTTTTCTGGCTTAACATGGACATTTAAATTGCTACCAAGCACACAGAGGCCAGCATTGGGCATGCTAGGCTATTTGCCAGTAGATCTTAAAAGAGACCAGCAAATGGTCTCTTAGAAAGATAAAGGTTAAAAAATGGTGGCCTTTTTGCTGTTGCCCCACTGCACCTTCACATGATTTTTCTGACCTCAGAGTGCATGCTGCTAGGTCACATAAAATCTTCTCAAAGAAAACACAATGGCTCAGTTTTCAGTAAATGTGAAGAAAAATAACTTTCCACTGAATGGTGGTATATCCTACTGCAACAATGCTACTGAACTGATGAAGGGAACTACAGCATAAACACAAGCCTAAAGATGGGCGCCTGCTCACTGATTCTTCAAAGTAAAGTTTGAAGTTTTAAGATGACACATCCTTGTGTTATCAATTGCATATACGTGTATTCAGTATACCATAATACATGACTTTAATAGTCAATTAGGCAACATGTTTCAGATTATTTTCCAAGCCATTACCAGGCCCCAATTTAAGAACTTTTGAGAATACCTACAACTGCAATTAGGATTCAGATCTCACCTTCACAAAACAATGACACACGGTAAAAGGTAAAAGGTTAAGGAATAATACAAGAAGCCCTGGTAGATTGTATAAAAATGCATAAAATTTTGAAAAGCACAAAGACGTGAAAAAAAAGCCAAAACATATTACCTAATCACCTTGTATACTGTAAAGTTGTGTATGACGGTATACTGAATATATATTTAAAGTCTGAAGGTTGCTGCTCTTCACAATGGAAAAAATTTACTATTACACCCGATGGACAAGTCATGCACATGAATGACGTAACAGAAAATATTAAATTTCTGCTCAACTGCATACATCATCATACATATTGCTAGGACATTTGTGATCTGAACCTCACAGTTTCTGCACTCATTATCCTAAGACTTCACTGCTTTTTATGTGGATGGGTAGTCCACATAAGAAGTAACCACTATGCTGTCACAGAATGGCATCATCATAAGTGGTTTCTTTCCAATGAAAAGAGCTCTAAAAACAGCTAAACTGTAAATCCACAGAAAACAGTTCTGCCTTTTCATGAACTGAAATTGACAGTGTTTTCAGTATCTACAACACAACCCAAGATTCAACACATCAATGATGCAAGATAAAAGAAGCAACCTTCGTCAGTTCTAACATAAAGAACTTTATGAATGACAGGAAATTTGATGAAGCCCTAGAAGGAACAGAAGCGTTCAAACAGACTGCTAACAACATTTTACGCAACCACAAAGCTTCCAGCTCCATACTTGGCTGACAGAGTGCAAATAACTGCCATACATATCCCTAATTCCCACTTGGATTTGCTTCCACGAAACCTTGGAGACACAAACAATGAGCACATTTTTACCATGCAGACATGCTACCAGAAGAAACTGAACCAAACTACGCTGTTAGTTTGAAAGCAAAGCAGAACTCATGTGGAAAAAGATGCTGAACAAGTTAAACCTAAATGCATAGCTCCCAATCCTAACACACAGCATAATACTATACAAAATAAGCCACTGCTTCAAAGTTGTATTTTCATATGTTTAATATTACCCTAAACAGACATAATGAAGCATTTCCTGTTACATATTCTACGTCTGCTGTGTGACACAGTAGTAAATAAAAGTCACTGAATCTGTGAATAGTCAAAGCTGTATATGAAATTTCTCAAAAACCCTACATGCTACAGAATTACTGCTGCCATACTCAAAATCTATAAAGGGCACCAAATACTGTTCTGGAAGGACAGAAGGAAAGGCAAATATTCAAAATGTGTTGTCCAGAGCAATTAACAATATTACACGCTTGGTGGTTCCAAGAAAAATGGTTTCATGCCATGAATTATACAGGAGCACATTACTAAGACAGTAATAAAACAACACCTTTCTGAATGCTGATTTTGCAAGACAACTTTTACTTCTCAACTTCCATCTGTATTTCTGGACACATTCCCTTTTTCAACTAACAGGTCAAATTTTGGTGTAGGAAACAGGCGCATACTTCTACATTAAAGACACAATCAGCTAGCATGACATGTCTGATCACATGCAGTCAAGTGGGTTCAAAGCTGGCAGAAACATGCATTTAATTTCCTCGCCCAAGATATTTACTCTGCATCATGACAAATTGAGGGGTTGTGTCAAAATATTCCAAACTAATCAGTACTTAAACTATCCTGCAGTTAATTAAATACTGACAAAATATGTATGGACCATGCCAAAAAAATGTAAACAATGTGGAAGTATACATTCATGTACCCATTTCAAATCTGAGGTTCTCATAACAGTGACTATGAAGATCACTGTCTTCTGGCATTTCATGTCATGTAGTGTGGTACATACGTACCAGTGTTTCAGCGAGACCTTCTGCTTTCACCAGCAGGGTAGATCTACCCATGACAGAGGCTGATTCCCATGAAATGTTGGTAGAGAGTGAGACCATACAGTGCCACAACCCTGACAACCTTAACTTTCATATCCACATATCTTCCATCTTTAACCTTGGCATGTAATGCAGGTTGGAGAGGCAAACATTGGCTTGATACACTACCTATTCAGAACAGTCTGAAAGCAGGAGATGCAGTCTGAAGGAAGGGGATGCTAGCTCGCCATTGCTTTTAAACTTTATGTTAAAATACGCCACTAGGAAAAGCCAAATAAAGCAGAAGCAACTGCAACTGAATGGGACACACCAGATGCTGGTCTGTGCTGATAATTTATAAATACTAGAAGGGAAAACACACAAGCTGTATTGGTTGCTAAGCAAGACTGGTCCAGAAGACAGTGCTGATATGACCAAGTATATGTTCATACCTTGTGAACACGATGCAGGATAAAATCACAACATAAGAGCAGCTTATAAATCCATGCAAACAGGGTAAAGTTCAAATACTTCAGAATGACACTAACAAATCAAAGTTGACGTAGGCAGAAATTGAAAGCCACGTAAATTTGTGCAATGCCTGCTAAAATTTGGACCACAATCTTCTGCTTACTGTTTGCTACCAAAATACATAAAGATCAGACAAAAACTAGAAGTTTTCCTGTTGTTTTATACGAGTGTGAAACTTGGTCTCCCACATTAAGGGAAGAACACACGCTGAGGGCATTCAAGAACACGATGCTGAAGAAGATATTTGGGCCTAATGGGAAGACTAAAGAAAACTGCATAATAAGAAGCTTCACAATTTGTACTCCTCATCAAATATTAGGTTGAATGAATCAAGGAGTATGAAATGGGCAAGGCATGTGGCATGTATAGGAAAGAAATGTATGCAGGATTTTTTGTGAGGAAACATGACAGCAAGCGATTACAGTGAAGACCTAGGCACAGAAGGGAGGATAACATCAGAATGAATCGTTATGAAATAGGATGGGACGGCATGGACTCAGTTCATCTGGCTCAGGACAGAGACAAGTGGAGGGTTCTTGTGAACGCTGTAATGAACCTTTAGTTCCATACAACGCAGGTAATTTCTTGACTATCTGAAGGCCTATTAGCTTCTCATGAAGGTCTCTGCTCCAGAATGGAATGGAATGAATGAATGAATGAATGAATGAATAAATGAATGGTCTGTCTGTTTGTCTGTCTCTGTCTGTCTGTCAATTAGTCATTCAATTGATGTCAATGTACAGCTACTTCTGTCAGTCTTTAACCTGAAGGTACCAAAAGCATTTCAAGCATGGTGATGACAAAACTCCCAAAGCTCCTTTATACTGTACCTTGACACTGTACTGAACAAGTTATCATGGATTTCTCAGAATGATTATAACTCTACTACCCTCACTAATATCCTTTTCAACTGCCCAAAAATGTACACAAGTTACCATATTGAGGTAAACTTCTTACATGAATGCAGTACTTCATCACGGACGTAAACACGGGTTTACTACTCTAGCAAATCGTACAAATATTACTTCAGAATATTAAGAGCTCAATGGAACCATACTCTGAACCAAATTTACTAGCTGAAATAACAGTTTTTACATGTTACAATTTGGAATATCCATTCACATGTGTATTATACAACATTATTTTCTGATTACTGATAATCCATAAACAAGACAAGTGTCATACAGAGCATGCTTCAATACATGTAAGCTCATTTTGCACTCTAACTTTAATTCACCCAAATGACATCTCAGACATCCTGTTCTGTTTTATAGTATTACAAATAACATTTCTGATGCCAAAAGTGTTTACCACCTGCAGAAATGGCAGTGCAATGACAAAACAATCCCCTTAACCCCTGTATGAACATGTAAATTGCTTGCTGCTATCCAGAGTGGACTTTTAAATCTGCACTGTGTCTTTTCTGACCCCACTATTTTCTTCCAAATCAAAGTACAGAACATTACAAAATAACACACCATAGCAAACATGCTTTACATTAGAAAATGTCAGCACAGCATAATGCTTCTGGTGTGTTCACTGTCCTATTCTTCCTGTACATTAAATTTGTAAATACTTTCCAGTAAAACAACAAGCATTTTAACACATACTAGAAGATTTCTCTGCATCTCAAAAAACAATTGACAATCAATCATCTGATATAAGTGCTCAGCTATATATTCAGTATCTCTTAAACAACAAACAATACTTGGCACTTATAACAGACCATACTCAATACTCAGTTACTTTTTCAGCCTCTGCTAATACCTCACAGAGAACAGTCCGTCCCAATAACAAAAGTTGTTTCTTCAACCCCAGAACACACTTTACAGAGAACACAGTCTGCCTCACTTATACATACTAATCATAGCAAGAGAACACACACGTCTTAAGTCTTCATGCAAAGTGTCCATTGTTTTTTGTCCAGTTTTAGCTAAAATCAGAGTGGCTGACACATTTTGGTAAAAATTTCACATATTACATTTCACAAAAAACTGTCCGCTGGGATGGAATGAGGTCCACTGGCTACTTGCATATAGTGTTCAGTGTCAGGTAGCTGACAATGAACTCTATACACATGGTAGTTTTATATAATTAATAATAGTTTTATATAATTAAGGTAATAAGGTACTTTTATACAATAAAATTGATGTATTCCTCCTTGAAAATGGCAGCTTGCCGAAACATGTCACGAGGAGAAATAAAACAAAATAAAATAAAATAAATAAAACTAATTGAAAATTGTGCACTTAGTTGATCTTGAATTTACCAAACATTAATTTAATGCACGGAGATGAATAATAAAAACCTACACTATTTAACCACCACAATAATCCTGTGACTGTTACTAGCAGTATATGCTGTTAGCATACACATCATTTAATCAGGAGAAAAAACGCCATTGTAACTACTATACAACACACAAAATTTCCATAATATGTCTCTTGTCCATCACAGCTGCCACATGATCTGACCAGTCTTGACTTTAACATAAAAAATCCATATTTTTCCTTGCATGGTAGACAACTTGACACTAAAGTGACCGAACCTAAATGGAATTCAATTTTTAAGTCAAACTAGAAAGCAGATAAACTTTTATTTTTTAAAATTCTTAGCTTAATGCCTTGTTTAGTAATTTACACTGGGCTATGGAGTCCACACCAGACCACACATAACTTTATGAAGATCTTCCATCATGGAATAATTAGCAGCATTATGATGGACAAGTAAAATAAATTACAGCAAACTTCATAATTACAAAGGCACTGATAGAATTATTCACCAATGGTATTTGGGCTGTTCCACGAAGATGGAGATTTCACCCCAATGCCCAATATCCACATTAAGCCAAAATCAAAATCATAACAAGAGGTCCTGATAAGAAAAATACCTACATTCATTCAACATATTTAACCTCCATTCTCATGATTCCCACATTACTACTGACTCTGCGGTAAATTTGCCTCTATGCTCAGCCACCATGTCGTGAAAACATATGGGGCAGGAGGCATAAAGCCCTGCATACTCTTAACCAAAGCAGCCAGCAGGTATGTGGTCAGGTTCACACACTGGCCACCAAACCCTCATGAAATAAATTCACTACTGCTCACTGCATAGGGAGCTGGGTGAACTCCCGAGCCAATCTGAATATGGCAGTGAACGTCCCTGCCCAGCAGACAACCCTGGTAATCCAGGTCAAAGTCTGTTGCTTTGCTGAACTATCCTGACTCATTAACCATGACAGAATATTAAGATGCATAAACTGGAGTAGCTTCTAATATGAGGGTACTTCAAGAAGTTACCGCACTTTATTTTTTAAAAAATCTTTATGCTACAGACTTGAGAACAACGTTACTTTTCAATATAATCTCCCTTCTTCTCGATACATTTAGCCCAGCGATCTGTAAGCTTCTTAACGCCGTTGGAAAAGAAAGTCTGTGGTTGACTGCGAAGCCAGTCATGCACCGCCTCTTCCACCTCACCATCAGCTGCAAATCGACGACCTCTTAGAGCATTCTTGAGGGGTCCAAACAGATGGAAATCTGAAGGGGCCAGGTCTGGGCTGTAGGCAGGGTGCTCGAGAACCTCCCAATTCAGTTGCCGAATGGTGTAGATGGTGAGGTGTGCCGTATGAGGGCGTGCATTGTCGTGTAACAGCAGAACACCCTGTGTCAACCTTCCTCTCCATTTTGAGCGGATAGCCGGCCTCAGTTCATTTCTTAACATGTTGCAGTAGTTGACACTTGTTACTGTGACACCTTTCTCCATATAATGTTCAAGGATAGGCCCTTGGGAGTCCCAGAACACCGTCAACAAAAGCTTTCCAGCAGAGGGCTGAGACTTGAATTTTTTGGAAGAAGGAGATGACGTGTGTTTTCATTGCATGCTCTGCCGTTTGGTTTCTGGTTCATAATGATGAACCCAGGTTTCATCCCCAGTGATGATGCGATTCAAGAAGTTATCGCCTTCACGACTGTACTGCTCCAAAAGACTGGAGCAGATGTGCTGGCGGTTGCGCTTATGCTCTTCTGTCAGATGTCTGGGCACCCACCTTGCAGCAACTTTGTGGAAATCAAGAATGTCATGCACTAAATAGGCCGTACCTTGACTGATGCCCAGTTGTAACGCGATTTCTTCTATTGTCACTCTTCTGTCAGTGAGAATAATGGCTCTGGCTTCTTCCAGCTTCTCATCAGTTGTTGATGTTGATGACCGTCCCGAGCGTTCGGCATCCATTACACTTGTCCAACCATTTTTAAACATTTCTAGCCACTCGTATATGCTTCTTCGTGGCAACGCGTTGTCCCCATACTGAGTGCATAAACGTGCGTGAATTTCGGCACCTTTAACACCTTCTGCCCACAGAAATCTTATGACACTTCTCTGCTCTTCTTTGGTGCAAACTGAAAGACGCGCTGACATGTATACTGCTCAATAGCTACTCACACACTGAGGATGGGGACCAGCCATAGTCAAGGTCAGACAATCAGGATATGGTGTACAATGCTGCCAACTCTCAGCAGTCTAACACTTACCAATACCCTACAGACAAAAAAGTGCGGAAACTTTTTGAAGTACCTATGTAGTATAAGGTCCATACAAAGTATCATGAAAATTTGTCTATTGTTCAGAAGTTCCTGGTGGGGGCATACACATGAACATGTTCACACTTCTCACTACTTATCTTTCACCACAAATAATAAAAGTGTTCTACAAATGATAATTAAATGACTGATGCTCCTTCTCTCTGAAGCTGATGATTTTAACATATGCAGGGACACTGTAACACCTTCAACTAAGCTCCAAAACAGACACTATACAGCAGATATTATTTTTGTTCCAGCCCACAAACAAGGAATCCTTCATGCAGCCATACCACTGCCATCTGTTCCTAATTTGTACGGAAGAATACAGGGAAAAGACGCCCATGGATATGAAATTATACATAAAAATACTAGGTACTGTGTTCTACTAACCATCTCTTCCTAAAAAATATTGATATCTTGCTCCCCAAACTAGCTCCAGTCAGTTCCAATCCAAATACACTGAAGCCAAAATAACATCATAAGCTCAAAAGTAAGCCCTGCTGCTCTCACGAAATTCACTAAAGTCACTGACCATTTGACCATGGTCAATGACCCCAACCCCTTACTCAACCTCATAACCGATAAACACACTACTCAGGTAGATACCTAATCAGGCACCCCTGCTTGCTTGCAGTCATTCTGCAACCACCACACCGTAAAGGACAGTTCCAACATCCTGGCACATATCCAGACTGTTCCAACTGTTGCACGCCTGATATAAAACAACCGCTTCATCTCCTAGAATAATTTTTTATTTTATAGGACGAGGCCAATACCTGGCTTATCATAACAAGACTCGACACTTGTGTTTCTACACTGCACTTCTGGGCACAATCTATGACAAAAACTTAAACACATCAACAGTTTTCATGTATATTTCAGTAAGGTATCATATGGACAACTGTGTTTTAATGAACTTTTAAATAACCATGCTGGTGTAATTTTAAAGTGTTTTTAAGTGTTCTGTATGTCTCCCCTGAAGATGGTGTGAAGTCACATCTAAACATGTTGGGAGTTTTGTGAAGCTTGTTGTATTGTGATTCATGTCATGTATGAGTTGCTCCTGGTAATATATGTTTATTAGTAACTGGTTACTAATAAAGTTGTGTAAATACTAATGAAGTTGTGTTTGGTGGCATCAGGTTTTCTTTTGATTTAATATAGGAAGCACAACAGAATGCCATATACCAAAACTGAGTAAAACTTTTCTAAATTTTTTAGATGGTCTTTGCCACACTTCCTGTTTCAAGTTCATATCTCTCATACTCTGAGAACTAGCAACCTGTAATAGCACAAACATTTGTAGACACTCTGCAGAACGAAGCACCTAACATGGGATAGCTACTCATTCTTACAAAGGTTGAATAACTTTAACAGATGCAGGCACTGCATGCCTGAAATAATGGAGGTAAAATAACTAATGATCCAGAATTAATTTCACCATTAAGACTGCTTACATATGTTATTTTTACAGAAAATTGAACAACTATAATTCAAATAAGTGCTACAATGGAGACCACCTGGAAGGAAGGAAGGAAGAAGAGGCTCAACTTGTTTAATTAGAATACACCCTGTTATCCCTCATGCTGCTTTATTTAGATCAGGTCTGATCATGACATATTAGAAATTCAGAAAATGTTGTTACTGAAGGTAAAAAACTTACTGAAGGTGAAAAAAGTTTGTGAATATTGCATGATTCTGAAGTATGGAATGGTGCTCCCAACAGCTACCAGTGCAATATTCGAAGAGCTGCTCAGATGGTTGGCAGTCACTGTGCAGTGAGTAATGCTTACAGTGAACAGACAACTGCCATGAGTGTACAATTCACTTGCATGAACTATACACATGCTCTTGTGATCATCACCTGTGTTACATCTACAACCATGCTGCGATACAGAACAGAATATGTGCTTCTTTCTGAGACTTTGGAGAATGACATCATTGTGTTCATAAATTGTACAACATCCAGACACTTCTTTGGCCAGAAACCCATGCTCCCAACTCCTACGAAATATGCATTCAACTGGGCCCCTTTGCCAACAAGAGGAGAAACCAAGCAAAGCATGTGCTGATAACTGAAACGGTGCAAGGGATTCCATAACTGTACAAGTCAAATAAACTCACTTTATTATCAAAACAAACTAGTGTGTCCAGAGTCCAGTCCCTGAACCACAAAACTCCTTGAAACTCCTTCCTTACAGAACACTAATATGCACCATATTCAGGCTGCATATCCAACTTAAAGAAGCAGTTTTCTACTTGAGTTTTACAAATACTCATGATGGTACACGTGACACTCAGCTTCCTCTTGTGGTTTCAGCCCTACATAAAGTTGAAGAACACTGCACATCAGTGCACTTCACCCAGATCACATTATGCAACTCCAAAGCATACCACAAATGCTATAACTGTTACTATAAATGTTACTTTTACCTCACACTTAGTTCATAGCTGCAGGTGAATGATACCGTGTAGCTTTCTTTGTTTCCCTAAGCCCATTTTCACGCGCGTTCACAAAATTGCAAAGAGTAACTATTAGCTTCATCATGTCTGTCTGTCTGTCTTGTCTGTCTGTCCATTCACATGGAACTACTGGACGGCTTTTTGTCAATTTTGATATATGAGTATTTTTTGAAAATCTGTAAAGAAAATCCAAGTTACATTAAAGTCTGACAAGAATAATGGGTACACTGCATGAAGACCTATGGATATTTATGATAATTCCTTGTGCAGTTATTTTTAGCATGACAGATGTTTCACACTGTTTTCACCCTTCAATAACACTGGGGGGATTAAATTCCAAGTACTGCCTATGACAAGAGAGGTTTTAAATTTATAGTACCCTTACATGGAGACGCCATGACCCAAACAGAGCCAAAGCACCATGGGAGGGAAGGAGGGGGAGAGGGGGTGAGACAGAGACAGACAGACAGAGAGTACTCTTACATGCACTGAAAACCATACAGTGCACCAAGGCCAGCAGAATGTAAAGAATTAAAGGTCTGTACAGTGCAGTGAAGCCAGCACTGAGGGGTTGAACAGAATGACAAGGCGCAGAACAGTCCTCTTTGAGAGGGGTGTGCATAAAACCCCACATTAACCTTTTAAAGCCTAGCGGGAACTTTACGTACCACCAGGAGTAACTTTAAAAAATTCTACGTGGTGCCCACATTGCATTTATGTGTTTTGTACGGATCTCAGAACAAGCAGCAACTTTTGCCTTATAAAACATTAAGAGACTGGTTTTTATAACTGAAGTGGAGAGTGTTTACTGCGCGGTACAGACTGAGTCCTTACATAAAACAGATATGCTTTGACTTTAAAGGGTTAATATACGAGACACCAAAGTTCACGTATGGTGTGTTACAAGTGCAACCAGAATTATTGGATCCATTTCTTCCTGAGGCCATAAATTTGCACTGGCATATACACATATTCTGACACCATTTTTGAACTCCTTTCCAATCTTATACATACTTTAGCAATGTCAGTCCTGTGACACACCCACTCTACATTCTGCCCACGCAGTGTATTGATGTGTTTTGTGTGGATCTCAGAACAAACAGCAATTATTTCCCTATACAACATTAAGTGATTGGTTTTTATAACCAAGATGGAGAGCATTTACTGCACTGTATAATCTGAGCCTCTAACATAATTCACCTTTATTCACATGTTGTGCATGGATCTCAGAACAAACAGTGATTATAGCAGCATTAAGTGACATAACCAATACAGACTGTGTTTACTGTGTGGTACAAACTAAGTCTGTAATATAATTCAGTTTCACCTCAGTCTTTAAATGGTCATCACAAAGATATAAAATAGCAAAGAAATATCTGTAAACAACGTTCTCTTTGGTGTAACTTATGACTTCTAATTGCACACATTAGGGGCTTTTATGGTGTGGCTTTTTCTTCAAATGATTCAACACTGTGCCTTCTGCAAGCAGTAATCCCATCTTATATATACTGCAGCAAAGTCTCTGTCACACTCCCACACTGAAGTTTCAAGGACCACCACCAGATGGGAGGAAAATACTATATACAGAATTTAGTCCAACAGACACACAGCTGGTATATTAACAGACATGACTAATTGAGGTTTCCACCTTAACTACATAAAGGGTCACTGGGCACTAATACTACAGTATAATATACATACATACACATTACTTGGGTTTTCAGGCCAAATGTGGGCACCACTACGAACTCATAATACACAGACACATACATTCATCAGGTTTCTGCCATAACTAGGTAAATGAGAGTGCCTTCCCTGCCCACATCACAAGGTTTCCATGGTAACTACGTAAATGGGTGTTCCTAGCTTTCCCGGGTCAGCAGGCACCAGCAGACTAGTTATGAGAAAACGTAAGATAACGCAACTTAATGGAACACCTCACACTGTAAACCATCTCCAACACCATCTTTATCCATGGCGAAGGAAAACCTAATATTAACTGCAGGACATTTACGTAACGTGTGGATGCCCATACCTGCCTGCCATTATGTGAAACAGTCCTTCTGTAACATGAAGCATAGAGAGCCATTTCGAAAACCTCCTTGGACTTGAGGAACAGTAAGCAATATGAACCTTCTCACTGTGCAGTCGTCCTCTGGTATCCCTCCAAATATTGTCCTCAGCACACTATTCAAAATGCCCTCAATTCACCCTTTCCTCAGGCATAGCAACAAAGTTAAAAAAAACCCATTTAAAACAAAAGGTAAAAATCATAATTCAGAATACTTTAATCCTTCTTCGTTCCATTTAAACCACTGGTGTTTGGTCCTATCAACTAAGGGTTTACTGGAAATAAAGACTGATTATACCATATAATCTTCTGACAATGGTTTTACATGTAAACATCACTAATATGTGCCAGGATGTTTTCCATTATCACTCCACACAAACACTTACTCACAACGTTTCAAAAGCAGACTGCTTTTGAAATGTTGCTAGTATTTGTGTTCAGTGACAATGGAAAAAGTGCAGGTACATATTAGTGATGTTTCACAGGATTCATTATATTTCAATATACTGGAAGGGGCAGAGACCTTTAATTTTACTAAGTTAGAGGAGGTAGAAGCTTATCTTTTCTAATCTTTGTGTGTGTGTGTGTGTGTGTGGAGGGGGGGGGGGTGGGACGACGACACTGAATTCAAATGCAGCTGGCATCCCCAAATTTGCTGCACTCTTTAATTTATCCATCCAAGTACATAATTTTAATGTTACTTTTGTTCCCAGATGCCGGACACATGCCACACTTCCATAAATTGATTAGCTATCTATGTACTATGATTCTGTCCTGCAGTTTGAGAAGGCATCCACATACAGTCATACTCGGTTATGACATTGTGTCATTACAAATGAGTATTGTTCTAACCCAGAAGTGTAACGTAATGCTTTATAATGAGGAATTAATTGGTACACAGAATATCTGGCATATGAATGAGGTGTTGCATAAACAGATATTATAACCAGGTTCGACTGCGCTCATCTTTCTGTGCCTTTACTTGTCGACCAACACCCTTTCTACTGTCTCATAGTATTTCTTGGTTGTTCATGGTACTGATGTTTTGGCCCAATAAACTAAAAGAGAATGCAGCACAAAGGTCAAATAGATGAAAGAGGAAAGACAAAACCTATATATGACCACTTAATACAAATTTCACATGAATGAAAATTTAAGTAAACATCTGAAAATAATGAACCTGCTTTTCTAGTCTTACAAGCATGTGGCTTGTCATACTATGGTAACATCATAAAACATAATAATGGTCAGCACTGTAAAACAATAAATTTTGTGGAACTATACACTGAATGCAGCACATACATAATGTCTGTTTCTTGCACAAACAACAGACCCACTTACTGAAGAAACAAATACTTTTCTTATGTTCAGAAACTGCAACATCATTACTACATATCAGACACTGAGACCATGTTCAAAGTATGTCTTGTAAGATACAGAAACATATGTGAAAAAATGTGTTTGCACACAATTGTTATTAACTTCATTACATAAATTATTCAATTAATGTGCAGCAGTACATAACTAAACCTTCTTAAAGGTAAAGCACATACTATAATCATACTACACAAATCACACGTACACTGATACAACCAGCACTCATTTTTCATGTTATGTCATTTTAAATAGTTCTTTTAAGTATTACACACATTTCTTGCTATTACTGCCCTAGTGTACTATGCCTTTTGACATTTGGTTCTTACCGTCATACTTCCATTTCACTTACAGTTGCTCCTGACACACCTTTCGTCAGTGTGTGGATGGTGGGTCTTGTATTTACTTTTTAATGCGTTACGGTTACTTTAACACGCTCAATTCTTTGATTTACCTGGGAATGTTACATTTACATTTCTCTTTCTTTCTCAACGTATGAATGCTGAAGTAAATGCATCTCATGATAAACAAACTGCCAAAATATTTGTGCTGAAAATTACTTGCATTTCATGCTTGGTTTAACAATGCTGTTAGTAAGTCAGATCACATACTATCAAATTACAGATTGATTAGTAAATGATAAGTGAAAAGGATGTGAAAAGAATCAGTCATGACCTAATTAATCCGCCGTACATTTCCTGAATTTGTTTGGATAGACTGAGGAAGACTACGACAAACATCACGCAGAATACCCAATATCTGGACCAATTTAAATCTAGGAACACCTGAATAAGGCATACAAGTGCCAACCACTGGACCAAAATGTTTGGTTCGAGGCTTGCAGAATGACATCAGACATATCATACAATTAGCGACTATGTATAGATGGCACAACAGATAATGATCCCCACAGTGGGTGGTCGTGTCTGGCAAAGTGCCAGGGGAGGGGGGTGCTGACTGTAGTGGGGACTGGACGACTGATACTGGTGGGAGCAACAAGCAGTTCGACTACTACATATAGACTGCAAACATTAAGCACCTCGAGTACTGTGTAGAGAGCAAGTGCACTGTGTGAATGCCTTCAGAATGCTTAATAGCAATTTGTCATTTATCCATGAAGCCTTGCATATGTGCAGCTATCACATTCCTAGCAGGAATATCCTCCATGTTAATGGACTACACTTACTAGATCATGCAACAATACACAACAAAAGGTCTAGGTATGTCTTATTCTTATCTTAAGGAGGTTATATGAATGCAGTATTGTAATGGTTATGTTCAAGTCTGTTGGTTGTCAAATTTCCCTGAACAGCCCTCCAAGATGTAGCGCAGTGAACATCACATACACAAGTTAACAGTGAAATGGATGATCTCAGATGCAAGAAATTTTCACGAAGAGACCTTCTGTTATGTATAAGGTCAAATCACAATGACTGAGATGACAAACCAGGCTATTTAGACTGCGAAAAGAAAATATGACATCGAAAAAGGCAAACTTTACAAAACACATTGACCAAACATGGTGATTGCATGGTTACGATTCCTGCTTCATATACGGGAAGTCCTGAGTTCAAATCTCAGCCCACAGACAAGCCTTTTGTAAGTTATTTGTGATTTTCCTCAGTACTTGCAGGGATATGCCAACAGTACCTAAAATTAAGCAACCACCACTCCCTTTCACATCTTTGTTATTCATTATTATCCAACCAGCTTATGCTATATAGCCTAAGGCAATGAGAATCACTAACAAAAAACAGCCAAATAAACAAACAAACCATAGTGAACATGTATATATGTATTTCAATAACATCTACTGGCAAACATGTCGCACAATTCATGTTGCAAGCTCACTATGTATAACAGCAGCAAAGTAAAACTATCCAATTCAAACCTGACCTCACATCACCAAATTCTGATTTCTTGATATGCATACAGTTGACACCTATTCATAAACCTACTACCCTTGTCAAAATACATCAAACATATCATCAGTAGCAGCTCACCATTATGTACAACCCTGAGGATATATAATCATGGTAACTGATGGTACCCACAAATAACACAGTCAACCTCAACATAATGTACAAAGATGCCATGAAACAGATAAGAAAAATGTTCTCAGTTTTGTTACAACACTGAGGCTGCAAAGTAGGTTCCACTGAATGGTAAGGATAGCCATGATCCAGGCTTTCTACTCTTTGCCTACTGCCATATTTCCCTCCAGCGTCCTCAATCCTATGTCATCCAGCCTAAAGCACTTGTCATTCCTGAAAGCCGTCCTCAATCCTATGTCATCCAGCCTAAAGCACTTGTCATTCATGAACGCCATCACATGGCTATCACTGTTCATGTGAAGATAATGGCCAGATGAATGGAACATACAAAATGGTATACTGGAGGAGGAAGCAGCCACTGGAACGATACACAGAGGAAATCAGTCCCCAGAAAATTTCTCACAACATGGTTAACATGGTTGCATGGGCATATACTTCATCATTAATCCACAGCTCTTCCAAAAGGAGTAACGGAAGTACAGATGAGGCAAGACACCCAGATCAACACATACAGAACCCGGCAAAGTACTTCCAGCAACAGGGACTAAATGGCAGCACACGGAACCAACAGCTACGTCCCAACCCCGTCCCCTTCTTTCTTGCCTTCATGCATGACTACAAAGACTCCTCTGAATTCATCTGTTCTCTAACAATCTGTCTTTAAGCTCCAGATGCCCATCCTGAGTACAGAAGGTCAAAACTGTCAGAATCCAAGAAGTCAGACCACCTGCAGTCCACACCATAAACACCAGTCCAACAGCAAGGTGCAGTAAAAAGTATGAACCTTTCTGAGACTGAATCAGGCAAGAGTACCTTACGCTATACAGTCACAGGCATGAGTTGCATCAAAACAACAGCAACTACACCCTCACACATTTTTGTTATCAGTTTGCATGCTTTTAGCTGCAGTCAGCCTCATCTAGTTTGTCAGTATGAGTACAGTATTTACACACAGAAACCTGCAATATATCCGTAAATCAAAAGTTAAATGCTTTATATGATGCACACAGAACTGAAACCTGTTCAAGTATTACCACAAATAAAAGTACTGCAAAAGTTAGTAACAAATCACAATAGGCACTTAGCCAGGAGTCCCATCTATGCACAAGCCAGCATATTCCACCTGCAAAGCAACCAAAAACAACTGCACCACAACCTCCTGCAAATTACAGCCTAACATATGAGGACTTTCATTAAATGATTCAAAGTTGTCACAATCACATAGAAATACGTCAGATCAATATGCAGAATGTCTGGGCACAACCCACTGCAGGCCATGTGGGCATATACATCATCACGCAGCAGGATGATGCCGTAAGTTTGCCGACACATTTGTACTTCGTCCTGATATACAGCTCTTGAAGAGCCTGACACGATTGGTTTGCAACAACCGTGTCATTACGAAACTTGAGTTCCAGAAGCAGAGGTGCTTTGACATCAAAGAATAGAGTCAACATTGCCTTATCAGTGGATGGTTGTGACTTAATTCCTTCAGTCAGGGTGAAATGCAAAATCTCCACTGCATGCCTGCTGGTTTTCCCCCCAGGTACAAAAAATGGTGACACCAGACCTCATCTTCTGCCACAATCCACCAATGAAACACAGTACTGCACAGCTGCAGATGTTCTGGTGATATTGATGTGACACCCATGTCTGGTGGGACCCACAACCAGCGCAACTTGTGATATGCAAGATCCCATACGACTGCATGCACAGCACTGACAGATTCAATTCCACCGGCAGCAGCAAACAGTCTGAAGTCTGTCCTCATGCAATGTTCTCTGTATTAGCGAAAATGGTGAGCCTGTCCCAATCTTGGCAAGTCTGTCATTTGCTGCCTGAACATGGCACATGACACCAACCCAACTACGGCCCTGTTTACACAGATTCACCATCGAACATTCTACCTTCTAGTTGCACTGTAATGCTGTCCATACTAGCTACTCACCCAGCCGACTGTACTGTTCTATATATGCACCTGCCAGTGTTTACTCAGCTAAATGCATGGCTATATCATCTACACTGCCACAGCCACACCACAAACAGGTTTCAGATGTACACACCTCAGACCAAAGGTGCATAAATCCTGTGCACCAGGTTGCCACGGCAACTAAGTTTTGTGTGATGGTGCCTAATATCTGTGAGTCCTCAGCATGGAAATTAATTCATGTCAACCTTCTGGCACCTAGAATTTCGAAGGGGTGTCTGGATTTCTGTAACATCTGTACACCTTTGCGCCATATATCACTGCCTATGCTGCACACTAGTTATACAAACACATTATGTAACCTTAAACAATAAAGTTCTGTGTGTGTATGCGTGCGTGCGTGTGCGTGTGTGTGTGTGTGTGTGTGTGCACGTGTGTGTTACCCAAGATAACACAATGTAAAAAGTCAAGGTGGTAGGGAATTAAGGTTTGTAAATGAGAGGTTTTCAAATTATGAATCTGCTAACATACTTATAAAACCACATAGTTAGTGCTGACGCAATTGTCATATAATAAAAATCCTACAGTCATAAAAACTGATGACCAAGAAGACTTAACAGGTGGCTATACATAATACAGCACAACAAAATTCATATTACATAACAATCAGTTATGTAATGGTGTTAACAGAAGTTTCACACTATTCTATTTTGTGAACTTTATGCCCCATTGCCAGACCCATTCTCAAATCTGTCACTACTGTTATTCAAAATTACCAAACTTTGTAAAATTACTAACTTAGACATTCCCAACTTACTTTCAGACACAACTTCCAGCATGGAGGTGTCAATTACAAAGAAAACCAAATTTACCAATGGTACTCAACTCGTCAATAATAAAATGACACACATCACTTTAACATTAGACGTAACACATAACACACAACAATTTCATCTATACCTGGTGTTGAACATGACTAGCCTGTCAACCATGACCAGCATGAGCCAATTTATGGACACACCGTGTTCCATGGATAACTATGTTAAGGCCCCACACATATACTAAAAATGTAAATGGTGTAACAGTGCAGTACACTGCAATGGTCACCCTCTTATGCAGTAATATGCAGGGCTATGCATTTGGACCCCCTAGTTGTAGGCCTAACCCACATACCACTGGTGTGCCTGTCAGTCCTGTTGACACTAAGTACATTAAAACTCTTTTTAAAACTCACCCAATAATAGCAGTTTAAGTTCACGCCTAGCTTCACGTTTATCCCTCCGAAGTTGCCTCTCAATTTCTTGATTTATTCTCTTTTGCTCCTTCGCTTCTTCCGACAGGCAGCACGCCATGTTTTACTTCGGAGGGTTGCTCAGCCAATATTATCTGTTTCGAGCCGTTTTCCGTGCCGTTTTGAAAGGGATTCAAAACCCTCACGGCTCCACACGTACGTATCACTCCTATAAAGGAATAAACATTAATTTGCACTCGATTTGCCTTCTGTAATGCACACACACATTCACGCACACACACTTTTTCGCCTCCGTGTAGGGCTACACTTTGCCTGCCTCCCTCGCCCTCACTTGGGTGTGGTACAGACGACGCAATACGTCTGCTACACAACCCTTTGCCAGTACGTAATTCTCACCCAACGAATATAAACCTATATTCCCAGCAGCGGTCACGTCGCTTGCAAGTAATCCTATTACAATAATTGAATTCAGGAAGCCAGTACCTCTTCCGTGCACGTGTTTATAAATAAGATTAAACACAGAATAAGCGGTGAAGTGCCAGGGGGGAAGACACAGCTTGGAGCAGCCCGTGTTTAGGTTACAGTTAATATTTACCAGATACATACCACCTAAACCATACGATAATAATGCAGGTAATTACCCCTGCGTAAGTTAATATCAATTAAGCATGAAACTCGAACTTTAACGCACTACTTAGCACAAAATCCCGTATATTGTACAACTACCGCCTAACCAAGATGGCGTCAGAGAATGCCCAAATCCCATAATGCAGTGGTTTCAAAATAAATAAGCGACGAAATGATGCGTATGAATACCATCGAGTAATTCACCATGGTGACTAATATTGTCCTGACAAGGTTTCAAACTAAAAAATACAGTTTATCGTGGTTGTTGTCTTAGTTATTCCTAGGACATATAATGTCACTCTTTCTGCGGCAAAATTAATAGTAATATTATACTAACACAATAAACTCATGACAAATTGCGTTGGGGTTATATTTCTGCTGCCCGTTTCAAAAATAAATAGGATGGTACTACAGTGCTTCATTAACCTTTTAAAGCCTAGCGGTAACTTTACATACGTCCAGGTTTAACATTAACAAATTCTACGTGGTGCCGACATTGCGTTTATGTGTTTTGTACGGATCTCAGAACAAACAGCAACTTTTGCCTTATAAAACATTAAGAGTTTGGTTTTTATAACCGAAGTCGAGAGTGTTTACTGTGAGGTACGGACTGAGTGCTTATATAAAACAGATACGCTTCGTCTTTAAAAGGTTAATGGTAGTAAAGTTTCAGTATAATGGAATTTAGAATCTGTGGAGCTAATAAAATAGATTAAATAGGTGTTAAAGAAATATGTACATCACACCCCAAAATAATTAGAAAATGTTAACCCAGAAGAAAAGAGGGGATATTTAGGAATACCTGTAACCCGCTAAAGCCTCTTGGTTATTGTATATGCTGCAAAGGTTTAATTTTCAAAATTTCTACCTTCTGCGCACATAGTATATGTGTTTTCTATAGCTATCAAGACATACAGAAGTTACTCCCCTAAACAGCATTAAATTATTGGTGTTGGTCACAGTGACAGGGTGTTGACTGTGCGGTACGAAGGGAATTGAACTGCTCTGGATGTCCGCTGACCGCACTCACGTCAGGAAACTACGGGTGAAACAATGCAAATGGTTTCGTAGTGCGGTGAACGCACCGTACAGCGTCATCAATAAGCAGATGCACATGGATTTGGAGGTTACATTTTTCACTGACGACATCAGAGCACTAACCGGGAGATTCAGTTCAAAGTTAGCTGCTGCGGCCCCGTTAGTTCAACGATTTGAAGGCACTTGTGCCGACCGAGATGTGAAGAAAATCGCCTGAGGCCTAAGACGAGAGCCAGTAGGGCGGCTAAATCGACAGAACGAACTGTGCCTACCCTCGCTCCTAGTCATGACTGGGGGGGGGGGGGGAAGGGGGGCATATGCCCCTCCAATATTTTTTCTACCCAAGAACAGTTCTTTTTGCTACTGAGTTAAAGAGGGGGAAATAAAAAATATTTTCTAAACAATTATTTCGGTGGTGTCAAGACAGAAATTATGAAAAACCTGTGTTCGACTGATCTCCCCTGTCTTTCTGACTTGACTCCTCCATAAATTAAACATTTCTAACACCCATGGTCGATGCGATGATCCCCACCCCCCTTTGTTATTAGCCAAGTTACACTTGTGCCCTCACTGACGTTTTCCATGATTTTCTGCTGTTGTGAGCTAAATGCCAGGGTAAAATTAGAAAAGGTGGCATGGTCTGCATGCCTCCCCCCCCCTACCCCAACAGGGAAGCCTTCAGCTAACATGACTACTCTCACCAGACTGCAAAGACCGTAGCATAAAAAACTGAGCCACACTGGACTCAAACCCCAGATATCCAACCAACCAAAGGTCTTACCCTCCAACAAGCCATATTGCCAATTGTAGTAAAGTCCTTAGTATGATGACATCAAGTTCTTGGGTCAAGACAAGAAATCAGTTAGCTCTGCTCTTAATTAGTTTTTTGGCTAGTTGTCTTACACTTTAAATCAAGGGTATCCAACCTTCTTTTGGCAAAGGGCCACAACCCTTATTGTGGCCTAGTTTGCCAGCCACACAAAAGAGATACCTAGTAGTATATTTAAATGCCTAAATTATTGCATAATTTTTTACTGCATAATTTACATGTGTGGCCATGGGCCACATGTTGGATATCAGTGCTTGTAATGTCTGTGCAATAGCTCAGGTAGTTGGTCACTGGCCTATCACTACAGATGACTGGACTCAAACCTGGGCCAATCCATATGAGATTTATGGTGGATAAAGTGGCACTGGGACAGGTTTCACTCCAAATATTTCAGTTTCCTACGTCAGTATCATTACATCTATGCTTTATACGCATCTGAATCTTAACAAAACAAGCAAAGTGTGGGAGCCTTCAAACGAAGCAATGCCTTTTGGGATACTGGATAGCACTTGACACAAAAGTACTTTCACATTGTTTCTCTTTTAGTCCTTAAAATGTTAAAATCACATTAAGTTGTTTTTGAAAGATGCAACAACTTGACTTCTTATATAACTCTCACAATTAACATCTGAGACAACTGTTAAAAATGGGGAATTTTCAGAGAAAATATAACAGAGCACATTCCCATTTGATAGACAAAGAATACTCCACATATGTAGCTTCTTACTACCAATACAAAGAGAGAAAGAAAGAAAGAAAGAAAGAAAGAAAGAAAGAAAGAAAGAAAGAAAGAAAGAAAGAAAGAAAGAAAGAAAGAAAGAAAGAAAGAAAGAAAGAAAGAATGCACCAAGAAATAAGGTTATAATAACAGAATAATGTATAATTCCTGCACTTACAGAGACTGTATTTAATGTGCTTTTCATTTTTGATTAGTCAATAGAAATTTGTTGGCTACATGAGGAATTTTCAGTCTTTCCCAAAAGGACTCTGATCAATGAGGCCACTTATGTGTAAAAATGTATGAATGACATTAATTTGCACATGAAACAAATTTTAAATTTTGAAGAATTATGTACTGCTATAGTTTAATGAACACAAAAAATAGTAAATTTGTCTATTAAGTTTTCAATGATAATGAATATTGTTGTTCTCTCTTTAATGTTTTTCTATACAATGTACATAATCATAATGATGTTGTGCAAGGTTATGGTAAAACAGAGAACAGGCACTGACTGCAGTGGCACCTAATACTACCAGTAGTTAATCTGCCAACGGTCATCTGTTATCAGCCATTATCATGTCCATAAAAAATCTCTCTTAAAAGAGCTTCATAAAATCTGCATTTTGTAAGTATTGAATATTGTGATAAGATTTTTTAACTTAACTGGATTTTATGTACATGAAGTTGCACTCTTGGTGTTAAACAGATTTGTGTAAATACTAGATAATATGGCTACGAAGATATGAAGCTCCCAGTTCAACTTAAAGCCTTCATGCTAAATGCATTTATTTTTCAAGCATTCAGTACTAGGATTTAGGTGGAACAAATTTCAAGAAATATTTGTAAACTTAATACAATAATATTTTATATTATATACTGGATGAAATTTCCCAACTTCAAAAACAAAGGGTCAGTGTTATATACTACTTTTATTATGTCTCAAATAACATGTAAAGTAGTCTGGCCTTCAGTTCCTAGTATGAAGCAGATTACTTTGCCAGTAAGGCTTAAGAGTGACCTACTGTCTTGCTTCCAACAACAAATCGGAACTAAACTATTAAACTACACATACAAATTCACCCAAGGACATACTTGAGAATGGAATTAACATTCCTCCCTCTCCTGATTTTCATTTCTCCCAGGAACCATATTTTGAGACCTGACTGGGTTTGCAAAATACATTTTTAAAATGTGAAGCCTGTAAAACAAGCATTCTCCATTTGATTTGGGAGCACAGTGGAGAAATACCTGTCCATCTTCACATATCTGTGTCTATGTACTACCCATGACAGAAGAGAACAATAATCACAGGATATCACATTGAGCATGTTTCACAAGCATTGTATCTTTGTATATGTGACAGGCAGAAATTCGCTTTAATTTCAACAGTCATGCTTTCATGTAAAGAAACTGTGTAGAACACAAATTATTAATGCTGAGAGTAACTTTTCACTACTTCAAGAGGTGCTCAGGTTCATGTCACAAATTCACTCTCTCTCTCTCTCTCTCACACACACACACACACACACACACACACACACACACAGAGAATTGTCTTTCTGACAACTTAAATGCTATTTGGACAATCCTTTTTGCAAATAGACACATTACTTGAGAATTGCACTCCTTAAGTAATAATTAGGGAATAAATCAATTTGTAATAATGGATCACGAAAATGCATCTGGATAATGTGTGGTGTTGGGACAAGTACATCTTGTAGACAGCCATTTAAGGATTGTAAGATACTAACAGTCACTTCATTATATGTACTTGAAGTGTTATGTTTTATAAAGAAATATAAATCCTCAGTACAGAAGCATAAATGGTACATGATCATAATACAAGACAAATATGGATTTACATGTCCTACCATGTAATACAAATCTCTATAAAAGAAGTGTGATTAACATGGGAATTCAATTGTATAATAATGTGCCAGTTAATATAAAGAAGCTGAAAGAGTATAAACCCTATAAAAGAGAACTGAAATCCTTTCTCATGGATCAGGTGTTTTATTCAGTAGATGAATTCCTGTGTTACTAATATGATGACGTACAGGAAAAGATAGTGGAAATTAATTACTATTATATTACACCAGGTCTAGAAATTTGTACGATTTTCTGGCAATTATTGTTAAATTGACTGTTAACACCTTTATGTACATGTGTGAGTTGTACTTAAGGGTTTGATGTGTCACAAACATGGCTGCTTGGATTGAATGAAGAATAATATTTAATTCTGTCTTTGTAGAGTTTTCTGATTACGAAGTATTTGTTAAAGTGAGTAACTGTAGTATGGTTACGTGTACTGAGTTCAGTATGAGTTGCGATATAGTGATATTATTAATAACATGATGTTAATATAGAGCTATGCTATACTTGAGGTGTCCACAGTGAGACACATGTTCTAAAAATCTATGTTTTATAGCACTTATTTTATGTGTGTTGATGTTGTTAAATATATACATATGACATACTTGACATGTCTAGAGTTGCTGTATGGCTGATTGGATTGAATAAGGAATGAATGAATGAATGAATGAATGAATGAATGAATGTATATTTCATAGACTTTTGTTCTAGATATTCTGAGTACATAAAACCTGCAATAGGATCCCATAAACCGATATAAAGAAAACACCAGGTTATCAGTTTATAAGCAGTATATTACATGGCACAATTAACAAAATATAAGCTAGCACACAATTAGTATATAAAACACAGTGTTACACATAAAAGACATTTCTTCTTGCTTCTACTTTATGGATAGATACACGCATCTAGATCACAATGATACCCTTATGGTCACGTAAAGAACCTATATCATTTAGTCTTCATTCAGTTACCTTTCAGAGAAACGTTTTTAAATGTAATGGCTGTACAGCGGGAATAGTTAACAATCCTTACTATTTTCGAATCATTTACCTCATGTACCTCATCCCGCATCTCATGTTAAAAACAATAAACAATTGTTTTTAATACCAAACAAAGGACAAAGTCCATTAAGCTTTAAAAGTACCACTGTGTCTTTTAAGCCATGGTTGTGGTATCCGTAGTTGGCCCACTGTGGACAAGAAGACACAGCCTAACAGAGAATTGGCATTTAAATCGGGCCGGCAGGAGATATGGATTGTCAAATTCCTGGTGCCTTAAATTTAAGTAAATTATTCAAAACATGATATGCCATTGTCAAGACCCTAGGGAAATGTATTACTTTACTACTTTAGTTTCACAAATTCCAATATATGTTACAGAATAGATTCATTGTATTTGTCAGTCAGTAGGTTAATCTCACGTGTATTTCTTAATTTTACTTTTCTAATTTTACACACAGTTATAAATATGTCCCTGTATAAAGTAAGTTTCCCTTGATCGAAGTAGGACCCATGAAGCTTTATTCCTACCAGGACTAACATCTGTTTTCTTAGAAACTTGAGCTTCACCTTCTCTTGACACCTCATTTTCAAGGGTCTGGTGTAAGTTAACTTACCTCAAAAGTGAATCACCCATATATTTGTCATGAAGACTGGAAACTGTGAAGAGCAGGTCCATCATCCAGCATTACAGAATTTTTCTTGGCTGTCAGAACACTGGCTCCTCCTTTTTATCTCTTTGTTTCCTTCCACATATCATTAATATGCTAATATCTTTTTAGCCTTAGCAATGGAAGATGTTACCGTGAATGTTTATAGGGAGAGTGCTAAAACTGAGCATAGGAATTACAAAGGCATATCACTCTTATAAACTACATACACAATTTATTCCACATTCTCTCAAAATTAAATCCATTGACTGGGGCTCATGAGTGTGGATTTTGACACAACAGATCAACTACTGACCAGATATTCCACACTCATCAGATACTAGGGAAACACCAGGAATGCAATGTGACATCACGTCAAGTATTAGAGTATACAATAGACCTTATTGCTCGGTTACAACAGAGGTTTTGTACATATTTTTGCACTGGGTATGGTACACCCACTAAACTAGCTAGGTTAATTAAAATGTTTAAATGAAACATATAGTAAAATCTGGGTAAGTGAACTTTTTTGTACATTTCCTACTCATAATGGATTTAAACAAGGTGGTGCTTTATTGTTGCTGCTCTCCAACTTTGCTTCACAGCCTGCATTAGGAAGGCCCAAGAAAAGGATGGATTCAACTCTTTACTGTCACATAAGCACAGAAATGTGTTCAGCTACCACACAATTGGAATAAGAAAATTACTAAGAAACTGAGGTTAGTTATCATTGTGAATTATGGGTGCTAGAATGTAAATATCATATTCTCATATTTTTCTCCTGTTTATAGAGTGTCTACTTCAGTTATGACTTACCTGATACTGGTATATTTGTGCAGGTATTCACAGAGCTCCCTACTCCAGTTACCAACAGTTGCCTTTCAGTGTACGACATTAAGAGTAAAGAAGTTAAACACTTGCACTATGCCTAAAAATGAGAGACAAACTATGTAACAGAATGCAATACCAAGACGATGAATTGCTGAAAAGTATTTCTGATGCCCCCGATGTGAGAATAGAACCAAAGAACCGTACTATTCATTACGAATTTTGTTCAATGAAAACCACATTTTTATTTGTGAAATATATAAGGGTATTCATGTTTATGTGTACATAAGTACCATCTAACATACAACAATAACAATCACCAACCACTGCACTAGGATATTATTTTTATTTAACATTCATTATCCCGACATGTTTCGACGCTTGTCCGCATCATCTTCAGGAGATTGTCACTTTCTTAACACAAGACACTCATCATATTTAGAAAGTAGCTAGAATTAGTGCCAAATTGAATGTTTGATAGATCTGGTTTCAGTATGAACATAATAAGATGTTAAAATCTTTAAAAGTTTAAAAAACCAATTATTTACATCATACAATACACAGAGCACAACTATGCCACAGTCGTGCAATCGTCTATCCATGGGTTGAAGTAGGTTCACATGTGTTCGGCGGTAGTGTTGTTTGTTTTATGCAGTCGTCTGTAATGTGCTTGTTGTGTCATTCTTGGTCAGATACTATCTGTGTACTGTGAGACACTCAATTCATTTGGCACTAATTTTAGCTACTTTTAAAGAAAGTGACAATTCCCTGCAGATGATGCGGACAAGCGTCGAAACATGTCGGGATAGTGAATGTTAAATAAAAATTATATCCTAGTGCAGTGGTTGGTGATTGTTATTGTTATATAAGAAAATGCACAGTGAATGCAATGTAAGAATAAGTACCATCTGTTTATGATAAAGTTGCCTGTACAGTTCAACCCCAGCAATAGCCTTTTAGCGCAAAGCAAAGGCATAATTTCTTCATAGACCTCTGGACCCTTGAAGATGAAGGCATTATGTCCTCTCAAAACATCAGAAATCTATTAGCCCCTCATGCAACACTGAATCCCAGAAAAAGGCGTCTTCAATAACACCACCATCGCAACCTCAAGACTTGCATACAATTTTCCATATAATAAAAACTAATTTCAGGGAACTGATTAATAATCCAAAATTGAAACACATGTCATCCCATTATGACAGTACATTTTATGCTGCATTCAGAAGAAAGAAATTCTGAGCGGCATCCCAAGTACCCTTAACCTTTTAAAGCCTAGCGGTAACTTTACGTACCACCAGGTTTAACATTCAAAAATTCTACGTGGTGCCCACATTGCGTTTATGTGTTTTGTACGGATCTCAGAACAAACAGCAACTTTTGCCTTATAAAACATTAAGAGACTGGTTTTTATAACCGAAGTGGAGAGTGTTTACAGTGCGGTACGCACTGAGTCCTTATATAAAAGAGACAAACTTCGTCTTTAAAGGGTTAATCATTTTTCACACTGCAATTGTGAGTAATTGGAGTTTAACTCTCACTTTGCTTTCAGACCCTTCAGTTACATTTACTGATGGTACCACAGATCTGATGTGCATGGTCCACATAGCAGAAACTCCATCTTACAGCCTCTGATGGGTGCACTGAAGAGGAACTGCAGTCATAATCCGATTTGTGCCTGCAGTATGCTAGCACTGTCAAAGCACAAGATCGTCTGAGAATAAGGTCCTCTTGCACAGCAATCTGAGTCCGTGGTTCTGGCCCACACAGGGCCGAACTGCATGGAAATGAAGCACATGTGGGCCATACATACTTGGGCTGCTTGCAGGTTGCACAAGTCACTTGCTGGGATTTGTGGTTATGGTCCAGAAAGGCATAATGGGTGGGATAAGGAAAGTCCATCATTATGGCAGGAGTAAAAGTGTGCTTCTTAACATGCATTATAGCAGGCAGCTGTTAAGCCCTGTTTGGTGTGATGTTAGTGAATAAGTTGCCACAAAAAACTGCATTTAAATACAAATACTAGTATGACCGATGCTAATTCAGTTTGAGGTTTAAGAAGAAATCACTGGAACATCTTTTTGCCAACCCCTGATATAATACGCATTCCTGTTAGTTCTGAGCACCTCATGACTACAAGATCCGAACTGCATGCAGATCTTACCTCAGTGTGACTCTGTAATCAAACACATTGCACATCCTCTGCATTTGCGGAGACTAGCTGGTGATATCCCAAAAATTGTGATCCAAATATATGCCCATTAAAATAAATCCAAATAATAGTTCAGCAATACGTTAACATGTTTAATGCAGTTTATACATACGTATCACCTAAACATACCAATCAACAGAATACTCACTTTCCTCACTTTTCTGAATTTCTTCAATAGCTGAGCCAAAGAGGAACACATGAAGGAAATAGAGATTTACGGTAACTGCTTTGAGAGGGTTAGGATTTTCAAATATTTGGGTGCTTTATTCACTGAAAGTGATGATATAAGTATCTAAATTAAAGAAATATTATCAAATGGTAATGGTTATTACTCCATGTGTCCGATTTTAAAATTAAGAGCAGTATCACAAAGTGCCAAGCTCAGAATATATTGTACAGTCATACTCCCAGCAGTGATGTATGCAGAAGAAACCTGGCATCTTGGTACAACAGAAATGAACACATTAGATATGCGGGAGAGAAAAATTCCTGGGCCCATGAAGGCATGTGACAAATAGATCCACAACTAATACCACACTTTGAGATTTATATAACCAACAAGCCCTTGTCCATGAAATTAAAAGTTGAGGGCTGGAATGGCTTAGATATCTAGTGAGAATGCAAGACAGAAGCATGGAGAAAATGCTGTCCATGGGAAAGCCATGAAGCAAGAGAAGGTAGGGAAGACTAGAAAAAGGTGGATAAACAATGCAGAGAATGAATTTAGATGCACTGAGGTACGAAGATGGAGACTGAATGCTTGTGTAAGGGGGGAGTGGGCTGTCATTGCCACAGAGGCCAAGGTCCTACATGGTCAGTAATTGCATTAGGTACATGGGGGTCAAAGATGCAGGCTGAAGGCTTCTGTGGTGGTGGACTAGGCTGCGATTGTCAGACAGGCTAAGGTCCTGCATGGACAGTAAGGCCATGGGAGTGAGTGTGTGTGACCAGAACAGGTTATCTGGTTAGCATGTATTTTTATAAAATGTATACACTACACATGACACCATACAGTCCCGCTGGCAATGTTCATTCCTCTCTATTTCTTTTACATTAATACTGAGACATAAATACTTAAACAATTGTGAACATCAAACATATGGCAATATCAACACACTTTCTCAGTCATGCTTAATTAGTTCCAAATACATACCATTTAGTTCAGTAAAACACTCTCTTCTCTCATTACAATTTTGTTTAATACTACCTCATAATTATGACATAAAATTATGGAAGACACAACCATCTATGCTAGCCATGATTTAAATCCAAACTCAGTAGTCAAGAACAAAAGCAATATGCTTTAAACAAAAGAAATTGTTGTATAAGCTACTCCCGTTTTATGCAAACAAGAATACACATTACTATTATAAGCTACACAGGTATATGGTACAAAACAGCATTAAAATTTAACATAGACTTGTATATTACATATAAACTTGCAATATGAAAATATAAGTGTAGAAAAAAAAACTGCAGATACAGAGATTAAATTAACGTACCATAACAACAAGAAACCAAGGACACAAATAAACAAAATATTTTCTTTTATACAGAAGACTCCACCTGCAAAGGTTCTTACAGGAAATTGTTCTAATACTGAGGAAAACCTAATGCTACAATATTTACATCACTTAAACAGGTGTTATAACTTCTTCACATACTGTCTTTGGTTGCAAAATGTTTGCGAGGTTATTCAAACTCTCAATTACATTAGGAACAGGAGTCTTTTCATGGTAGTTGATAATAAAGCATATTTTATATAAAATAGATAAACCTATAATTAATCCACTGTGCCCTTCATTAACCCTTTGCTGCACCTAACACAGCAAAATTAAATGTATCCTACCACACTTCACACAAGACTAGTGTACGAAGGTCATTTAAATTAACAGAACTGCTACTGTCAAGATACTGTCCATTAAAATGGCATAGCAAAGGGTTATATAACACAAACTTAAATTATTACAGTGCTAAGGCTACCTACAAAATGACAGCCCTCACAGACATTGTCATTTCCTGTGACCATGAGTCAGTTTTGATCTAAAGACACAATGGAGTCATGCAGTGCAACTTGTTATGGTGTTCCATTCCTGCACAAGATTTATATACTTAGTAACTAATTTATATATTGCTTGGTTTTAGCAACAATCCAGTCTTGTGAATACATAACACTGTGGTAATATTTCAACTGGCAGGTCCAGTCCAAGCCACTAAGATGTCATGTTTTTTGCAGTCCCTTTTAAACTAAACATCATTGAATTTGTAACAGTGCAAGTGATATTTCATTTACTTCAGAGTATTTGTGTTTTCTGTGGTTAGTAAAAGACTTTGCAAGTTATACATTGTATTTCATTATGTCATACATTATTTAATGGTCCTATATCAGCCATTTAAAGCAAAAGGAGGTGAGAGGATGATCATGTATATTCAATCTCAGAGAATTAGCAATAGGTGCTATTGTATTGTGGTAAAGGTAAAACAGTCTCATTACAGGCCTGGACAGGCCCACAGGGTTCCAGGAGGTCGAGGCTCCCAGACTTCTAGACAATCAGCACATGAAGGTGGTAGGTTGTCAGCCATATATACCGGCTTCATTTACCCCCCAGGAAATATTCCTGGTACTCATTTCTGTTAGAGGCTGAGTCGACCCCAGGGCCATAGTGCGACCAACAGGATTATGCCAATGAAAAAATCCACTGACACCATCGGGAATCGAACACCCGACCTGCCGGTTTGTAGTGCAGTGCCTCAACCAACTGCGCCACCGCAGCCCCTATGGTATTGTGGTATTTGAGTGTACAAACTTAGTACAGCCATGAAAAATCTATGAGTACCCCATGATTATTCAAAAATTATAGTTTATGAATTTAAGTCCTGTTGCTGATGACCTAACTTGTTCAGTTTGGGTCTTGCTGATCTTCATGAAAGGTTTTAAGCTGCTTAACTGAAAAGTGCAAGATTAATTACAATGAACGGCATACTGTAAACCCTAATAACTACAAGAACCTACTGCTGGTGTCTATAAAATAAGACAGACAGTTGAATTTATATAAACATTTGTCTGAGCAGTCATCTTAATTTTTATTGCAACACCATGGATCATAGAACCAAACATGTTGCTGATCATTTCCACCTTATTATCATTTCCTCAGTCAACCTAAAATATGTCAGTCAACTCTGGCAGCCACCTAAATTACCTACATTGTCTGGCTGACCCTCTCACCTAATACATCTGAGTAAATTCACTGGAAACCTCTAAGATATCTCAGCGTGGACACTTACAAATAATACCTGCACCTACAGATTTCTGTACAGATTAACAAATGAGACAGCAACAACCACTAACAGTCTGTATTAGCACATCAGTGTCTTAAAATGGAAGCCACATAAAAGTCAAGAAAAATACACATTTCAATAACATGTAGAAAGGCACAAAATGATCAGTACCTAAAACAGAGCATTTAAAGAATAATATAAAGTAAAAATTACAGTGACTTAAATGTGAAGACCAACATGTGAAGTTTAAATTTCAATAGACTGCATCTCTAACATATCTGAGGGTACATCACACCTTAAGCAGGCAACTGCAAGGAAGAAAAGTTTTTGACATCTCCTGTATGGTGACCCTGGTAACAACTGTTTCTGTCCTTCCCAATTTCATACAAACCTTCATGAAATTAGTAATACATTTACACCTGTAAATAATTATGTCAGACACTGCCTTACAGGGATGAAACAACAACAAATTGTATATGTAATCATGGATAAAATAAAAAAGTATGTGTTATCTTTGTTAATTTCTCATGACTATACCCTATTCCTGTGATTTTTTTTTCTCTGTTACTGCAGCAATAATGTCGCCAGCCCCAGCCAATTTTACTGGTGGCCCATGGAAATTTAAGAAGCAGGCCAGTTCCAGGACACAAAGTAGTTCCTACTCAGGCAGTAATTCACTGCTTGAAATTTACACTGACATACAGATACTGCAAGTATGTTTAAAATATAATCGATGTCGTTGATAATGATGACACAATGATATATGTCCCTGTCTGATGACCACATATCATCAAAGAAACTTTAGACAAAGTTGAGCATAAACAGTAGATCTTCACACAAGAGAATACTGCATACTTCCACATTACTTGCGGACAAGTCTAGTAACCTCAAACATTCATCCCTCTTGACATAAATACTTAAAGGCCAGAAGTATTAACTTGTGACAATACACTGGGATCCCCCTGTGAACTGCACTGTGGAACTTGATAAAATAGACAGCTATCTTGCATCTCAGAATTTTTGCATTATATATTTTTTAAAAAAAAGCACTGAACTTATTTACATGTAGCATCAAGCTCTGCTAAGTGTACAAAACTTTATGTGACACATTACACCACATAACATACATCAATACTTGAGAAGCAATTTATTCTTTTTCTTTACATCTCAGCCCCAAAAGTCTTCTCCCATCTGCTTATGTATTACAGTGTTTGTAACTATAGGTCCTTAAAATTTCACTTCTGCTCTATTTGTCCCTCACTTCACATCTTACTACCACATTTCAACTCGTTTAATAATAGCTTATGTAATGTTTGTGTCAATGACAAATTAGATAATGCCAATGCAGCATTACACGTCAGTTAGTTCCAAATATTTACAAAATGCATATTCTGGAATGTTCTGATCCTAGCTTCTTACCCTCCCTGTAAAAATTCACTTATGAAATATATTTCATTAATTACCATCAACTGCAGTAACATAATAACATGTCAGGGCCTTGCCAAAAAGAGTTCTAAAACTGCACACTATTTTTATTGTGTACCTCGTTAAAGGACATCAACCACTAGTTTAACTCTTAATATTGTATCACAGCATTTTTATTTCTGAACTTCATTTGATTCTCAGAATAAACAGTTTCTTTGACATAAATGATTTACTCTTTGGAACAGAGAGACACATATTCTGTTTTCTTGGAAGAAGGGACAGAGTCCAAAAAGTATTATACACATGATCATTGCATGCTGGGTTCCAGTGTATACTTAAATTATCTCAGAGGGTGTAATTTCAAAGTTAAAAAAATGTATTACTTCTGCTGCACCTTTTCTAATTCTTGGTGCATAGTTCATCCATTTGTATGTATGTATACAAACATACTGTGTTTAAAAATATATGGAGTATTATCTGGAAAATGAGAATAATTTCTCTGCAATTCTGCACTACAGAATCTAAAATCTGTATCTGAAAATAATGTCCATGTAATAAAGTCTTCTTACATCGTCACTGTGTTTATACGATAAACACATTTTATCACCTTTGTAATGGCAAAATAAAAATTAATTATATATTAATATAAGAATAATCATAAATAGGTGTTTTACCTGTGACAAAAGTATTCAACCCTGCAAGCTGGCATTTAAATGGCATTCACTCCTTTACTCCAACAGTATTTAAATGTGACTTCCTGGCTTATGGAATGTAACAGGTATGTTAAACCTTCAGTAGGGTAAGCTGTTCAAGAATGCACATGTGCATACTGAACCAGCTTGAAGGGTTAATTATGTCATGCAAAAGAGATCCCATGAACTATATTACTGAACAGACTCTGATATAATATTTCTCATGGTGATTGCTGCTAAAAACTGTGTTTACTTATAGAATGTATTATTTGTATGTGCATCATTGCATATTTCATGGTAATCACCCCACTGATACTGCCTGTGGCCCTCAATTGCTGTCCTTTCTTCTTACTTGTAGACATTACATTTCTCACTTGCATCATGCTGATAGTTTTCTCTTCCTCCCCTCTCCTAGCACATCACCTCTTTCTAGTAGGCACATAATTCGATTGACTGTGTCTGGACTTTATCATGTTTATGTTGAGCTAACTCAGTGGCTGGCTCTGGCCTAGTGTGCTGACATGGGAGTCAAATGGACTGTTCAAATTATGTTTGGATGTTGGTCTTCAAATTTGGTTTTGACATAATGACACCACTCTCAGGTTCCACAGTTAGGTTAAGAATGCGAGTGGCGACTGTCTGCTGTGCTAGGTTTCAGTTTGTTATGTATGTTCTTTGAACCCACACAGTTTGATCTGCTGGCATGTTATGTGTGCAAAAATAAGACCAAGTGTCTGTGTTTTTAATTAAGTTGTTTATGTTTTGTATCAAATTACTTATTTTCATTGTGTGTGTGTGTGTGTGTGTGTGTGTGTGTGTGTGTGTGTGTGTGTCGGAATGACAGACAGCCAGGGTTTGCACGGTCTCGTTATGTTGTGAGGCACAGTTCTAGGGTCTCCCTTCAGATGTTACGTCTGACCAAGAAACATCATCCAGTTGTCTAAAGTCAGCATCAAACATCTCACTGGAATTCTCCCTTTTCCTCACCAAACAAAGGAAAGCAGATCCTGTAAACTTCATATGGCTCCATAATTTCTGTCTGCACTTTCAAATGACCTACAGACCATCTTCAGAATAAGCAGCTAGTGGCTTAGAAATTGCTTGTTTACAGTTCACATACTGTAAATTAAATTAAGACACTGGATACAAACCATTACTTGGAGTAACCTCATGTTCCTGTTACTTGTGTGTCTTCATGCTAAGTGCTTTGATTCTCATATTTTCTTAATCACAGGCAAGAAAAACAAGTGTTACACATACCACAAAAACTGACTACTAGTTTTATAGGAACTTGTCATGCAATTCCCACTTACTATTGAGTCACCTTAGGTAAATACCTGGCACACAGTATATGGTACATCAGATGGTCAACTAATGTCCAAACAGTGGCAAGAAGCACATTCAATAAACCTTACATCACTTTGTAACATAGCATGTCCCTATGCTAGGTTGTAGTCTTCCAGATTGTTTTGTAATATCGTGTCCCTCACTGCCAGGAACACAAACCTCATATTTTCTGTGTCTGAAATCACACAGATATAATAGATTATTCACTTCACATAAAACACACACAACAGAACATCTTCAGTCATTCTAACATCTTTGACACACACTTCATAATCTCAGCAGACATATGTACCATCAAAACAGCACTGCACTTCTTAAATAAGACACAACAAGCACATATGACATATTTTTAGAGCACCGTAAAATAAATCTGCTTAATATTTTTGACCCAATATGAAGTCAACAAGCCTTGATTAAATCATGAGAGCAGTTCAAATTTTGAACTGTTCACATACTCCTAGTAAAGACCCGTTTGAAGAAGCCATCTGCACACTTCCTAGAAGGACTGAGAAAGACAACCAAAATATCAACATTGGTATGCCCAATCTAGATAGGAATTTAAATGGGCTACTTCTGATATAGAAGGCAGGCATGGTAAAAACCACACCATGAATGTTCAAATGTCTGATGTGAAGTGAATCATTTTCAGTACAGTGTCCAATCTGAAGCAAAGAATTTCAGAACTTTATTCTGTGCCTACTGTGCTAACACAATGTAAAGTGATTTTCTGGTCCACTGCCTTGCACATAACAGTATATTGTGTCTGCATAAAGGTTTTGATGCTAGAGAATCAATATGTAATAGGATCATGCCATGTGTTTTGTAGGTCAAAAGTTCTGAGGTTCAAAGTGAAAGGTCTTTAATCTCATAAAAATCTAGACCCACCAGACGAAATATTGGAAGGTTGGTTGGTTAAATTATTCTTAGTTTATTTAATGACACTTTTTTAACTGCTTAGGCTTGGTAGTCCCACTGGTTGAAAGTTTTCAGGGCTACTACAAAGCGGTGACAGAAAGTCTTCATGCCCTGCTGTGGACTGAACTGTTGCCATAAAGTTCATGGGTAAGTGAATAGAAATATTTTAGAGGCAATGACTCCCTCCCTCTAGTCTGCCGCGACAGCAGTATGTTCCTCAGGAACACTGTAATCATCCATCAGGCTACACAATAGCATAACCCAGGCAACTGCAATGTGAATTCACAGCCACTGATTTTCAAAACCTCCATAACAGCAGCAATGTAAACTATATTCTGTTTATTTTAACTGGTCAGTAATATTTCATATTCGGCTCACTAATTTATTATTTCTTAAGTTACAACGCTTACCACTTTACAAAAGCTGTATGACAGTTATGCTTCATAATTAACCTTGTAAGTTTTCAAGTTTTCATGGCAGTTGTTGATCAATTGATGGTCTTCTTTTGGGTTTTTGCACAAAGTGTTGGTTAAATGTTCCGATGTTTTGGAGGAACTTCCTGTATCCATCTTCATGGTCACTGAATTGGTTCATGTGAATGCTGAAGTTATACGGAAGAGGAGATGTCCAACTCTGTAGGGCTCTGACAATGGTACATGACTTACTGAAGTAATCTTCTTTCTTTGGACTTCGTCCATTGTCTAATTTTTCAAAGGAAGTATTACATTTCAGAAGCGGGCTCTGCTTCCATCTTCAGGTAAAGGAAGGCATCTCAGGGCTTCAGTGGCTACTGGGCATGTCGGCAGGTGGCAGTGGCAGATAGCCAGGGACATGTCGTGGGGTGGCCTGGATGTTCTCTGGACTGACACTGGGGCAGGTCTGTCTCTGAACATAAAGAAAAGGGGAATGTGGACCAACTCCCCAACCCCAAGGTGTTACATGCGGCTTGCCTTAATCTGTGCTGAAGGGGTGCATGGCACATGGGGGATGTGTTTTTATCGAAGCCTCTGGGAGACCAGGTGACATCCCAGAGTAAGTAGCCTTGCACTGGCATAGGGAGCTCTGCTAGTGTCGACTGTTATTTCTCCCATATTCGTGCGACCAAAATGGACATGATTATTGATGAACTTGAACAAGGAGCAGCTGGGCCTGCAGACTTGTTACAACAAGACCCCCATGGGGAGGTTGTTGGCTTTAAGCCTTTTGTTGCTTCTCCTGATGAGGAAAGATTGGCTGCAGATGTCTCTACGATTAGACTGCAGACCAAGAGACTATTAGGAACACAACAGAAAAAGCTTATTGAAACCAGAAAAATGAACGAAGGAACTTGGACGTTGAAAAACCTCCAAGAAAGACTCCTTCATCTCAGAAGGCACGGCACGAGGCAGTGGGGGCATGAAAAGACCCCACTCTGGCTCAAGCAACCCACCTTTGACAAAGCAGCAACCCAAAAAACCCAGGAGCATACAACAGCATACTGGGTCTTACAACGAAGCTGTTGTTGGCATCATTAGGTCAAATTGGATCAGGCTCCAGTTGACCTGAATCAGGGAAAACCTTTAGCTGCTGTGGATGTGAACCCCTCAGGGGAGAAACTGCCGCAGTTTTTACACTCTAAATTTGCACAGGGTATATTCCGGATTAATTGTACAAATGAATCCTCTAAGGTCTCTGATGTGGACAATAAGTGGACCTGGGGAGCTGCAGGAGAGTGTGGAGCTGGCTGTGGTTGACTCCAAAGACCTCCCTAAGAGACCCAGGGTGCTTGTTCACATCCCTGATACTTCAGAGGTTACCACTGTCATAACTCATATCAGGATTCAAAATCCTGAGCTAAGTATGGCAGATTGGTCACTCATGGGTTATTAGGTCACTGAGAAGGAGCAGATGTTGGCCTTGTCTATTGACCCTGACTCTCTCAGAGCACTGGCTAAGTCAAATTTTAAGGTCTTCTGGGGATTGGGAAGAGTTATCTTCCAGACCCTGATGGATGAATGGAAAAAGCCAGAGGCTGAGAGTGTTGCAGGTAAATCTTCATCACAGTAGGGTGGCCTCAACTGCCCTCTGTGTGGCTACGAAGAACTGCAACATTGGCCTCATACTAGAACCCTGGACCTATATCGGGGAAATCAAAGGTCTAAAACAGGTAGGTGGAGAACTTATATATAGTAGATCCATCCAAATCCAAGGACCTGTATTTTAGTCAAGAAAGACTTTCAGATACTGCCACTGATCCATTACTGTTCCAGGGATCTCACGCCAGTTAAAATTAAGACATCGTGTGGCAGGGGGCCAAGGGAGACTATTCTTGGATCGGCATACCTTCCATACAATGATGCTGAACCCCTACCCCCAAGGGACATGGAGAAGCTGCTGGCAGGATGCAGAGCTGAAGGATCTTACCTTGTCATTGGCTGTGATGTGAATGCAAATCACACAACCTGGGGGAGTTCAAATGTTAACAACAGAGGTGAGACTTTGTTTAATTTTATTATGGCTAATGGATTGGACATAATGAATAACGGTAACAGCCCTACATTTGTTACATCTAACAGGCAGGAAGTTATTGATATTACTATTGCCACTTTTTATGCTGGCAATTTTATTCAAGATTAGCATGTAACTGAGGAGGTAAGTTGTTTGAACCAAATATACATCTGATTCAATATTACAGGTATTGACTGTTCGGTGGAATTCTATCATAATCCATGCAGGACTGGCTGGGAGTCTTTCAGAACTGACTTGCTGGTCTGTCTGCACGGTATGAAAGGTAGGATTACTAACTTTATACATCTAGAGACTGCTGCAACACAGTTTCAGGATGCCATTATTTCTGCATATAATGATAACCATGGTTCAATAGTGAGGCACAACAGCAGAAATATATCCTGGTGGAATCAAGACCTTGAGGAGAGGAACAGCATGGTTTGTAGATTATTCAATGCTGCGAAGTCAGGGTATTGGACTGACTACACAAGCTCTTTAACTGAACATAATAAGGCACTCAGACAGGCCACAAGGCAGTCCTAGAGGTGACACTGTGGGGAGACTGAAAAGGCTCCTGAATGTGCGAGACTCCAGAAGATTCCATACTGCCTTGGTTTGGTGGCCCAAGGTCAAGCAAAAAAGCATTAAAATTCAATTAGGCAGGATTAAATGAACGGCCTGTCCAGCCATTACTGGGGCCATGAAATCGACCCGCACTGCAGCAATGGAAGTGCTTCTGAATATGACTCTGCTAGACCTGTTGATCACGGCAGAGGCGAGGATGGCATTCTATAGACTGCACACACTTAAGCAACTGAGTGTTCCTAAAACAGTTTCAGGGTTGCTAACCATCTGAAAAAATGTGGGTGACCCTTTACTAGACATGCACTCAGACTACACTATACCAGTTTGGCATCACACCAAAAACTTCACAGTCATAATAGACCAGGAGTATTGGAAGAGCAAAGAACCAGTGTTTCCTGAAGATGTTCTAACCTGGTTTGCTGATGGATTTAGGGTGGACTCAGGGAAGAGGGGCTGGTATTTATGGCAAAAGGCCAGACAGAAGCTTTAGTTTCCCTCTGGGTAAATGTGCCATGGTTTTTCAAACCGAAATATATGCAATTCTTCAATGTGCATGTGAAAATATAAGAAGGGCTTACAAACATAAGTGACTCCTTATTTTTTCTGAGTGCCAGGCAGCCCTTAATGCGCTTAGCAGCTCAAAAGTGACTTCAGGACTGGTTGCAGAGCACTTGGATGCTCTCTCTACACTGGTAATCTGGAATGAGGTAACCCTCCTGTGGGTGCTAGGGCACTGTGGCATTCCTGGCAATGAAAAGTTGATAAACTTGCTACACAAGCAGCAGCTATGCCGTTACTCGGCCCATAGCCAGCCCTTGGAATACCTAGGTGTTCAGCAAGAGAAGCAATTAAGAACTGGACTGAGTGTTAACATTGCACTGCCTGGAAAAATTTACCAGGTCATGGACATGGCAAACTCCTTATTAGTAGACCATGTAAGAAAAGAGCTGAAGACCTGCTTAAATTAAATAGGCATCAACTAAGAATGGGAGTGGCGTTCCTCATGGGCCATGCTCCTGTGAGGAAACACCTGAATATTATGGGCCTGTTTGACGAAGATCCTACCTGCAGATTTTGCAGGATGGAGACTGTAACAGTGTACCACATTATTTGTTGCTGTGAGGTGTTGGCTAGTCAGTGCTATAATTTCTTTGGGAAGCCATTTACTGAACCAAAAGACATAAGCACAGCTTCATTAAAACAGCTGTGTCTATTCGTAAGAGGCACAGGATTAACCCTTTAAAGACGAAGCGTATCTGTTTTATATAAGGACTCAGTGCGTACCGCGCTGTAAACACTCTCGACTTTGGTTATGAAAACCAGTATCTTAATGTTTTATGAGGCAAAAGTCGCTGTTTGTTCTGAGATCCGTACAAAACACATAAACACAATGTGAGCACCACGTAGAATTTTTTAATTTTAAACCTGGTGGTACGTAAAGTTACCGCTAGGCTTTAAAAGGTTAATGAACTGGTGCTGAATGGAGTACATAGGGCTGCACAATAAGCCTGAGGGTGCGGTGCATCCAGTGCATCTGCCAACGGGCCCTTCAAACGAAGAAGAGGAGGAGGAAGAGGAGGAGGAGGAGGAGGAGGGAGGAAGGAAGGAAGGAAGGAAGGAAGGAAGGAAGGAAGGAAGGAAGGAAGGAAGGAAGAAAGAAAGAAAGAAAGAGAGAAAGAAAGAGAGAAAGAAAGAAAGAAAGAAAGAAAGAAAGAAAGAAAGAAAGGCATCTAACCTGGTGTGCCCCTTAGAGCTACTCTCAGTCACTCAGTCATAGCACTATTAAAGGGGTCTAACTAAGCAGGTAAAAGTAAAAGGTAAAGTTCCCCCCAGAATATGCCATGAAGGCCCAGAGGGGCAACGGAAGTATAGCTTTACTCTTTCTTTAACCTTGGTGTTAGATTGGGGTGGGTGGTCAATGCCATGGCCCAGCTGCTTTACCCCCAGGAAAGAGACCTAGTTCCCATTGTACACGAGGCTGGGTGTGTCCCAGGGCTGATCTGGACATGTGCAGAAAAACCTCACCCCCACAGGGATTCCATCTCTGGACTGTCGAGCCTGTATCGATTGCTATACTGAACTACACTACCCCAGCCCACCTACCAGGTGTGGTGCTTTAATTTACCTTAACACAGAACCATGGTCAGCTTCCAAAAAGTAGTACTTCATTAAAGACCCACTCTCTGAGAGTAGCTCTTCCTATGGGGTCCACCAGATTAAGTGCTTTCCTTTACCTGAAGATGGAAGCAGAGCTGGCTTCCAGAAGGTAGTGCTTCATTGAAAAATTACATGATAAAGTCCAAAGAAAGAAGATTACTTCAGTAGGAGGAGATATGCTGGTAATACAACACAGTTGGAGCATACTTCATCAGTCACAGCTATGGAAGGTGGAAAGAAGATATGAGATTGTTCCAAGGCAGTAGGAGCTGAAGACTACGTCCATAACACTTCAGTCGGCACTTTAACCAATAATTCACTTGCCCCGAAGATGGAGGCAGTACAGTGCAGAAACCCAAAGACCATCATTTGATGTTTAACCTTATTGTCTAGGAGTATGAGATAATCATAATCACCTTGCATCTTAGACGCACACAGAATTTTTCTTTGGGGTTGGGGGGAGGGGGGGTTGGCTGACCCTGAGGCTACACATAATTTATGTTTGATTTTAAAATCTATGTTATGAGAATCATGCCAAAATCTCTGAACCAACATCTAGCTAGGTTACAGGGAATATCAGAACTAACTGAAAAAGTCTATATACACAGAAGTTTTTATTATATCTTTCAATATTCCCACATACTAGTCATCAGCATATTCCACTGGCTGATTTAGACTGAAGCATGAATCATGTAAAACCTTGACATCGTTGTGTTTACAAAATATGTGCCTTTTAAATTTCACTTTGGGGGACAGGGCTGCAGCGGGGCAGGCCCCCCCCCCCCCCCACTTTGGTGCACCAATTCGTGGTATTACCGGGCTGGGCTGGTGGCTCAATTTTAACCCAGTACTGAAAAAAATGCTGTACACAGCCAGCTAGACCACGCACATGCAGCATTACTATAATCCAACACAGTAATACTTAAAGTCACATTGAAGGCAGCTGTGAAGTTTAACATTAAAAACGTGAGCGTCTGTGCCCACTAGTCACACTATAACAAGGCCATGGAAAGAATTCCCAGTGATGGTAGGAATGACTCCACTCTTCCTGCTGTTAGATTCCACTACATTGCCCTCTGGCTTATATGAAGTGTGTATGGTGCTTGTTGCTAGCAACATTCATGTAGAACAAAATGGCTAGGCACTTGCAGCATGAAGCATAATAGACTGCAGCAGGTGTAAAGGCAGTCAATCTGTGGCACTCCTTTTTCTGGTCACAGTCAGGCGGTAGGTCTACAAATTTTTTTTTAAATTTGGGAGCTACCTCGAAAGTCCAGGTGCCAGACAGGTGACACGAAACAAGTTATACACTGAGAACCCACAAATATTTGGTACCACAATACAAAGTTTAGTTGCTTGGGAGACCTGGTGCCCAGGATTTGCGCAACCCTGATCTTAGTATAGTAATTAATATATAAATTCTCATATTCTGGTCTACAAAAATACTCCTCCTTCCATAATGTTCACAAATAACTCACATATTCACTTACCTGTAGCACATGTGTAGTGAGCATATATAGTCTTCCTTTTATCTGGATTCATAGAATGGAACAAATCCAGAATGAATTTTTGAGCAGCTGCAGCATCCTGTTGCGGACCTGGTGATACACACAGTTCTTCATTAGAGACAAAGCCATTACAAACTGTTTAATATTATCTCAGCTACAGAGGTCATTTGTACCTAATGAGATGACAGGCTGGTTACAGATTGTGAACTGGGAAAAACAGAAGAGAAAGAGGTCACACCAGATTTAAGAGTTCTATCTTGGCATCTGTGTGCACACACTGAGGAAAACATGCAAAACATCATTAAGGATAGAAATTGCTGGCCAGGATATAAACCACATATAGAATGTTCCACATAAGGTTTTCCAAAGTTTAGGAGATTATTAAAGCAAGTCACTTTTAGCACAAAATGCTAGATAAACATACACCCTATTATCAGTCATTCCATCACTACGGGCATTTTAATTTTTCAAGACACTCTATGATACTGCAGAGTATCAGTTCTTATGAACCACATTCACTCTTACTCCTACCCCTGGTAAACACTGCTCCCTCATACCTTGTACTCACTTTGGTCCACCAGCCAGGCCTGCAAGGTCACCAGACCTAACATCTGTTGAGTAGTACTTGTCAGGGCACAAAAAAGACATTGTCTACCGGCAAATATTACAGGCAAGACAATTCTTGCAGCAAATAATAGTCTACTAACTGCATAAGCAAAAATAATGAAGTTACCACAGAGGCAACAAATTCTCTTTTGAGATGCACAGAATATTGCATATAGAATGACAGAGGTTATTCCAAACAGCAATCAGTGTAACATAACTGCAAATTGATGTTCTTTGACATATAATATAACTACTTTTTTTCCATGTTGCAATATAACAGAAACAAATATAACTTGGTCACATAACTAACAATTGATGTCTTTCAGTTGTGGTACTATCTTACACACATATTTCTTTTGTTATTGTACATACAGTAGAGGGAAGCTTAATTGCTGCTTTGTTTTGTGGTGTTATAGGGCATGTATTATACAGGAGGTTAAGGCCTGATGGATATCTTTATTTCATGGTGTTATTTGACACACAAGTTTCTTTTTACTTGCACAGTGTAATAAAACAAATCTATTGTGAAGTTTTCAATTACAGCCATAGGCATATGTTAAAATTCTTGCAACGACGTAACAGTTGATCAGGCATATGTTGATATAGCATTTATTACTCGAAGTGACTCATAAAATTACATCCTGGAGTTTAGCACATCTTACACACAACACACTGTATTTACATCTGCCAAATTTGACTAGGTAGGTTATCACACTGTGTCACAGGACTTCTTAATATCAAACCAAACACCCATCAGATGCTGCTTGTTAAAAAGTCTGTCGGCTCTGCGCCTCTGAGAACATGGTAGCTGCAACTGATAACTGACAAGTTCACCAATTCTCTAAGGAGTTTATAAGCAAGCTGGTGAAACATGATGGGCAATAGTTAACAGAGAAAGAGTGCTCTTTGCCTGCATCTAGAATATGGACTTGACTGCTTCTCCCCACTTAGACGAAAAGAAAACCCTCCCTTTAATCTCAATTGTGTGCACTCAGCAGGAACTACATTGTGGCTGAAGACAGGTGTCTGGGCATTCAGTTGCGAAAGGTGTTTGGTGCAGAAGATGTATTGCAAGTACATTTTTGAGCACAATGAAGTTCAGCTATGCATTGGTATTATAAGATTCTGCATCCCAAGTGGTAATGTTTAGTTACAAACTTCCTTGATGAGCTTGAGGCAGTATGTAAACTGGACCAGACTTGCAGAGATTGAGGCACATGTAAATTTGGATATTCATGGTAGGAATACTAGGCAAAGTTCCAGTCTTCATCTGACTACATCCAATTTGTCACTTTATCAAAGAGGTACCCATTATATGGGTATTAAGATTTTCCATAGCCTTTCTTCTTACATAAAAGATTTATCTCATAATATTAAACAGTCCAAATTGGGTTTAAAGAATTTCCTTTACTCCAATTGTTTTTATACACTGGATGAATATTTCAATTGTAATAATGCCTCAGATTGTGGTTGAATGTGTGTGTGTGTGTGTGTGTGTGTAAATATATCTTTTTATAATTACTACATATGAAATATTCTTTTTTAAATGAGCATTATGCCTGTTTTTACGAACTTGTTATTAGTTCTTCATAGTGTGGATTAGAGTTGTAGTATTGATTGGTTATGTATTGGCATATTATACTACCCATTTTATATTTTCATTTTATTTATGGGGGTTTATTTTCAGTTATTTTGCAGTTTATATTTCACTAACATTTATGTAATTCTATTGTATTCAGTTCAATAGTATTTATGTTACTTTCTTTTATTGCTGTGATTTTAACTGACATCTTTTATCTTTTCTGTTTCTGTAATGTATATTATAACATTTACTTGTATTTTTTGACCAATTCTATATCCCATGATCTTTTATATGACCACTGGTGGATGAATGAATGTGAATAAAGAAAGTATAAGTATAAGGATGACAGAGTCTCAGGCACTCTACCCCCTGACATGATCATGATGCCATCCACAGGAAGAACCATAATCCAACTGCAGGTACATTCATCCAGTGTATGACATGACACTACCATGACCACTGTGGAAAAATATAGGTAGACACTGAAAACATATACTTTTCCCTCAATTTCCACTTGAAATGCCAAACAGTCCTCATGCTCTGGTATGCAGCCATTTATAATTGACTAAATTTGCCTTGTACACATTAATTAAATACAGTTAATTACTGGTGTCTACAAATTTGCCTCCATTCCTCTGGCACGAGAATAACCAAAGAGCATGCCTCTGAGTTCAACACCATCCTGACATGCCTCCATCCACCATGAGACAGAAACACAACAAAATTTGATAGAAGACTGGGGACAGACTGTTCAGGAATTGTAATCACAGTCTGACAGAATATACTTATACACAATACAATTCACTTTGGAGAAATAAGTCTCCTTAGTTTCAGCAAGATGTAAGAACAGGGCTACCTCAGCCTGTTTCACAATTCTGGATCACACACTTCCTAAAGAGTAGCTGACTGTAAGGACACACAGCTCAGAAAACGGTCACATCCACACATATCTTTCAGCAATGCCCAAACCTAGTGCACAGAGATAACAGGAGTATAGATGACCAGGCAGAGGCAAGAGACAGGCCAGAAGGAAGACACGTATGTGTGTGGTGGCCTGTATTCAGCATATCAAGGTTCAGTCTGAATATGCGTGTCTGTGATGCAGCCTCTTTCATCTTTGCCCACACCATGCCAAAGATGGTGCTGTGCACTAGTCTCCCAACAGCAGAAGAAGAGCAAGAAGCTCAATCCTAGAGATCTCCCAATATTGCTGGGAAATGAGGAAGGAGATACAAATCATAGATTGGGAAAGTAAGATTTGCTATAAAAAAAAGGGTTCTGAAATGTAGTGCCAGATCCTCATATCCGCCATTATAGGCTGCCAGGGGCACTTTATGATGGTCCAGCATTCCAAGCTGCTAGAAAACCACCCATTACAGACAACAGTGTACATGTGGTTCATGCCCATTGATGCTCCACCTCATCTTAGCATTGCTGTGTCAGAACATAGATGAAGAACATATACAGTATCCAGAATAATGGTTAATGTTGAGATGACCAACTGCATGGTCCACAAATCTGACTTAAACCTGCTGGACTTTTTTATGGGGTCACATTAAAAGGTCTGTGCATGGCACGGCAGTTAATAATAAAGCAAAACTACCACAAAGGGCAGAATATGGATGTGAGTGAATTTGTAGTACCCCTGGATCTTTTGAGCATGCACAGTAGCTCTTAATGCTGGATGCAGTGCGCTGTGTGGAAGCACACTGAGAACACTTTGAGCATTATGTGTAATTATTTGGTATCAAAGCAGTAATCTCTAATGGAATCAGCAATTTAAACACTTTCACATGAAAGGGCTTACGTTTCCATCTTATACTTCTCCCATCAAAATAGAGAAGCTGTAACTCAAAGACAGATCATCCAATGACCCACATTTACGCAGACTTTCTAGAGTATGCCGCTATAATGGTACCATCTACTTCAGAAACACCCTTATATCCACATAGCTGCAGCTTGTCTGTTAGTGTCCACCTATGTCTCAGACAGAGATGGCAGTTCCACTGTTCACTCTTTACTGCCATGATGGTCACATCTGAATGACAGTACACATGATGTGTTTCCTGCAGAAAGATAGTGGTGAATGTCTCCTCTATATGATGTCAAGTTCAGAGAACAGAACACAGAATCCATTAGCACTCCGATAAACAGTGCCCACCTTCTAATTTCGTACCAGTCTTGCAAATGGATGTGAAATTTGATGTACCTTACCAAAAATTTCACGGGATGACTCTGATCCCTTCATTAGCCTCAGACCCAGGTGATAAACAGGGAGCAGTGGTTCTTGTTTGATTTGCTGGGGACTGTTTCTGAGATTTGACAGGGCTGGAACCAGCCATGTCAAGTGCAATGATAGTATTCTGTTCTGGGGACATTTTAAAGGTCACTGGGCAGACAGCAGCAGGCTTGGGGTATGTAACTTTCTGGAAATACACTGTAGTTGAAAGTAACCTTTACATGCCTATGAGAATGATGGGTGATCTTCAACGTGGATTTATTGTATTATGCTGTCTTGCAGAAAGACAGGACAGTCCAATGAGCAGGTTATGTGGACTCCAGAACAGCTGCCACAATGGAACAGCAATGGCACATGGTATCACCATGGTCCACTCCACACTTCAGGCAAATGATGCCAACAGTGCACCATGTCTGCACATGTCCAAACTTCTAACATCGTAAACACCACACTGGATTTCAAACCAAGAGTTTCTCATTGCATCTTGTGTAAGAAATTGTCACAATTTCAGGCACAGTCAGTTTCAAGTGTCAGAAAGATGATCCATAGTGGTAAAACATTTTCTTCCTGTTTCTTGTGGGCATTGCAGCCTTCAGAAACAAACTAGTCTACAACTGTGGCCTGCAATTCCTCGTCAGAGCATTGACTCATCTGGCAACAGCAGACCACGCCCCTGGGTGAGTGGGGGTATGATATCTCTCAAACACCACAGAGTATTAACTCCATAGTCTCTCCTTTAAAAGGTACTTGCTGAACTCAATGTACCTTGTTTTAGCTAGAAGAAAACCACTCTGAAGCCTGGAAGCATTCCTCACAGGCTTCTCCTATTTACTCAGCTCCTTCATGCTATTTCCCATGTGTTAACACTAAATTATAAGAAATAATAGTACACAGTGATTCACATTTCTGTTATTTTCAATAAACCTTCAAAAATTATTATCTGGGTAGGCGGCACAAAAAAACCATAATTTAAGGTTCCGCTCTGGGACAATCGTCATTAGCCTGCCACTGACAGGATAAGACAGAGAACAAAGATGCCAAAGTCTTTCTGTCTGTCTCAATGAGGAAAACCTACACCATGACCTGATCTTAGGGAATACATATGACGAGATACCCTCCTATACCTTCACAGACAATCAGAAACCTAAGAAAGTTGTAGACCATCAGTGAGACACAACTTTACGCCTCTACCATGGCAGTAACCACCTGTGGCTCCCCACACTATGCTGTACAAATGCACAAGTCCCCACAGCTTCAGAAGACTTGTGGATTATCAAGCACAACTCCTAATCAGCAGTAAAATATGACAATGACATAACCTGGCCAACAGTTACATGACTGTCAGAGTGTCTGCACTGTCCATAGACCCACAAGGAACATTGCATGGGTATAACCTGATATATTACCTGGGCTCTACATCCAGTCCTGCAAATAGGACCAATTTGAAGGGAAGACTCAATCCTCATTTTTGAGTTCGCTGTAGGGATACACAAGTTAAAAGTTGTGCCAAAATCATGGAACACCACCACCACCACAGGGATAGGAAAAGATCCCTGTTGGTAGCACACAGTTTAATAAATTTCAAGGACCATGAATTCAAAGAAACACATAACCCTATGTGATGTGGTACCATCACGGTAAACACAGATGTTTTATTGTGTGTTATTTAACAACGCTGTCAAATTTCTAAAATTATACGCCATCAGTGATACGTGAATGGATGAGTATGGAGCACTGGTTTAATGATACTATAAGGAAAATCTGAAGTACTCAGAGAAAAACATATCCCAGTGCCACAATGTGCACCACATAACCCACACAGACTGTCCAGGGACTGAACCTAGGCCTCCACAGAGGCAGACAAGCAGCTAACCACATGAGCCATGACACACCACAAACAGATGTGATATGCACATAAAATAAATGGTAAGGCAACTATGGGGATAATGTGGTAAGTGTTTGGGTTGCAGAACGTGGCAAGTTAAGAAAATGGAAGGGATGAATACAAAATGTTAACAGATCAAGCACAAAACTGTTAGAAGGCAATATGCAGGAAAGGCAAGCATGACAGCCCCCTTTGCACCCCCGCCGCCCCCCCCCCCCCCATTATCACGACAAGAACAGTCCTATCTCAGCAGGTAATCTTAAGAAAATGTCAGTTGAGGTAAATAGTTCACTGCATCTAATTATCTCCCTACAGTAGTCTCACCTCTAGGCTATTCACTTCACTAAAATAAATAAAAACAGTGATGTATGTATTGTTGTAGGGTTGCAAGAGGCGGTGAAGTGAAACATACAGCCCCTCCTACCTAAATCCCATCCTCATGTACCTGTGGTGCAACCTGTCCTTACTGACAAGGCTATGGGGACCGAGTCACGGCAATATAATCATTACACCAAATACTGAGGAAATGCCATACATATGCCTGTCTAGAGGCTATAGAATGCAATCCGCTCACTAGACTAGCACTGTGAGGCACCAGTAACTTCTTCAGGGGACATCAAACTACTCACATGAAACTCAACCAGAAATACCGGACTGCTTCATCTTATGACAAGAAGGGAAAGGGTTTTGAGATTAAAGACTTGAGGATTGGAACATGGAATACACAAGGAATGTCACATAAAACAGATGAGCTACTACTAGAATTTACAAATACGACAAATAATATTGGCATATTATCAGAAACCAAAAAGAAAAATAAGGACTCACAAGGCGTGGGAAAATATCTAATGATATACTCTGGTGTTTCAAATGGGGAAAGTGCTGCCGCAGGAGTAGCTGTTATGATAAAAAAGAACTAGATTAAAATTGGATGTCACCCAGGATTATAAAATTGAGAATTAAAATTATGAAATTTATGCTGACCATAATATGAGTATATGCACCGACTGAAGGTAGAGATATGGAAACTTTAGAATTTTATAATGAACGTCAAGAAGTTTTAGACAAAACAAAAAACAATGAGTACTTAACTATAGCTGGAGATTTTAATGCAAGAGTCAGAAATCACCCAACTGACCAAAATATTGGCTCTGAAGGAGAACCTACATTACATCATAGCGGAGAACTACTTAGAAACATTTGTGTATTTAATAATTTAAAAATTATAAATACATTTTACAGCCACAAAGACATACAAAAATACACAGAAGAAGCACGTGGTACAAAATCTTTAATTGACTATGTAATTATTAATGACAAACTAAAAGCATGCATTAAGGACACCAAAGTACACAGGGGCTGCAATATTGATACTGACCATTATTTTGTAGAAAATAAATTTCAAATTAAATACAGACACTACCACAACAAACAATGACCCAAATTAACAGAAAATATTAAACAATTTAAAATTCACCTTTTGGAAGACAAGAGTGTAAGGACTTCATACCAAAAGAGATCACATCATAAAATTAAACCACTATCTCATGACATTGACAACCACTGGAAAAAACATTAAAGATGCTATTTCACAAGCTGCTTTTGTAAGCCTGGGCTACATATTAAACAAAAAATCTGAACAGTTAAGGACTTGGAATGAGGATATTAAAACTATTGTAACAGAAAAAGGAACATTATGAAAGCTGGTTACAAAGTCAGAAGCTAGAGGACTACATACAATACATGGAAAGCACAACTGCAGTTAGAAAACGATCCAGAGAAATAAGAAGAGATGATTGGGATAAATCTGTAAAATCATTAGAGAGAGATATTACAGGCCCATAAAGGAAAGGATTTAAAATATTTAGAAACTCACAACCAGTAAAAAATGACAAACTGAACATAAATCACATTTCAGAAGATGCTTGGGTAACACATTACACCAACTTAAGGAATGAAGGAAAAAATCCCAGAAAATTGTGAAATACCACTTCATGAACATTCTGGAAACAACTTACTATGGAAGAATTAAATGTGGCCTTAAGTAGAGAATTAGACACGGCCTTAACTAGAACAATGAATAGGAAAACTCAGCAATGGACAATTTAAACATGGAACTGTTTAATATGGAGGAAACCCTTTACTTATGGCATTATTTAATGACATATGGAAAATGCACCACATTCCAGAAGGCTGGGAAACAGGACTAGTGATAAATATCCATAAAAAAGGATCAAAAAAGAATGTAAAAACTACAGAGGCATTACTTTACTGCCAACAGTATCAAAAATATTCGCAAATATAATTAAAATTAAATTAGAAAATACACTGAAAATATTTTAGAAGAGGAACAATGTGGTTTTTGAAAAGGACACAGCTGTATGGATGCCATATTTACTTTGCAACAAATTATGGTTAAATGAAGGATACAAGTTACCCACCTACATTTTACTTATTGACCATGAAAAAGCATATGACAATGTAAACAGAGAAATGTTAGGAAAATTTTAACAGATAATGGAATGCCAACCAACCTAACTGTGGCAAAACAAAGCTTATATAAAAATACATATGTATTAAACTTCCAAATCATACACTGTCTAAAATTTTGAAAATTAATAAAGGAGTAAGAAAGAGTTGTAGACTGTCTCCAAAACTATATAACTTGTACATAAATCAGCTACTAAAATAATGGAAATCAACTACCACAACTGGATTTAAAGTATGACATAATAAAATACTCAAAACAAAGCTATACGCTGATCACCAAATGATACTAGCAAAGGCAGAAGACGAACCGCAAATTGCAGCAAACACACTAAACAAAATTGCTCGAAAAGACAACATGAAGATATCAACTACCAAAACAAAGTGTATGGCTATATGTGGCAAGAACATACAAGGATCTAAAATTGTTATTTATCATACAATTATTGAACAGGTTACAGATTTTATATATCTAGGAAACATGATCTCCGAATTTAAAACAGATATTACAATAAAAATACACTGGTACTCATATAAGAGAATAAATGGCAATATCAGAAGACATTTTGGTAAAAATACGCTCCCAAACACCAGACTTTGCAATATTACATCCAAAGCAGCACTGAAATATGGCAGTGAAGCTTCAGTTTTAAATAAAAAAGAATGTCAACAATTGGAAACAGCAGTGATGAAATTTCTGAGAGCACTTTGAGGACTGACAAGGTTAGACCATCAAAGGTATACAACAACTCAAGAAAAACTGAAAGTACGAACACACAGTATATGAAATTCAGAGCTACCCAAAGAATTGGCTGCAACATTTTAAAAGGATGGAACACTCACAAATATCCAGGATGGCACTGGAATACAAACCAAAAGGCAAATGCGATATAGGTCGACCAAAAACATATGGAGAGATCAAAGCATCATCAAGATTGAGTTTTCACAGGAGAGGACCCAGGTGTCCTACATCTATTTACATTCATGACGTTGATGATGATGATGATGATGATGATGATGATGTATTGTTTTACTTGTGGTTTCTTTAACCTTTATCCTGCTGGGGTGGGGACTTAAATTTTCGAGCGTGGAACAGCAATTAGTGAATAAAGTGGAATGGATGTGGAGGTAAATGGTCAAAGCCTCGTTTCAAGTGTTATAATGGTATCTGCCAGGGGGCACACATGGTGATGCAGTTGGCTCAGGCACTGTGCTACAAGCCAGAACGTCGCGGGTTCGATCCCCAATGGTGTCATTGGAATTTTTCATTGACATAATCCTTCCGGCAGCACTATAGTCCTGCACTATGGTCCTGGGGTCGACTTAGCCTCTAACAGAAATGAGTACTAGGAATATTTCCTGGGGGTAAAGGCGGCCGGTGTGTAGGACTGACAACCCTATTGCCTTCATGTGCCCACTGTCTTGAAATGTGGAAGCCTCATCCTCCTGCAACCCTAAGGACCTGTCCAGGCCTGTAATGGGATAGCTTTACTTTTTACTGGTATCTGCCTGCAAAGATTGAGGGAAAGCACAAATGCATTCGATCAAGACAGTGAATGTCCTGGCTGAGATTCAAAGCAGGTACCTACTTCAGTAGTAACATTTCTGGCTTATATTCATATAAGCCAGAAATGTTACTGTAACGTCATAGCATATTCTTAAGATGGGGTATTTCCATTCACAATAACCAAAATAATTATATTCAAGCAAACTATTAACCAAAGGATTTCACTCTATACAAAAAGACATACAAAAGTGAACCTTGATTTCAGGCTTCCACAACAATGTTGTTGAGACCTGTGCTCTTCTGGGATGTTATGTGGGGTTGTGTGGCAATTGTTTACCGCCGTTTCAGGACAACATATCGGTCCCATCTTCAAGTGTCAAGAGTCTGGGTACTCAGACTCTTGACCCTTGAAGATGGGACTGCTACACTGTCCCAACATGTCAATAAAGAATTACCACACAATGCCACGTGATATCCCAGAAGGGTGTAGATCACATACAAAAGTTCATGAAAACCTGATCTACTTCCCTGTAAATGCTTCAAACTGTACAGACAGACCAATAGAACTTACAAAACAAAATTATATACCTCTATATTTAGAAATAAATATGTTTTCAGCATTCCTGACAATACATATGTAGCTACGGTGGTGCATCAGTAATTCCTATCAGTTTTGTGTGGGTATCATGTTGTTATTTTATACTTCAAACTAAAATCACCTTATAAAAAATAACAGCCAGGGAATAATGCCTATATGCTGGCAACTTGCAGCAGTACACACTGCAATGCAGTCTTTAAACTGACATGATGCTGAGTCCAGCTGGCAGGTTTTGTTCCACTTAACACTGCACATTTTGCAGCATATCCAGTAATGTCTGAGAGCACGATATCTTGCAACTCTCCTCTGTGCACAGAGGAAATTCTTTCTAACTGCAAGCTAAAATACACTCTATTGTTCAATATTATATTTTCCTTTCGATCATGTTCAACTTACCAACATCACTTCTTGCTTGCCATAATGTGTATTATGTAAGTTTCCAGTACATCTGTCAGCCACTGATATCTACCAAGCCATATAGGAATTAACTAAATTCAAATCTGGTAATGTACGAAAAGAAGTTCCTTTATCTCTTGCTGGATATCATGGGAACCTGACAAGTAAGAAATTGCCTTCCACCATAGAAAAGTAAAAGGAACATAATTTTCATGGAAAGAAATGAAGAATGTCTAAATTCCAAATAAACAGAGCAAACAGCCTTAGAAGATGATGTGTCTTTACGTCTACACCCCAAATCAAAGACTTACACCTAAAAAAATAAAAGACTACAATATTGGTACAACATATTAATGGCACTTCACAATGCTGTCAGTACCTCAGGATATAGTGTCATATTGTAGAATGATACTAAATAATGGAATGTAAAGGCTGTGGAAGGAAGATGTGGTCTTGGCCTAATCAGAGGTCCTAGCTCAACATTTTCCTGGAGGGACTGGGGAAAACCACAAATAACCGTAGTCAGGTTAGTCAGCATATGGGTTGGTATTGTTAGTACAGGCAGGCAATTACCAAGAATGAAAAATATTCTTTAACATGCAATTTCAACACAATTTCATGGACCAAAAGCCATACACGTACATAACTGTAAAGATCACTATCTTTAATACACAAGACATCACGCACTGAATGTGATCATTTCAAATCAGGGATAAGCATGACAAAAATAAAGTGATTTATGCCTAGTCTATGTTAATAGAAGAAAAAATAACATACCATTGTAATCTGGGAAATGAACAGCAAGATCAGAATACATTATCTTTTCTTCAAGCAAGTCTTTCTTATTTAGGAACAACATAACCGATGATCGCTGGAACCACTGAGACATGATGGTTATTTGAAACAGTGCCATGCTCTCCACCAAACGATTCTGAAAATAATTAAGTACAAATTAACAAACACAAACCCAAAAAGAAACTCAGATATCCCATAAAAATGTTCCCAGTTACAGTGTCTTAAAGTAATGGCATTCATCTGTCTGCTAAGGCAGAAAGAGGCCCATTTCTGAGTGGCAAAAGGTTCTGATTAGTTGCAGTGCTGGAGATCCAGAAAGTAGATCAGAAATACCTTGGAAGTTATGAAATGTGGTGCTGGGGAAGGTTTGAGAATATCAGTTGGACCAATTGTGTGAAAAATTAAGAAGTATTACAAAGAGTCAAGGAGGACTGGAACATCCCACATACAATAACAAGAAGGCAGGCTACCTGGATTTGTTGCATCTTGTGTAGGAAATGCCTTCTAAATCACATTACTGAAGGCAAGACAGAAGAGGCAGGAACACAAGAAAGAAGACTTATGACATAACAACTACTGGATGACCTTAAGGGCGCGAGAAGAAACTGCAACTTGTAAGGGGAAGTGCTAGATTGCACTCTCTGGAGAACTCACTTTTGAAGATGCTATGGACTTTTCATAGGACAGACTACATGATGATAATACTATAACTAAATGTAGCTTTTGTTTTAACTGATATTTCAATGTTTCCCCCACCACCAAAAAAATGAAATCCCACTTGCATGAATAACAATGACACAGCATTAGTGATCAGGGGAAATGTTAGCAGTGTTGAGTTATGGGAAAACAAAATCAAAGAATGTAATGGAGAGCTTCAAAGAGGCATATGGAGAGGTCGTTATTTTCACACTAACCTGTGTGAAAGGTTTGATATCAAATTCTAGGGGTATAAACATCCGATAAACATCGTCATAACAGACACTGGCAGTACACCATTACACTTCACATTACACACAGCAAATGCTATCACAGGTACGTACTCCGACTGTATACTACCTTGTCGTGTGCATAGTTTTTTAAATATGCTATATAGTTTGTCAAATAATTACATGACACACCAATAATTCTAGCTGGAGATGTTTGTATACATGTCCGGAGGGCCTAACTCCACAGACGCCAGTAACCTACTACATGAAGAACATCTAAATGACACTACAAGCAGGAATATATACATGTGATGCTTTCAACGAACACCATGCAAGTAAAGTGAAATCTTCATATTTTAACAGTGAATTCGTTTTAACAAGCTTTTAACGTTTTTATCATATGAACAGTGCCGAGACCTCATGTGTTTATACTTTTAGAGTGTGATTTTAATCTATGGATTTAAGCACCAGTGATGACCCCCTGAAGATGACATTTATGTTGAAACGTATGTAAGGGTTCATGCAGTTTTAACATAAACTGTTCCATTTCTAAGCATTGGTTGGTGTTCATTATGCTAAGGTGTATAAACAATATTTGGTGAGGTCCTTCATTTCACACTAACCTGTGTAATAGGTTTGATATCAAATTCTATGTGTATAAATAATATTCTGTGAGACCCTTCACTTCACACTAAACTGTGTAACAGCTCTGATATCACATTCTGAATATAAACAACATTTGGTGAGGCCCTTCACTTCACACTAACCTGACTAACAGGTTTGATATCACATTCATTATATTCAAAGCTACCTTGAGCCACATACTGTAGTAAAGTGTTAACACACTGTGCTGATGTGTTCATTTTTTTCCTATTCTTCACTTTCTTCGGCCTAATCTTCACATTTTTAGTGCCAGTACTGACAGCGTCGTCACTGGTCATATGTTCAAAGCCCAGGTCACATAAGCCACCTCACAACAATGACAGACAACATTTTCAACACTGTTCGAAACCTCCACCAGATCGGTCTTTTCTGATGTGTTTACTTCTTTGTCAGAGACAGCCAGAAATCTTACAAATCATGAAGGGTTAGAATATGATGCTAATATGGGAAGGGATGAAAGCCTAGTTTACAAGTATCTGAATTTACAAATACCTGCAATCTTATAATGAAACAAGTTATGAAATATCCACAGAATATAACACTTCTGGTGAATTCACTGTAGTATTCTCTCTAGATTTTAAATGTATAAATATGTACTTTGCAGAAAAATGTCACATATTTTAATACACATTATATGACTTCTCCATATCTTAGCAACAGATCTACAACAGATCATCAAGATATTGCAAGAGGGAAGATTTAGAAACAGTATCTCTTAAACAGCGATACATGACATTTATGAATGCTCATGCTTGATACCTGATGCTCAATGCTTGACCATTACTTCAGCCTCAGTTGGTACATCACAGAGATCACAGTCTCTCTCAACTATAAAGCTGTTTCTTCAGCCTCACTGAATACCTCAGACAGCACACAATCTCTATCAATTACAAAAAAAAATGATGTTGACAGGTCACAAATAAACATACGTCTTCACAAAGAAGTCTGTTATTTTTGTCCAATGCTAACCCAAACAGGAATGTGCTGACAAATTTTATTAAAAATCCCACATATTAAATATCAACATCTGCCCAGATGAAGTCACGGATATGTGTGGACAGACAGACAGACAGACAGACAGACAGACAGACAGACAGACAGACAGACAGACAGACAGACAGACAGACAGACAGACATAAATTGCAAAGGTAGAAGCTGTTTTTCATACATATGCAAATGTGCCCAAGAAGCTACCTGGACAAGCCATGAACTTGACAATCAACTTGTGGATGATCAGAAGCACACTAAAGTTCTGTATTACAGTAACTCCTTACCTCACCTTCTTCTTCAAGTAAACACTGATCATATTCACTAAGGGCTGTGATGAATATTATGGATGTTACATTTTCAAAGCAATAGATCCATTTTTGTCTTTCTCTTCTCTGCCCTCCTACATCTACAATTCTGCAATCACAATATTCAAGATATTAATAAGTATTCACATTATGACCCAAAGGGCATGAACACACACACATACACACACACACACACACACACACACACACACACATACATGCACAAACTCATGCTCAAACACATGCACACTCACAGAAAAATAATAACTCTGAATACAGTGTTCAGCGGAACTAAGAATTCTTGACTTTGTTCTGCACATAGTTATTATGCTCCACATATGTAATGCTCTGTATTTAAATGCATCATAATTTAAATAAAGCTGTCGTCTTTGGATAGAATGTTTGACAGCCAATGTGATTCAAGAGTTGTCTAGTGCAGGATTTATATTTATACAGACAAGGAACTTGCTGATATTTTATTGTTTTGTGTGTGTGTGTGTGTGTATGCAGATGTGACTGTGCGTGAGTCCTTATATGCTCATGTATCTCCTTCATCTCTGATGACATATAAGTTTCAATCTAGGAAATTAAAAATTTCACACCCAGTGTTACTGAAGTCCATCAAACTCTACTGTTGATAAGAAACATGTCTATTATTCTTTCACCCTGTCCATTGTCTTGAGTCTTTTCAAACATAAAATTTTAGAAACTCTATCTGCTCCCATCATCTTACTCCACTAAGTGCCTTAGAAACGGCTACTCTTAATGACCCAATATTGAAAAAGTTTCAAACACACATATACACTGCTAATGTTGAATGTCATTGGTGAGAGAATAAGAATACAAAAACTACCATTAAAAATTACACAGAAATCACACAAAAATGAAAACCATTTCCCGTTTAGGTGGCACTAAATTTAGACACTAGAAACACACAAAAAAGAAGAATTAGATGAGGACAAATAACAAATTCCCAACCATACACAAGGACCAGACTGACCGATATTAAGCATAAAAACTGACAAGAATATAGTGATTCAGGATGAGTCAAACTTCCCAGGAACATGGTAACTTCCTCATTAGTGTGTTGAATCCAAATGGGGGAGAATTCCAGACTAATGTGACTTTAACAGATTGGTCACACAAGCCATTCTAAGGGGCTGAACTGAGCAGAAACCTCTATATCAGACAACAGAAATAAATCCAGTTCCCAAAATATTGTTTTAAAAATGCAAGACACTGGACAATGTCCAAACCAGTGATTATGTTTGTTGTAACCCGGCATCATCAGAAATATTCAGAGCCTAGTGCTCATGTACCACAGTATTTCTCCAGTCTTCCCACAGCAGACTGTCACACATGACCTCTAACAAGCATAGCCTCTACTATGAACTTATGTAAGATATGCAAATAGTATAATCCTTTATTCAGAATATAATACAGTCTGTTTCACTCCCTTTTTGTGCTGTGTGACTTATGTGCTATTCAGGTACAATGAAGAGACCTGGGTACATTTATTTGACTGCCCTTGCAATTCCGTCTCATTTTGACACATAGATATATCGCCTTACACTTACCCAGCCAAGTGTTGGGTCAGAGATGAAACCCCAAACTTATAGACCAAAGGCATGATAATATACTGCTTGGTCATCGCTGTCACAAAACTGAAGAGGGTAGGCAGTGTCTGATGAGCATGGAGCAATGCAGTAATCACGATTAGGAAAAAATAGACTCTGGGAACAGGAAGGGGAACCAGTTCCAGTGCCACTTCACCCACCACAAACTTCATGTGTAGTCTACCCAGGATTGAACTAGCAGCTCTACACTGAGAGACCAGCAATTAACTGCCCAACCTAGGGTACAGGCCACTTTTGAAAGTACAGAGGTTCAATATATGTGGCACTCAAAGGACCAACCGTTGTAGAAGGAAGATTTGACATTACGATGTAAACTTCCACCATACAGGTAGGTCACATTACATGTAAAACAACCATGTTTAAGACTGAATGTAACTGTGAATGCACTAACAACTCAGGAGTGAGTGAGAATAATTTATATTAGGAATTTCACTATGTTTTAGCTATATACAGTTCACTAGTTTCTCATAATGCTGTACAATCTATTACCTCAAAGAAGAGGAACAAAACTTTTACGGAATTCTGACAAACTACAAGAAAAAAAAATCTTGCTAATTCTAAAATAATGTTAATATGACTTGACCAATTACAGTAAAACTTTGTTATCCATCACGGTTCAGTACTGAAGCAATGGATATGAGAATAGATGAATAATAGAATAGATGCATAAAAAATTACACTCTGCATAATATAAATAATATTTTTCAATTTTTCCAGCATTATGCTTTAAGGTGTTCTCTGTTGTCCTTCCTACTCAATAAACCAATGCTAGCCTTGTGCTTTCTCCTTTACATAAACACATAAAAATTTCCATTTTTTAGATAATCCCAGCACTACACACATGTCTCCTCCATTTCTTTAAAGATTAAATAACTTTACTTGAAAAACCTTCAAAGATACTGTTTTGTTTGTAAACAGAAACTATCATGGCAGCATGACCATGTGATAAGGAATGCATGCACTTTTCCTCCTGCAGCTCCCACAAACAGTAGCTTGCCACAAGGATGGTTAATAGAAACCAATGTATATTCAGGTGACAGATAATCGTTTACTGCAATAAATTCCATATATTTCACACTCTCATAAATTCTTTGTTCTGAAGTAAAGTCAGATATTTCTTCAAATGTGCATAACATGTGTGCAAAATCTTCAATAAAAAAGTTTCAAAACAGCATACAGAATATGAAATCACTTGATATATAAGCCCCCATTTCTATTCTGAAGATTACTGCCTTCTCGGATGTGATGCCATATACAGCAGATATATACCAATGTTTCTGGAGGAAGACACTACGTCTAGCGTCACTCTTCTTACCTGAAGACGGAGGCGCCAACTTCACCCAGAATGCTGGCACCTATCCCCCACCCCATAAGGCAGTAATTCCTAGTCACCACTGTGACAACCTCAAACCTCACATTCTTATTCTCACTTGTTAACATCTCAGTGATTTAAATTCAGTAAATACTCTAATATAACCATGGTGATGGAAATGTAAAATTTTGTTCATTGCAGGCCTATGTCCTTACAACACAAATTTAACTATATATAATATGCTACAGCTTGATACAGAAAAATTTTATTCCAGGAAATCAGGATCAGTCCACACCAATAACAGATCACACAGGGTTTTACTATGTACAGTACTTGTAACATTGTTTTGTGTATCATCATGAAAGACACTTATCACATGAGGAGCATTTTATGAAGACAGAACAACAAGGTATCAATTTTGTTGGAGCTCTTGTTATGTACCACACAGTGTACTTTCTGCAGACAAACATAATCACATTCATAGCACAAAATATTTTTTTGACATTTTTGCACACGATCTTTTCAACAAATACTGGCTGTCCCATGTTGGGCACAAATTGTTATGGTGCCCAGACTTGCTTTCTGTGGAACAATTTTTAGTCACGGCTCTGAGGGCAAGTATGCACAACCATAAATGAAAATATCCATGTCAGACAAACATTGTACCACATGCTCTTTTGTCACGATTCACTATATTTACTAATTCTTTTAACAGCTGATAACCTGGAATGTAACTCACACAGTGTCTGTATGAATTTTATTTAGTTCTCAAAATAAGCAATGTGACTTATCCTGAACACCATTAGAAGCCTTATCTATGTAACAGATAATCCAATCCATTTTCAAAGAAGTCTGAACCTAAATTTGAGAAAAAAAGTAATGAGTTCGGTGTTTAAATAGTTAAATAAAGTTACACACCAACATGTGGCAGTGTTATGGCCACAATACAACCTACTGCATGGTACTTGTCCCAGTGCATCTGGAGGAAATGAAAAATACACCAAACCAGTGGCATACACTCCATGAATGCAAGGCATGCATTGTGTGCCGTTAGATATTCCTGGTACTTTTTGTTTCATAGAAAATATGAAATGATCACTCAAATCTGATTTAAAATGCCTACACAAAGCACGCACCTCAAGCATATTCCAAGAAAGTGCCGACATGTGGCGTTACTGTATTCTCGACATTGGAACTACGACGTGTGTGCATCTGATGGTACAACGTGCATGCGCAGGCAACATCTACTGTACGCACGTGGATTTCAAATTGCATTCAGGCACCCTAGCTAGCAATTTCAACATTGTCCTCATGATGGCAGTATGTGTCACTGTATTAGGTGAGAGTATTGTTCAGTGTCATGCCACACGTGGTCCTTTGTTGAATTACAACCATACTGTCGCCATGTTGCCAATCCCGGTGGCTGCGCGGTCTAAGGCGTGGGTCTGGGGCCGCTCGCTTGCTGGCAATATGGGTTTGAATCCCACCAGGGGCATGGATGTCTGTCTGTTGTGAGTGCTGTGTGTTGTCAGGTATAGGTGTCTGTGAAGAGCTGATCATTCATTCAGAGGAGTCCTACTGGCTGCGTGTGTCTAACTGTGTGTGATCTAGAAACCTCAAAAATGAGGTAGCCTAGGCCTGAGTTGGGCTGTTGCACCACAGCAAAGAAAGGAAAGAAAGTTTTGCCATATCGCTTTGCCCGCGAGTTAGTTTGTTCACTCTGCAGGGCTCATGGTCTGTGAGTACCAGTATGGTAATAAAATAACCATGAATGTTAGAATGTTAATAGGCCTATATGATAACGTCATGTGTTTATTGTGTGCATATTTTTTAAATTTGTTTATTTGTTTTGAATTTTTAAAATTTAGGACATTTAAATATCATCGAATTAAGACGTAGCATTACAATATTAAAGCAGTTTGTAAGCATAAATTATTTTGAAAACAATAATTTATGTTATTTCTTAAGCAAATGTTGATTGCATGTTGCATGCTGTTGCTCAAAATTCAAAATACGCCACTGCACCAAGCATATATATATACATACGTATGTACATTTGAAAATAGAATACCAGACCTCTGAACTATGGACAAGGTATCTCTGACATATGAAGAAAAGTCATAATCGCTACAATATTTACTTTGTTGTATTTGATGTGTCTATACCCGCTGATCCACCATGTTACTAAAAACTGAAAATCCTAGTTTTGAGAAACCAAAAAAACTGACGCAATGTGCACTTATAGTAAGGACCTTTGAAATATTCCACTGTAGGTATGTTTGCTTAGATAGCAACACTGTTAGCTAGCAGATAAGTAATATGGATACATACATAGTTAAGCTCGATGTCAGAACTCCCATCCATCCAGAATGACAAGCATAAAAAAGCAAACACAAGCAACATTCAGTTTCACATCAACAAAGGAATGCAGTTCATACAATAAATTTAAACCTACCATACCTAAAACAGAAACTTTCCAAGTTAAAACTGTATTCATTTATACCAGAAGTAGGAACCCTAGCATGCAAGATATCCTGCTCCGTGGGAAGGTAGTTAGGGGTTGTCACAAGATCTATCTTCGGAAGATAGCTGTAAACAAACACATAACTTCAAGCATAACAAGAATGTGATATATTCATTCCAAATATATGTAACTCTTCAAAAACAAGATTTGTATGATTTTAAAACTCAGCTACCCACACTGGAATCTGCTTCCAACAGATATGCAAGTGCTGATATCTGCAAGGATACATTTACTAGGAAAACTAAAGTATAATGTAGCACTTCCCAACATAAGGAACTCAGAAATGTTCTTGTTCTCTTTGTTAACAGTAAGCAATTTTTTGCAAAAATTTCACATTATATACCTTGTGTGAAGATACCCATCCATCCACTACAATGTCCAATCCCAGAAATAAGGTAAGTCAACTTATTCTTACACTGTAGTTACCAAGCAAGTTGGTTCAACCATCAAAGCTTCCTACTTGTATTTGAGAGGTGCTTGCTTCCTGAGAGTTTTCATGTTCTCCTCAGTCCCTCTGAGAGAGTGCCATAATAGTGCCTTAAATTATGGTATACCACCACAAAATGTCACACAGTACCTTAAATTATGGCATACTGTCACAAAGTGATCGTACACTGTCACAGAACATTAGAACAGTACCTTAAATGATGGTATACTGTCACAAAATCATGGTATAGTGCCAAAAAATCTTAATTTTTTAAAAGAAATGTGATCCACAGCCAGAATTAAACAGACTGCAGCCACAGCAAAGGTTCAAGACTGAAAATTTCACTGAAACTTTGATTAAAATAAGGTAAGTTAATGTAAAAATGGAGGCAGCATGTTTCTATAGAATGTTAGTACCTTTCAACCAAACAGTGTGGTATCACATTGCAAGAGACTACAGTCTTAATATTCGTCATTGTGAGACCCTCAAAAGTCATATGTTAATGTGAATTTGTCTATTCACCCAGTGAAAGCATTACTTAAAATTAAAAGTAACTAAGTTTTGCTGCCCTTTGCTTCTAGCACTCTACTAAAATGCCTTGCTCACCTTCTCCTCAATGTGGCTGTGATGTCAGAGAACAATATTAATTAATTAATTCTCAATGGACTTCTGTGAATTCATGCAGAATGAAAAAAAGATTAAAGATATCATGTGCAATTTCCTGGGACACATCTAAACTAGTTTCAAGAGTACTTCTAACATCAGGCAGCCAGCCACAGGAAGCACCATGTGACCATGCAAGTAAAGTGAATTTTATTACTTGTACGTAACTTTCCCCAGTAAAACTTTTCATTTAAACTTAAATATCAGTGTATGTGAGGTTTAAATTGCCAACTCCTTTATCAAACATGACTTATCCATTATTTACAGGAAGAGCACAATAGTTTCTGGTCACCACTGTTAACTGAACACAATAAAAAAGGTTTTAAAAGCGTCATTCATAGCTGTGATAAATGACTGTCCAATTAATTACTAAGATTGAAATACAAACAACTAATCTACTTCAGTTATTCAACTTGATAACAATGGTTGACCTTGGTACAAAGTTAAAATTTGATGAGTAAATTGGTGGTGGAAATAAAATGATAACTTACTATGTAGCCGATTCTGTTATGTAGAACTCTTGCCTTCGTCCGAAGCACTCTCTAATACCTGGATCAGCCCACAAAGTCTTGCAAATCTCTACGTGTTCCAGACTTGGTCTTGTGAAATAGCTAAATTCTTCCTCAACAAACTGTTTGGCTCTCTCCTAAAGATGCAGACATGTTTAAGAAATGTAAGAAATATAGCGAAATCATCATTCAAAGTTGCTTTAGGGACAGCAAATAACCCCACACAACCTTGTCACAAATTAAATAACTATCTCCTCTTGTATTAGAACCAAATTACTCGACACCACTAACACAGAAGCCTACTTAGATCTGTCAACCCAATCAAATCATTACAACCCATTTCCCTCATATTAATTTTAATATTATTCTGTCATCAATAAGTCCTTCTGGCAGTACCAACAAATTTTGCATGCATGCTTCTATGTTTCTACACTTCAGCTACATACCCAACCCATAAAAACCTCAGCTCATTGATATACCTACCTCAGCAACACTAGAGAAATAAAAATTACAGAGTTCTTCACCATGTTACTTTACAATTTACCTGTTGGTTTATACCCCTTATGAAATAACTTCCCTCACCTCTTAGTTTTCATGTATCTGCTACTTATGCTCATCCATGACACTGGGACACATTTCACAAACCACATAAACAAGGAGAAAAAATGACTGTCATGTATTTTATGTGATTTAGAAACCAGACATGATAATTCTCTAGAACTGAAGAGGTAACTAGCATTTCCTAAAATTCTTTCTCTCTCTCTCTGATTTTGTTATGAACCCACCTTATTTGTGATTCTTATGCCTAGAACAGAGTTTTTATATTCACTAGTTACTCTTACTCAGCGATTAACTCTGCTGTTGCTTTTGGTTTCATAACACACCTGTATCCAACTGTTGTCAGAGTCTACCGCAAGAATTGTTTCTAATTTTCTATGACTGGCTGTAATGACAACAACGATCAGCATTATGGCAGAGAAGTATGCAATAATAAAATGTTTGGTCACTTGAAATTTTCTGTTACTTCCTTTTAATAATAATATTGTTCAGTTGAGCTATAATAAGACTATTTGAAAACTGGAAACAAAATATGTCAAACATCTGTGGGGTACATGCTCTTAAATGCACACTCTTATGGGTTTCATCTGTAGTAGCTGCCTTGAACCAAACATTTTAAGGTTATGGTAAACTTGAGCCACTAACATCAGAACCAATGGAGCGGACCATTCTGTATGATTTATCACTTAAATCTGCTGTAATGTTAACACTTTTAACAGGATAAATGGTATACTGTCACCACTGCATTCATCACACATTTTTTAATACTACCATGACTTTGTAACACACATACTGCAATATCCTGTTATGGTAATATATAAAAAATATTTCCCTGCATTTTGAATTATCATTCACTGCATGTGCAAAATATAAACTGCTGCAAATTTATGTTGTATACATACTAGCACCTACACTCTGGCAATGAAATATAGCTCAAGGATATTCTACAATTAATACATCAACCAAATTATGCACTCAATAAAATATATTCAACAACAAGTTATAAAACTCCTACAGGTTGCAGCACCAGGGTACCATCATCAGGGAGTTATTCAGAACAAAGGAGCACAATCCCAACATGCCAATCTAGGTATTATGTCGCCCCTACAGGAATGACTAAGATATGAAAATTCTAAAATACACAGAGTTAATAAGCATAAAACTTCAATATTGTAATATTAAAAGTGAGCCATTCCAGTGTAAGTTTGCAGCTATTTACACTCTACATGCGGCATGCACACAAACATCTGTCTCGATCTTACACGATCCAAAGAGATCTCATTCTGATGGGGCTTGTGAAGTGTATCGTAGTGGGCGGTGTGGTAGACTAAATGAGTGTCAACACCACCCAACACGACACACTCACAAGCTCCATCACGATAAGATCTCAGTCAATAACCCTACTTGTCACAGTCTGCTGAAGAAAGACATGAACCTACCATGCTCTGAGGGAAAGCTTCTCATAGTTTAGGTCATTTTCAAAGTCATGATGTTGTTATATATATATATATATATATATCTTGAAGCTTTTGTGGCAACAAAATTCAGTAAAATCATCCCAGGCTGACAACCACGTACGGTGTTTCAAACACACCAGTATTTGAGAGACTGAATCCATTTCCACCATCATGGTTCTAACATCACTCAACGCCCAATCTGACTTATATACAGAACCACACAAGCCACGCTCATAGTAGATCATAAGCCAATGGTGTTAGTGGAGAGAGTTCACAAATTGCTGTGCCTACCTCATTTGTTACTGGGTGAATCCCAGATCTGTTTAAGCACAGGATGCCAGGATAAGCTTACCACAAAGCCTCCATCCCTGTTCAAGTTGTAGAGATTTAATTGTACCTGTGCAGTTTCTTTCACCATGTGCTCCACATAACCCGCACGTACTGTTGAATTTCATGCTACGTTCTGTGTCAATATTATAGACTGCTATGAGTGACTTTTTTGGCTGCCCAAAATGCAGGTGCTTTGTATGTTCCTTCAGCCTGGTTTCTATAGTCTTGTCTGCACGTCCAACACATACCTTACCACATTAACATGGGATACAATATACCCTAGGGGTTTTGAGGCTTAAGCTCTCCCTCATCGGTCTGATCATGTGGGTTTCTTCAATGGGGTGTGGACAGTCTCGACGCTGTGCTTAGTGAGCAACCTGCTGATCCTATTAGTGGTTGCATGTTGGTACGGAAGCATGTATACAACTGTTGGTTTTTAGTCTGTCTTGGGCTTACTTCTGTTGAATGTGGCATGTTTGATGGCCTGGTTGCTATCACTGTATTTCCCGGCAGTCCATGCTCAAACAGGTGTGGCATTCATTCAATGAGAATTTAAGTCAGGTACAGCTATCTTCAGACTCCACCCACTATCCCATTGGTTTGCAGACTACTATGAACCTGACCTCTTATGGGTACAAAACAAGGCAGACTGGGTGTTAAGTCACTTCACAACCCTGATGATGGAGACAGAGCTGGTCTCTGAAACACTGATTTCAGTGAACTGCCTCACGTAGCTGTCAGCCCTAGATTTTAATGGATTAAGTATGAATAGTTAATGACTATAAAAGTAGAAGTAAAAATATTTTTGACCGATAGCTGCACACAATCTGCCTTTCCAATTTTAATCACATTTCAGACAATGGTTGTTTCCTTTGTCAGGTGACAGGACAAAGTGATGAACCTGAGTTTTTTGAACAGCTATGCACAGCTGGTCTCAAACAATGAGTTACATAGCAATAACAGATTCCTACTCTGTGACTCTATTTTTTGTATTATAATTACTGGAAGGACATTTAGAATTCAAAGAACATATTAGCTGAAGGGCATAACATTACACTGAAGAGCAAAGGATGCTACACAAATAGCCCTACTGCTGTGAAAAAGCACACCCTGAGAATACGACATTTCACACAATACAAACACCTACACCATTAACACATGTTGGTATTTACATGCCACGAAATTTAATATGATTGTCATGAGAATGCATAGCACTCATCAAATTTTGTGGACCAAATTATCAAGATCAGTCTCAAACTGCTTACCACATTAGAGCTGTCTTCATACTGGATATTCAGTTTTTCCATTGCTTTGATCAACGTTTGCATGGCCACACACAGATTGTGGTGGACCACACAGATGAAGTTCCTCCTTTCATCTTCAGAAAAACCGGAACCATGAATTATCCTCATCTGCTTGATAAACGTAGACTTCCCGGATTCTCCCGCCCCTGAAACACATTTCACATATTATTACTTAATTCGTGTTTTTTGCTGCTATGATATGTTCGGGTGTTCGGAATGTGATTCATACTGATGAATTCCTAACAGTTACCACTGCAAACTGAAAATACACAGTACTTTTACTTCACTGTCATTATAAACAAACCCACCTAACAATAGGAGCTTAAATTCGTTTCTCGAGTTTCTCTCTTCTTCCATGAGAATTTTATCAATCTCGTTACTAATTCTTTTCTTTGCCCTTGCTTCCTGCGATAGGCAACACCAGCAGATCATGCTCATGGCTATTTTGCATAAAAGCAAATATGGTTCATATGATCGTGTTAATATTCTTTATGCATTTAAAGTTGCGTTCCTACATACAAAGATATTCAATCTGCTTTACCAGGAAACATGACGATAACTCAAAAACTACATCGAAGGAAACACACACCAACCGCCTTTGACATACCACGCCTCCGTACTACTAGGTGGCAGACGACATGTAGGTACACAATGATACCAACACTGTGGAAACACACCGCTAAACCTCTCCCTTCTGTAACCGTAAACACTAGACGGTTCGATCACTAGACTTTTCACGTCAGAGGACGTTTACAACGCTATTAATATATTGTGTTGTCGATCATAATCATATAAAACACAAAACTCAACTAAACCAACACATTACACAAGGGATTGTTCCGTAGTAGAGATATGCGAGCAGCATCCTTGTATGCTGAGGAAAAAGAAGATGGCATGGATCAGACATGCACGAGATCTACTACACTTCCCTTATAATACCCGTACACAACGGTGAGTCATGTGCTTGATACCACAGAATGATTCATGTTGTCCGACGTATTGTAATTACGGAAGTCGTGCAGGAAGTGATGAAGTTAGAGAACACCGTCATTGGTATTAGAGCATTTCGTTTACACGTGTGTGTAAAGTACGTCGCTGTCAGAAGCACTGATGTGTCCGTATAGGAGGCTGCAAAGTTGCTGAACTAGTCTAGGCCTGCCTGCTTATGCAATCACGTCCTCATCTCCATAAACTGAAAATGCCGTATAATAAAATACACCACGTGTAATGCAATAGAACTTAATGTAAAGACAGCAGTTCGTATTAAAACGTTATGTTAGCATACTTTAGGCATCTATACAGCTCAGTTTCGCGGTTCCGATTTTATGTAGTTTTAAGGCGCCGGAAATGTTTTACCGCGGCAGTAATGCTGTACGATATAAGAAAATGACGTTTACCTTTGCATTGGTCCGCAGCTTTGGATGTGTATTGGTTTTCACTGTCAGCCACTCTGCTCAAATGCCGCGTTCGCACACAAAACGGCGTTAGGATGTGGATGCGAGCTCCTAAACTTCAAACGCTTATATATTATATTATGTGTATTATAATTGTTGGATTGAATGCTTTATTTCATTGTTATCTCTTTGCCGTGTCGCACGTAAACATCAAGGGACAGCAAACCTTATCGAACCCTAAAGCCTGTGCTGATAACAATTTTGCATTAAATTAAAAATTGTTTCTATGCTGAGCCGGGCCACGTTTTATAATTGTAAAGAGGCCAGTAAGGGGCCGCGTGTGGGCGGGGGTCTTGTGTTTGAGGCTCCTGGTGTAACTTATGTCACACTGCTCTTTCCTTTTATTAACATACACCTACAGCTGCCGGGGCACACTAAGTGTCGGTATCGGAGGCCTGGGTTCGATCCTGGGTCAGTCCACGTGGAATTTGTGGTGGAAAAAGGGGCATTGGGACAGGTTTTTCCCCAAGTACGTGGGTTTTCCCCTGTTGATTTAATTCCACCAGTGCTCCATTACTTGGAAAAATGGAAAACTAATGATGTTTCTCTTCATCATCATCACAAGGGTCGCACAATAAGGGCTATGGCTGAATCGATGCTTCCAGTCACACCAGACTGATTTCCTGGACTGCACCCTTACAATCATGCACCAGATTATGCACCCTCATTCAGACCAGATACGCACATTGTCCATGGTAAGTACAGCACATTGATGGACAGATGTAACAGGTATGAATTTTAAGTCCCAGACGTTGGTCATGAAGCATAGACCTGCTGTTTGCAGAAAAATGTGTCAAGAACATTTACCTGGGCATGTTAATTAGCTGGCTAATGCTGCAACTTCATGAAGATTCCATTTCTTTTATCTGGAAGTGTGAGAACATCCAAAGAACACACTACAACGGGTACAGCATGGTTCTGAAGATGGCATTTAGTGCTCCTGGTCCCCCAGGTGCATGGTCCTAGCACCTTGAAACCTCTCTGTGGGGGTTTGTGAAGGATGCCCTCTTTATACCACCACTGCCAATAAACTTTCCTGAACTGGAAAGTAGGATTACTGAAGGAGTGTCATGAGTAAACATAGTAGAAGAAATGGAATATCAGCATCTGCCATGAAATCCACGCAGCTCATATGAAATACCTTTAAAGCTCATAGGAATCTGTCAGGGATTCCCTATTGATCTGTAATGTCCCACGAATGAGAAATGGCAATTTTAATTTCCATAAGTTTTTGAAAGTGTTTACTTCTTTTTGAATGACCCTGTATGGTTGGTAATTAGGTTTGACACAAAAGATAATTCAGCTTGGAGAGGTACATACATACAGACAATATATATGTATGTACCTGCCCATTCGCTACAGATGAGTTAACCTAACTGGAGCGGCATAGACCTATATTATCATTGCCTATTTAAATGTATTAAATTATCAGTAAACATGTTATTGATAGTCATGTGTAAAGGGTAGGTGGAGAATTAGAAGAGTGTGTTACATTTGTTTCCTGATTTCAGCATTCAAGATTGAGTTTCTGTGACTCCTATAAGAGGGTCTGCATGCAAACATAGCAGACAGGACATGAAAGTAGGAACATCATAATGAAATCACACAATACGCAGCCCAACGACATCCAGTCTAATTATATTCAGATATTCTGTATGACAATATCTGTAAATTGTGAGGGATCAAAGCATATTAGATTGGTTTACAGATATTGTAAAGTAGAATATCTGAAAATAATGGGGTGCATTTTGCTGGGCTCAGTATTATGTGCTTACCGACAGTGCGTATGAATGATTTAAATAAAGTCACAATGAAAGTTCATTGGATTAATAGATAGAGAAGTGTACACATGTCTACATGTGGATATAAATGAGATTCTTTTGGGAACATCAGAAATTATGGTGTTGTGTCATGTAAATTCATGCTGTGGGTACTGAAAGCATGTCTGATAGTAGGGAAGAGAAAAATTCCTGTCCCTCCCAGAAATCGAAGGCAAATCCAAAATTGCCCAGTCTGCAGTCAATACACTGTCTGAGTTACTCATATCTTGGTTCCTGGTGCTATGAAGGTACATTGGTATTTATGAACCAAACTGCATACAGTGTCACATTCCCTGCGCTGTAACTCATGGCCATGAAAGTCAAATTTTAGGTAGAGATGGTACAAGAAAAATACGGGAAGAAGGCAGTAAAATATGTGATGTAAGAGCAGTTGGCATAGCACTGGGCGGGCACAGTCAGTGCCGGTAGCAAGATTTCCTTTTTTTAAAAATTCTTCAGTGTTTTAAATTTTCTTGATTTTTTCAAGTCTCTCATTTTCTATTTTGTTAAATCCACCTGGAGGGCAGACGCCTGATTTATTTACACACCTAATGCTCCTTCATCCTGGCATGGCTATGATTACACTGAAGATGGAAGTATCAACCGTCTGCGAAACATCAGTAACTGCTACCAGTTACACAACATCATATCCCAGAACCCTTCAGTTTTAATGTTTATGAAGATTCGATGTACTGTGTTCTGGGATGTGAGGCCGTGTAATATACCACATTTGTACTTTACCAACATTTCAGAAAAACAATAGTAAGCACAAATACTACAAGGCGTAAATCCGCAGAAGACTTCGTCGTGAAGCTTGCGCATCCTAGCGGACGAACCTTTCATTGTGATGACCATACTCGGCTGCTCAGTCGAGTTTTTCCGTGTCATTTGCCAGTAGCCGAAACGTGCAGAGCTGAAATGACACGTTACTGTGTTCTATCGAATAACTGAAATAAAACAACAGTTAGTAACATTCAGTAATGTACAAATTACAGAACAAGGGCCGAATTTTTTCCTTCATGATTCTATTCAAATGTTTGGAAACTGCAATGATCAGAATATGGCTAAGGACAGTTCTAAAATGAAAGGCAAATTGACCACACTTGAATCGTGTAAATTTCAGAGAAGGTGTGGCTACCGAATTTAGTTATGATTTTAAATGATCGCTTCATTAAATTTATCCTGTTTGGCCAAAGAAAGATGCACTCCCGAAATTGTAAATTTAATTTTACTATCTTTATCGCCACACACACACACACGCGCGCGCGCGCGCGCGCGCGCATCATCTGGACACACAACACTCATTTCAAAAACATGTGATCAGAATCGCAGCGCAGCGTAATCTTCTCCTATTGTATTCCAGGACTGTTAACGAGAAGTTCACTAACACTTAGTGGCATTTGAAGGAAATAAATAATTTCATATCAGACGACAATTAGCCACTTCGTTAAGTGTATTAAAAAACCACGTGTTACGTCCAACAATTCCGTCCGTCCGTTCATGGGCAAAGTACGGCCCCCAGTTCACCTGACCGATTCTAACCACCTGTACAAAATAATGGCGAAATTCTCCAGTTTCGATATCGATCAGACGTTTTCAAATATTTATGATGGGGAAACTCTTCGGTTTTGATTCAGCATATGGTACATAATGGACCAAGTGCACGTACAGGCTTCATACTAATAACGAAGCGTCATGGGACATTCTGATGTTAATCTGAAATCAAGGGGGAGTCCAGTCCGTCACAGGGATATTCTGAGCAGTCGAATGGAATTTACTGTTTTGGAATGAAGTGTATTTTGACTGCCGAACTGCAAATACAGTCACATTTCGGTTATATTTTGAATCATTCCCTCTACACGCAGCCAAAATCTAACGAGTCGCCGAATTAAAGGGGAATTCTTGTCCCTCTTAAGAACTTACTGTCATAGTTTCTTCATCAAAGTATCTGTACATGCCGGCCACAAAAAGCTCCCTGATATTCTGGGATGTGACGCTGACTCACTGGGTAAAGGATTCCCGACGTTTCGAAGGAACTCGCAAACCACTTACCCAGTGATGCAGCGTCACAACGCAGCAGAAGGCAAGCCTTAGTTTGTAGATATACGTATTGCTGAACACTTTGAGAGACTAATGACAATCGCACGTGGCACATACGTTTAATTTGTGTTAGCGCGCACATAAGTTAAGAATCTGAGCACAAGAGAAGAAGCTGATCGTTAAACATTCACCTGAAGGGAAGACAACTTGAAGCTATTTATATGTCTAGGCAAAGCGTGTAAATTTTGATTTGTAAATATTTACACAAATTTGAATTCTTTCCAAAAAATAAAAAAAAAGTAGCCTACAAACAGATAATCTTGGGGCGTATCGAAAATCTTTGATCAGTTTTATTTTTATGGTCCTGAACGTGACGTCCGACCCATTTACAATGTAGGCCTACTACCTTCGCAAATGCAATCGAGGAACGCCAAAACTAAACGACGCACACTTTTAATAACTGCTGAAAGAAATCTACACACATACGTAAAATTAAATTATTATAAAAGGCGGTTCTTTACGCAGCCACATGTAATCTATGACCAAATTAGATGTACACTTTTTTAACAGACGCAACTTCCGAATTCCACCAGTAAAGCCAATGCACGGGTAATTCCATCAGGTAAAAAAATGACGGGCAGATGAACACGGGTCAATGACAGGTGTTGTGTTTTAATTAAGGTTTACCACGAAAAACCAACCTAACCGGCGTTCATAAAATAACCGAGCATTTGCAATAGGCGGATAAAAGTAAAGACGCAGCTGAGAATTTTGCGGTGTTTAATATTGAATTCAATCTCGGGCGTGCATCGTTCTTTGTTTCACCCGCTCGCCACGTTGAGGCACAGGATATGAGCGGGACCTGAAAAGAAAGAATAATCAGTAACTGTCCCCTAAACAAGAGTAACGAACACGAAATGCAAGTGCCTAATTAACAGAATGAGCACAAAACTTACCTTGATGCGAGATATTCTTCTACTATCTTCTGTTATATATATATATATATATTCGAATTATATAATAAAGTCCTTGATCCGAGACGCTGTACGTTTTAATAACCCTGATCATGGAAGGCATGTAACTGTGTGTACCTTTGCTCATCGCAGCTGTACATATTAAAATGGACAACTGAATGAAACAGAAAATACTGGGTTATAAGCCATCCAGTCCAGGGAATTAAAACAGAAGGCGAAAAGAAGTCAAAATTGTCGTCTTCAGTGAAGTAGTTAGCAATCGTCGGGAAAATAAATATCGACGTCTTCTTCTGTCAAAACAAACTCAAAGTATTGCTCTCGAAAGACGCTTCATTCACGTCGGAAACCAAACGACAGTATGCATGGTCCATCCGGCGACGTCTCCCGTACGCGACTTGCGAATTGTGGAACTAATTCATCATTTCAGGCGAAATTAAAAATCTGGCGGCTAAAATGTTCAGGTAAGTCCAGTTCAGTTCCAACACATCCGTTTAAACATGCACACATACATAATTCTGTCAACTGGTTGGTGTTCATGTGAAGCACAACTTACGACGGCGTTCGTCTGCTTTTATCGACGTGTGAAATGTAAATGTTGTTGTGTACGTTTGTCCATTATTAGGCCTAACAGCATCAAAGAAGCAACTTTAACCCTTTAAAGACGAAGCGTATCTGTTTTATATAAGGACTCCGTGCGTACCACGCTGTAAACACTCTCCACTTCAGTTATAAAAACCAGTCTCTTGAAGTTTTATAAGGAAAAAGTTGCTGTTTGTTCTGAGATCCGTACAAAACACATAAACTCAATGTGGGCACCACATAGAATTTTTTAATGTTAAACCTGGTGGTACGTAAAGTTACCGCTAGGCTTTAAAAGGTTAATGTTGACAGTCGGTGTGTTAGGCAGAACTTTTTTTGATGGCAGTCGATGTAGAAGATGCAGTTTTATTATTGACAGCCGATGTTGAAGACCTAACTTTCGTTGTTAGCTGTCGATGTAGAAGCAGGTTTCATTGTTGACAGCCGATGTAGAAGGCCTGCCTTTAGTTGTTAGCAGTCGATGACTTCTCTAAAGTTGAAACTTCAGCTTATTTTGTACAGTGAATTCATAGAAACATATACAACATGTCACTTTACATATGTCACTATCCATTGTGTATAGCCTATTGTTACAGATTCAGACACTTGTCTTTCGACAGTGATGTGAAAGACGGGTCAAAGCAGAATTAAGTTCTGCTCTATTGAATCTTCGCCCTTCCAATGCGAGTTATTCACAGTGAGCAGCTATTAAAGCATCTTTTTTGTCTCTCTCCCCATCACATTGATATCACTGGTTGTGCCGACCGAACCCTGTCAAGTTGACACCCTGCGGTAAAAAAAAGCACACACGTAAGTACTTAAAACTAAACCCTCCTAACAGAACGGGCCTACTGTCATATGGCGCTAATTAGGCGACGTATCCTATCCAGAAATCCTAACTGGGCCACCTAACGGGGAGGGCAGGGAGGACAGTACTTACAAACCAAGTAAAAAAAAATAACATCCCCAGGGTTGTCAACCCGACCTTAACTTAGGCCCTGAGTCACGGCGGCTACCGCATCAAATACAGAGTTGCCTGGCACGGCTGTTATTATCAGGCGCAGCCTGCGGCAGGTCTGACAGCATGATAAGCTCGTGTCGGTGCTGTGGCGTACCTGATTTGCTGCGAGTACCCAGCCCATCCTCCTGCGGATGGGTCCTCAATCGCTAAAGGTTCAGCCGACACTGTTTTGTTTGTAACTTTACTGTTTGCGCGTTGCTCCTTTCCGTTGGTCCTAGGTTCGTAGCCTGCTGATGTCGCGACTGGAACGTTGCAGCCGTTGGAGAATGATGCTACACTGTTTAACGGATACTCAGAGATTCGCCGATATTGCACACACATCACAACACAACACTTTATTCCACATCCACAAAAACTAACACCAAGAGAAAATACGAAAGTTCGTGGCCCGAATAGTGGTTTAATATTCGTAATAAAAGAAGTCTGTATCCCTGCACAAATAAGTATTTTCACACTCCTTCTATATTCACAGCAAAAATATCACAAACACGCGAAGTTAAAATCACTAGCCACACACTGCCAGCCACCCGCCACACAGATAATTTGCCTGATAATTTAGAAATTACTGGACCTCGCAGATTCTCGCGTTTGTCAACTACAGGAATTTCGTAATTCATAAGGTGGTGTACGACTAACAGACATGACGCCACTTCCACATGAATCTATTCTACCATATCACTGACAAAAATATTTAGTCGTGCTATTAAGGGGGCATGAAGCCCCCTTCTGTATTTATATAGTCTAAAATAATGTCCATAATATTTCTTATCCTCCTATTAAAGGGGCACGAAGCCCCCTTCTGTATCTATATAGCCTTAAATAATGTCTATAAATATTTAGTGCTCCTATTATTGGGGCATGAAGCCCCTTCTACAGCCCTATATTCTAAAGTAATATTTATAAAATATTTACTCCTCCTATTAGAGGGGCATGAAGCCCCCTTCTACATAAACGCAGCCTAAAGTATCGTTTAAAGTACGTAATCAGCCCATTATTGGAGCATGAAGCCCCTAACATACAAACGTAGTCTAAAATATCATTTAAAGTACTTCATCATCCTATTACAGGGGCATGAAGACCCCTGATATATAAACGCGTTCTAAAATATCGTTTAAAGTACTTAAACCTCCTATTATTGGGGCATGAAGCCCCTTCTACAGCTCTATAGTCTAAAATAATATTTACGAAGTACTTAATTCTCCTATTACAGGGGCACAAAGGCCCCTTCTACATAAACGCAGCCTAAGATATCGCTTGAAGTACTTAATCAGCCTATTATTGGGGCATGAAGCCCCCTAACATATAAACGCAGTCTAAAATATCATTTAAAGTATTTAATCATCGTATTACACGGGCATAAAGCCCCTGCTACGACTCTGCAGTCTAAAATAAAGTTTATAAAATATTTAATCCTCCTATTACAGGGGCATGAAGCCCCTTCTGCAACCCTATGGTCTAAAATAAAGTTTATAAAATATTAAATCCTCCTAGCACGGGGCATGAAGCCCCGTCTGCAGCCCTGTAGTCTAAAATAAAATTTATAAAATACTTAATTCTCCAATTACAAAGGCATGAAGAGCCTTCTACAACCTATAGTCTAAAATGAAGTTTATAAAACATTAAATCCTCCTATGACAGGGGCATGAAGCCCTCTAACATTTAAACGCAGTCTAAAATGTCGTTTAAATTACTTCATCGTCCTATTACACGGGCATAAAGCCCATTCTACGACCCTGCAGTCTAAAATAACGTTTACAAAATATTAAATCCCCCTATTACAGGGGCATGAAGCCCCCTTTACATCACCGTATTCTACAATAACTGGTATATGAATATTAACTATCTAGGCACACAAGCCACAAGCCTGTCTTAACCCTGTCATTTGCTGAGCATAGCTGGATGCTTGGCTGTTTCTGCACCTCACCTAATTTCTTTTTCTTTATAAACTGTTTATGCATAGCCTAACATAATCTCACCCCTGTTTTTCTCATTTGAACTACTAGGATTTTGAAAGCCTCCTCAAAATCCACAATACATTCGAAATCACTTGTTCTCAGATATTTATCCACACTTGTTCTGGTTGCAGAAACCCTACCCACTCTACTGTTATGTTTGACACATCCTTCCTATATAGCAGTCAATGTCTAACGGTTTCCGTCCCTTAGCCTACCAACTGGTACCCCTGAACATATTTTCCCAAAATTGTTAAGATATCCTTCCATAATTTCCAGCCTTCTTCTGACATCAGCCTCATAACTTTACACTTATTTTCCTCTACGACTTTCCATTTCCTAAAACAAATCTACTGCACAACTCGCCAGCCTGATTAATTTCGAACGAAACTTACATTGTGCCTTGTGGATGAATTTCCATGTATTGTATCCCCTCCCCCGCCCCCGAAGTCTACCCCGTACATTTCATAAATACTCTCCAAAGTATGCACCTTTATATTAGTGGCTACTGGTAAATGTGTACTAACACGTGGCAGGAATGCTGCAGAAAGAAATGCATATCACGTTTTGGCGGGTCAAATTGAAGGAAAGGGCCTACTTGTAGGACATTAATATAGATGGCAAGGGCAATTTTAAAGTGGATCAGAAATATTGATCGCTGTGTGTGTGTGTGTGTGTGTGTGTGTGTGTGTGTGTGTGTGGACTCAATTCTTCTGTTCAGGGGAGGGACAAGGAGGCTGTTGTGAATAAGGTAATGAAAACTAAGACTGTGGGGAATGTCAAAACGGACTCTGGCATGTGAAGGCAGTGAATTGGTCATTTATGTGGAACAGCTAAGCATGAAGAGAAAAAGTGTATTCGGTGAGGCAAGATTATGGAAAAAGACATTAAAATTAATTTGAATATCATAAATAAGACGACGTAAGCTGAGAAGAACTTATTGTAGATGGTGTCCAACACTTGTCATTCACAGTTTGGCAAATTGAAATGTCTCGTGCAGGTGTATAACCTGAGGTAACTATAAAAATATAGCCTACGGCTAGTCCTACTGTGGAGGGGATAGTAGCTGTCCGTATGTCGACTGGCTGTAACGTTGCAACTCTGAGTGGTGTCTCATATTGCGCTGCAGAGTGAGTGACGCTTAAGTAACAGGACTGATAACTGTAATGCGCTTCTGAAATATATCCTGTAGAGACAAAACACTTGCATATGGCTTACACGTCATTAAATCTTACACTATATAATGCCGCTGTACGAAATGAAATATCTTCTTTGTCTCTGTAATTCACCTAATATTCATCCGCTGAATAAGTATAAAAAGGCCACGACAGACATAGAGTTTGTCTTGAAACACTGAAGGGTGAGGTACAGGATAATATTAAAAATAATCGGCTGATAGGAATTGAAATGGGAAAGACAGGTTCAGGATATGGCCTCTAATGTGATGGCAATAAATTTTATTTTTCTGTAATAGTGGTGAATTTCTTGAAGATGTAAATACGAACAGGGGACTGAAAATAAATTTAATAGTGTTTCCCTCTTATCAGCTGACAAGGTCATGTAATATTAAGTGAAAAGGGAAGACCGTAGCCTTTGAATGCAGAAATAATTGTGACAGATTCTCTGGATGAGGTGAGAGAGAGATATCATGAAAATCCACAAGGCTTTAGCAGGAGAATTTGTCAAGTAACCTCATAACATCTACATACGTTAATTGATGTGCTTATTGGAAAACAGAGTTTACATACAGCGCCTTACAGGAGGTCTGAGTCATTAAAATGTAAGGATAATTGACATTGGTACTTCCTCGTAAAGATGTTGATGTCAAATATTGTGATAAAAGCAAAGGTTTTTATTTAATCACCCCTACCGCTTAATATATTAAAATTAAAATACGTTTTATTCACGTAAATATGAGATAGCCAATGGGAAATGCTTTTTATACGCATATTAATTCACGTAACGACACGCAGAAATTTTACGCACAATAACACTTTCTACAAACTTGCCTGTAGAAAGTTCTGCTGTTCACATAATCTGCACAAGGCACTTAGATAAAGATAGTTCACTGCGTATTGTACCACGCCAGATAGATCGTCTTAATTTAATGGGTATTTTAAAATGGCGTTATAATTATTAATTTTACTTAAAATGATTTAAAATACGACTTTTTTTAATTTTCCGCGGACAAATGCCGGGACGCCTACCATGGGCTGGGAAACAGTGACGTTTCTTCCAAACCACGAATGTGTGTCGGTGCATAAAATCAGGCTACACTCATATATCTAGAGCACACAAGTCGAATTCTTTTCAGGTATGTAGAAATCGCCAGATGATATCAGTGGGCACATATGACCGTAGAGTTTGTGCAAAGTTAGTGTCTGCCGGCCATGCTTAAGCACAGGTACGAACCGACTACCATAAGAGTAAGGAAATATTAGTTTGTTAATAGATTAGTGGGTTAGTCATGTAGGTAGAATGATAATTATTACGGTCATGTGTGGAAATTGACATAAAGTATCTGATGTTATAATGCGTGACGTCATTGCTAGAAACGTAACAGCGGACTGAAAACACAAAACGTCACTTAACAATTTACACATTTCTTATTACTTTAAAGGCTTTTAAACTTACTGTGGTTGTGTTTCATCTTGCGTAAACGTCGTGTGACCTCAAACTTTAATATTTTAAGATCTGTATTTTTGTAACAATTGAAACACGTCGCCATTCTTATTGCAATACTGTAGTTAGTTAAATCTAATAAAATGGTCAGGATGTTAATAATTTATCACTGTGTTATTAAATAAACGTACGGGAATGCGTAACATAAAATGGTTATATTGTTTGTTTAATGGTCCACAATGGTACAATATTGGAAAGGGTGATATAATGAGAGGATATATGTACAAGGATATTTTAAGAGGCGGAAAGAAGGCTGTCGTGGCCGATTCAAATTACTGTTGCTGGTGACAATCGAAAAATACAAGAATTTTGAGTTACGATACTTGGAATTCAAAATAGCATGGCCTAAAGTAACTAACGAAAAAGGACGGTACAGGCACTGTATATTGAATAGTCTGACACGCTCACTTTTGACAAAATTTGGTGTCCAGAATTCTGCAATGGAAGCCTATGTGTCAGCTGTGTGCATTACATCAAGTGCGTATTTTCGTCATCGTCATTACAACAAAAAAACCCGTGGCTGCTTTTATGTCAGGTTTGCTAACCTGTCGAAAGGTCAGTTACATACAATTAATTTCAACGACTGGAACATTAGTATTTTTCTTCGGTCATGTGTTGTCCATATAACTACCAATTGTAAGTACAACAGCGTATTACAGTCACATAGTTATTCGTTCAGTCCTGCTTGGTTTATATGAATTGATTCATCATCATTATTCTCTACAAGCAAATCACCAGTTTACTACCTAATAACACCTGGATTTGTGAATTAGCAGTATATTTATAAGGTAGCTTGTTAATTTTGCGTATTAATTCTTATAAAGTACATGGCAAATGGTATGTCAAAGAACAGTACAGTTACAAGCAAATGTGAGTAGAGATTACCTATGTTATCTCATTATTTAAGGACACTTTATCAACCAGTATCTTTTGTAGTATTGAAAAGATATAATGGTATATGAATGACCAAATTCAGAAAGTATGTGAAAGGAAGAGGTCTTGCCATACTGCGGCTGCAGAAACAGAGGAAAATCACGAAGACTTGAGTAATGACAGAAGACATGAGGTTGGGATTCGATAGGAGTGTCTTCTGAATAAAAGTGAGTATTGTGAGCAGAGTATATGAAAAGTGTGTTTGATTTGTATATACAGACGCAAAATCTGCGTAGCTTTCGCTGTTGTACTTCTTTTCAATATAATTATAATATATTTAATTTCCACTGCCACTCAGCCATTCAGTCCCGTATTTTTATATATAAAATCATGTCAATACAGCCACGTACCCATTTCAAACTACCGCCTTGGAAACCAATTAAAATCCCACTGCTTATTCTTAGAAACTTATGACGCTACACTGTGAAGCGCTATGTAAGGCCTTCACCTTTCAAACACGGCTACAACGTTCCAAGGCATTCGTCGTACTGTGTATCACAAATGTGAGTTATGCCCTTTCTGTCCAGCAACGAACTTACCTCCGAAACTCAGAAGGTAATATAATGGAAATAGACATACATAAAGCCTTAAGTAACACCTCAGTTAATAACTTATGTCATTATAATTAATACTTTAATATTTATTTTTTTTCGTCCTGAAAGCTGTAATATCAAGATGGCTACAGGCGTCTGCAAAGGTAGCTTCTTGTTACAATGTACGTTTCCTAATGCTCAGTAATATAGATAGCGGGGATACTACATCTGCTTTTCCATTATTCCAACACGGCAACTGCATCACAAGGAAGGTATTCTTCGTAACGCGTATCGTAAATACGAATCATACACTTTCTGGTAATCAAAAAACTTACCTCCAGACCTCACGTCGTAGTACGTAAACTCTACGAAACCTCATAATTATTAAAGTATAATAACGTAACGATAATTTTATAATATTTAACATTTATTTTGGCGCTCTGAAAACTCTAAACCAATACGTCTACGAAAAACTGTTGAGGAAGTTTCTAGAAGATGTTAACTGTTCAAAGATGGCTGAAATACTCCTTCTAGCTTTCCGTAAGTCACACATGGCTACAAACTCGCAAGGACATGTGACGTAAAGAGAATTGTGCACTTTTTGGTCAGCAACAAACTAACCTCGAAAATTCAAATGATATTACTGTGGAAAACTTTATAGTAATTAAAGTATACTAATATAATAAAATCATTCTGAACATTTATTTTGGCGCCCAGAAACCTGTAACTTCAAGACGGCTCGCACTTCCGCTAACGAAGGTTCTAGTTACATTTACAAAGATGGCTGAAATACCACCCCTGCTCTTCCAACATTCAAACATGTCTACAGTTTTACGAGGGATGGCATTCATCACACTGCATATTGTAAATACGGAACTTCTATTTCTGAGCAAAAAACTTACCTCGCAAATTCAGGTAATAAAATTAAGAAATAAATAAAACTGAATTTTATAAACCACACGTCAAATTTTACGCGTAAAATAGTTTAGTATTTATTTTGGCGGCATGAACCTTCTAGAACCCCCATGGCTACAAGCTGTTCCAACGAAGTTTCATACTAGGTGTATAGCTCGTACATATTAATTAAACAATTTATGGCGCACAATAAAATGGCAGTAATTGTAAAATTTAGTAAATAAATAGTTATAAACTTCTGAATAATTAAACAGGTTAGGAAACCTCGAATATATAAGCTTCGCGGTTAATTATAAATTCCGCCAAAATGACTAGTAAAGTTATAACTCGTTTTCGTAACAATTAAGGGATGTTACGGACATTAAGTATGAAATTCTGAACTTGTAATGGGCAGTTTTAATGAAAATTATAATATCAAAGTTTGGAAAACCGTAAAACGAAACACACTGCAAAGTTTGTTGCCGTTACATGCAAAACGACGTACCGAGTCTGATTGTTCAGCAAGAAAACTAACGTAACGTGGTTTCTTAAGACGTCCATACTATATTTATGTTAATCTTATCAACATGAAATCGCACACTGCTAATTAAATCAACTTACGATACTGAAAGTTTTGTTAAAACACAAGAAAGTTTAATTATGCTGCAAATTGTGGCCCAGGCCGGCCGGCTGACTGACGTTCTTCCTTCGAGTTCAACGATCTCTACTGTGATTGGACGAATTTTATTAAGAAGGGGGGGGGGGGGGTGAAGTTCCAATTTCTCGGCAAGATGTCAGGCTTATCAATAACTACTGCACCTGTGTTACAGTGTCGGTTAGTGAAAAATTTTTCATAAATTAATTTCAAACGTCGGAATGTTAATATATATATGTATATCGCATTTTATTTAACGACTCACTATCACGCAGTAACACGATTATTAAGCTGTGTGGACGGGAGGGGTTAAATCGTTCTCTGCCCGCACCATGAAGACATATAAAGGGAAAGGCGGTAAAGGTCCACTTATTTTTAACCTCAGTACTGTATGAACATCAGTTGTCAAATTTAATCTCCAGGAAAAATTTTGTGGTCCCTATTGACTAGAAGAATGGGTAGACTTCGTGTCCTGTCTGGTGTACTAGAAAATAAAGAACATTCTGGTATTTCCGGGAAGAGATCCATGGATCATCCAACCCTTACCTTAATCGCTATAATGCCCGATAAATCCCTGCAGCCCATTCCGTAATTTAGCGTCACCCACAGTTTCCTTAATGGCGGTGTATCTTGGTTTTTTAATCCCGGATATCGTCAGGCACATAAGAGGTTTATGTTGCAAACTAAATACTGTGAAATGCGCACATGTTAATTTGAAGTCAAAGAACACTGCGATCGAAAGCTGCGACATTACAATCGAAAAGTGTGAAGAAATGCGCAGTTGAACTGAATTCGTTGGTTTGAAGTACATTTTGTTTTTAATTATTCACTTTGAAGAGCGAATCAAAATATTTTTTTGTTTTCTGTTTTAAACCTTTAAAGCCCAGCAGTTACTATATGCACCACCAGGTTTAATATTCACCAATTCTATTGTCTGTTCGCAGAGTGAATTTAAGTGTTTTGTATTTATCTCAGAACAAACAGTGACTTTTCCCCTACACAATATTAAATCATCGGTTTTTACAACAGACATGGACAGTGTTTACTGCGCGGCACGACCTGCGTCTTTAAGTAAAACATTACATTTCGTCCGTAAAAGGTTAAACTTTTATGTTGCAAGGGTTCGTGGGTGCAGTTGAATAGTGACAATGCCGCTTTATTATATTGTACAGTCGAACCATCTTCCTATTTTATCCTTAGATTATAAATATTAACCACTGACATTTCGGTGAAATTTCTACCGCAAGGAAGCATCCGGCTGGTCCTCGCCCAATCGACAATGAAACTGGCTCTTCTGTATGTATAACCTATGAATGTGACAGATACCTAAATCAGGAACAGGAGAGTGTTATAAAATAATAAATCAACCAGACAAACAAAGAAATACAGGCCTCTTAATCACCCCCATGCGAATAATATTAATAATATTAAAAATGTAGGCATAGTTAAATGGAGGTAAATCAGTCTGAGATGGAAATGATCACACACCTTGACGTTTGTGTCATGGTATGGAAAGGTACAAAAGGCTTCCAACCTGTGGGCAGCGGACACTCTAGTGGCTACACGCTTATTCCCAGGTCCCCTATTTTTTCCATAACTTCCTACCAAATGTTGGTCTTCCAGCCAGTGCTTAGTGTCCTCCATTATTATTATTATTATTATTATTATTATTATTATTATTATTATTATCGTTATTATCATTATTATTATTATTGTGATATAAATTGTGAAATTTGTATATGTTCTGAAATTGTAATAATTTTTTTTGTCGTAACGTACACTCTGAATCAACTTAGCCTGTATTACACGTATTAAAATGTGAGGGTCCGCAAAATCATTTTTTACGTTAAGAATGTGTAGTCATACTCGAAATTTTGCGAACAGCTGACCTACGGATCTTCAAGACCTGGTGCTTAAATTTTGCAATGTTCAGTAATAAATAACTTTTGTCATCTAAAATACTCAATGTTACAAAAGAATTCTATTTTATTAGCTCTATATTTTTAGAATTTTGACGTAAACATGTTAGGCATGCGGTCTCTTATTAATGGCCTGTTCCATTGGCTGAGGTCGTGCTGTGTGTGGCCTAACAAACGAGCCACCACTGAACATGACGTAACCAGACATCGCAGAGCGGACAGTTGCAGAATAAGCCAATCAGCTTTGCGGCCAGACCACCAAGCCTCAACACCTGCGATTCTACAAGCATAGTTTACGGTTATAAATAACTCTTGTGGCCATATGATTCCCTTACACACGCAGAAACATGCTAAAGAAAGCATCCACAACTCAAGAGAGATGGGAGTTATATAAATGTTGGTTTGTGCAGTCAATCCCTCACTACAACTATTCAATACGGAACACAGTCCAAAGCTAACAGTTCCTCAGCTAGTCTAGAAATTTCCCTCATTTTATGGAACTGAAAGTTCATTACCCTGTTCATAACAGACTGTTACTTGTCCTTGTCTTGAGCCAAATGATTCACTTTACGTTTTCCCATCCTATTTCTTTAAGGCCTATTTTAATATTATCCTCCCATCTGTGCCTAGGTATTCAAAGTGGCGTTTTTATTTCCCGTTAACCCACTAAATATCTGCATACATTTTTCTTCTCCCCCATATGCCCTGCAGGCCCCACCCTTTCGTCCTAAGCGATTTCATCACCCTTATAATATTTAGTGAGGAGTACAAATCACCTCGTTATGAAACTTTGGCCAGTGTTCTGTCACTTCGCCCCTCTTCAGTTCTAATATCTTCCTCAGTACCTTCAACACATATTGGGTATTACTCATTCGGTGGATAATTCTCTCCCAAAATGTCACTACTATTAAGAGCGCGAGTTGTTATATTATTAATGTTATCATGCTATGTTGTCATATTTATTTGAAGAACTTACTTTAGCATATATAGGTCTCTGTTGATTTCATTTTCGTTGAATGTATCGGGCATGAACTGCTTGTCAAACATTTTGTTTGTCTCTGACTTACTCCGCTCCCACTTGATGGATTTCCTTGAAAGTTTATATTTGGGTCGTTTGCTATATCGTTATATTCTCCCTGGAAGGAGAAAAGTTTCAGATAAAAGTTGCAGAGGAAATCAAAACACACACTTTGTGGCAAATAATTTTTTTCCCCGAAAGTCGCGTCCTGTACAAATTAATTACGAAAAATACAGAACACGGACGATTAAAGCTAATTTGGTGCCAAGTACTGTAATTGAATTTGCAATGGTGCTGTTGGAAGGTGACGTCATTTCCGCACGCAGTTATCGATTTTTTCCTCGCGCGTTACGTGTTGCATAAGTAAGGGAAAACAAAACTGCGCATTCGTAATATACGTGTAATATTTATTGCTCATATCAAGGAATATAAATTTGGTATGTCGATGAAAATCATGCTATTTATGAATTAATTATGAAAAGTACAGAACAGGCAGGTCACGGATGATTGAAGATAATTTGGCCCCAAGGTGTTTCCATTTGCAGTTCGGGTAATTCTGACAAAAATACACAGAATGAAACTTCGTACGCATTATTTCAATAAGATGAAACTTTGAGGTTGAGATGCATTCGGCTTGACGGATAATTTTGGAAAAGTAATACTCAAAATATCTAAAATATACTTGGTTATATTTCAACAATAATTTGGTGAAAAAGTACCGTAGTGGAACTTGTAGCATGACGTACAGATGACAGTGCTGGTGGGCGGTGACATCACGTCCTGGAGCAGTTATTGATTTTTTCTTGTGCGTATCCGTGTTGCATACGTAAGGAAAACAACCGCTCGCATTCGTAATACATGGGTAATATTTATTGCTTATATCAAGGAATATAAATTTGGTGTGTAAATAGATTATTAGTATACCTATGAATTGTGACTAAATATTTTTTGTAAGTTGCACTTTGTGAAATATTTCAATGGACTGAAGTTTTGAGGTTACATATGACTAATAAATTTAACAAAAAATCGACTTGGACACACACATATGTATACTATACGCAATTAGTTTTCAGACAAATAGAACAACACACCCTCATAATAGAGATAGTATTCTGTAATATGTACAAACTGTCAACAAGAGAAGGGTCTGAATCCAGAGATCCAAACATGCCCCCAATGTTGTGTTGTATGTACATGCCGGGTTTCATCTGTGATTGCAAGAAAACACTACAGGTAACTCTCCTTTTACGTGATTTCGTTTTGCACAATTTTTCTTTAACGTGACTTCAAAATTCACACAACTTTTTGAATTTACATGATAATTTGCCCTTTAACGCTATTTGGCATAGACGACCTGTGGCCATTGTTATGTTCTGTAGGAGGCTAGCAGGAAGTAACGTCACTGTCACGCCATCAGTCGTATCTATGGGTTATGTTGGTGTTATATCCACGCGGCTAATTTAGTTTTCTCTTCTATGGCATTGTCTTTTCTTACCAATATGAGTCAGAAATGTAAATCTGCATCAGCCAATGCACTCCACCTGAAACATTAGTGAAAGACAATTGGTACTGAAGAGAAGTTATGTGTAATAATGCGACGTGAAAAAGGTGAACAAATTTTTTATACATGCAGTAATGTTATACTCCCTCATAGTAGCGTCCATACAATTTGTGATATTGCTGATAGAATTAAATAAAGTGCTAAGTCAGGAACTAAAGTGTTTGTTTGTGTAGCAAGACTACCACAGTCCTGTCCGAATGAACCATACCAGTAACTATGAACGTGAATCTCTTACATTTTTATTGCATTAGAAATATATAAATATATTGTATAGAAGCGCATGTATACCATATAGATATGTGTATATACTGTGCGTACTGTACATATGTTCTCTCCAGGTGCATATGTCCACTAGTGGTATAATCATACGCTATACAGGATGAGGTTGTCAGTCCCCTACCCCCCAGGAAATACATTGTTTTAAATGGGAATTTTGTATTCGATTTACGCGATTTTGATTTACGCGACTTTTTCAGGAACATAACCCTGGCGTAAAACGAGAGTTACCTGTACATACATACATACGTACATACATACATACATACATACATGCATGCATGCATACATACATGTGAATGATGGGCAAAGGTTATGTGTTACTTGAAATGCACCAACAAAACTGACACAATCATGCGTGTAACATAATTCACTTTATTTAAACTTATCATAAAAACTGTATATAATATTGTAGAAATGTGTTGGAACACGTAATATTTTATTATTCTATAATGAGCCTTATTCTTTTATCTTGGCATTTTCAAAAATAGACCAGAAGCACAACAAAGTAAACAATAAACTGGTTTGGGATGAAAAATCAAAATAACTATCTCCATGGCACCAAGACATCATGGAATAATGTAATAAAGTATGAAAAGCGCCCCCATTTCCGCCAGAATTAATTCAGTTATGACTAGGTCTAATCAACACAAAATACTTCAAAGTATAGTAACTGTTCAATTACAAGATGGATATATGAAGCACTTTCTGTCATTTCCATTTACTTTACTAACTTGCACACAAGTAAAATGCAATGCAGTGTAAATTGTGAACAAATAACCAACTACGGTCTAATTGTTAAAAAAAATTCAAAATGTAGAGCACTGTTTTGGTTTAGAAAAGTTGGGAATTGTGTGAGCTAGAACCTACTAAGTAGGAGAAAAAATATGAAGAGGAATATTTAACAAAAGAAAAATTTAATGCTATCTAGTTTTAAAAAAATGAACATTCCAGATTTAAAAATGGGAGGACAAAAAATTCAGATCTATATGGTAATAAAATGTACATTCAATATCAAAGTAACTGTTTGCACACACAAAAATGTGTTCCTCAAAACACTAATTACAATATTTGATTATTCATGTTTATAAACATTTCACTATTAGAAACTTAAGTTGTGTTGTAGAGATGAGTATTTCCTACATTAACGTTTGACACTGATGTTAAAATTAATATCAGTCTATGGACCATGATGATGATGTTCTTAAATAAATTAGTAAAACTTGTCTAATGTTCTTGTTGCTTAAGCTACAATAGAAAAAGTTCACATAATTTTACAGAATTACTCTTTAACAATACTATAGTACACTCTCATATTAAGAAAATGTAAACCTTGAGCTAATTGGAAGAAATCTTCAGTAACAGGACCAACTTCCACATGAATCTGATCTTCAGAGAACAACTGTTCATGACGTTCAGATTCCTTTAATATTTTAATAAACCCTCATAGTAAAATCAAGTTATATGAAATCATTCAATCTGTGCTCCAAACTCTACGTAAAGGTATTCAAAAAGACAAGAGAAATGCTGTACAGCTTCAGTGTAATCTAATATGCAACATTATTCACATTAGGAAAAGTTATAGTGTTAACTAAATACGTTAAAATTATCGTCATATAATATTTAATTTGGATCTCATAATAAAGGCACTTGCAAAGGTTTGGGAAGCATCCACCATGCACCAGACATAATAGCACATGGGAACATGGTCTGAACATGGCAGTGTAGCCTATCAAACAGTCTGAATTATGATGGATTTTTAATATGTTGACTATTGATGCCCTGACATTATCTGTACTGTAGATATCAAATCAGATGGGCACTGTGAAGGCACATTTCATATGTAAGAATTTCAGGGGGAGAGGCAATTTCAAAAGAATATTATTAGTGCCTAGATTGCACCAAACCAGGCTAAAATGTTTACAGCAGTCAGAAAGGTGTTGAGACCACATCAGAGGAACTGAATCTCCTTACAGGCAAGGCATTAATCACTAATGTTAGAACATTAATGACAACATAATGGTAATTAAATACTGTTGTTCAGAAGAGGAGCCTTAGGACAATCAGAGAAAGCTACACCAATATGTCTTACTAGTCTAAATTCAAACCTTAAGACATTTGTTGGAGGGGTAAAAACATATTTTGTGGAAGCAAACATTTATATACAGCTGTAAAAGTTCATTTACAAGAACAACAGTTCCCCCAGCAACAGTCATAGGCCTAACAAATCAAATTCAACTCTGTGTTCAGAAATGGCTTAAAGTTTTTGTTTTTTTTTCCAAACTCCCAACCACAATGCCTATCTGTACTCTATTCCGTATGCTCATACATTGGTGAAAGTTACCACACTCATACATAAAAAAGTTACTTCTGAAACCTGAAGCTAGCGATGGCTACTTTCTCATCCCATTAAATAATATAATTAAAAATACGTAATGTGTCCTCAAATTTACCATTACTCTAAAATAAGTTACAGAGATAACTGCTTTTCGATATACCACCAAAATCATCATCAGTGTAGCAGGAATGCTTGAATCACATAGATGATGTAGGCTTACAACAATATTGTTATAACAAGTTGGCAATGAGGCTGATGGAATGTTATAATGAAAGATCCTCAGTAATTCAAAACTCTGCTCTCTATTCATCTCACCACCTCATAGCATCAGCAGATATCTCACCTTCCCCTACCATTACAGACATGATGATAACTGCATGGAGCTGAAATTCTGCCACACCTGAGAACTTTCCTTTAATTCCCCCATATGTTAGTATAACTATGGCATTTCTACTTTTTACAAATGAAGATGAAACACAGAAACAGATCATAACATCCCACAACCATCACTAAATAACAGCATGGTGTAGTGATTATACTTGAGGGAGATTACATCTCAAGATCTGAGGTTAAATTTCAGCTCCAGTTTTGGTGGTACACAAATGTTTTGTCAAAGTTGTTCTGTTCTCTAAGTATGGATGACACATCTTCTGGGCTTTCAAAGTGATGTGCTGCCAGCATTTCCTCTTCTTGTGGTCACTAGATGATATGATACCCATCACTCCCCCCCCAGTGCCTTACTTCACTGATGTCTGCCCAGTTGGTCAGTTGACGGCTGATCTGACTTGTTCTCAGACAACTGATGTTTGTGACTTGTCAGCTTATGTGACTACTCACAAAGGCCGCGTAAAATTAGCAGGGAACATTCCTTTCTCTCCAGAGCCTTCCTTAACTCCCATCAACCAACCCTCCTCCTGCAGTAAAAGGAACAACATTAATACATATAAAGGACTATAACAGAGAAATGAAACAGAAATTTAATACAGAGAAACTTCTAACATTTGAACCCCTCTATAACAAACTTCCATATAACAATGTCAACTGTTAACTTACTGATCATTTTTAAACAACAGGCAGACTTTTTGAATGATCAAACCAATGAAACACCAAAAACTTTTGTTCCTGTAAGAACACAGCAACAAAGATGATCCAAATATGTGTGACTCTTCCAGTTGTTCCCTTTCCAAGTACTGTCACAGACATGAGCTCTAAACTTGACTTTTCTCTTTATTACTGTGCAGAAGTTTATTTTTTGTGGCATGAAGGCCTATAATGTGTAGTTCAAGAGGCCACGTAAATTAAAGTAACTGAACTATAACATTTGGAACAAAATGCCATATTTACCCAACTATGATAACTTTTTTATAATTGATTGTATGAGAATGGAATGTCAACTTATAATGCTACATAATGTTAAACATGTTTTGTATAGATATCTTCCTAAAAATTGAAGAGTGTGACAGTGGGTCATCTTATATGCATCATCATCTTATACTTTGGTAAATACACAGTGTACCTTACACACTTTTTCACTTGTGTGACACTTTTAAAAGGAGTGCATTTGTATTATAAGTATCTTAAAATCACACTGTAGGCTTCTGTCTTCTGACATCATTATCACTGTAAGTTGATGGTCACATTTCAGAGGGACATACCACATCCACCTTCTGGGTTAAATGAATTTCATCCAACCTGATGCTGACATTATTAGATCCATGATGAAGCTACATTATGGATGACTGCCAGTGAGACAATGTAACAGCATTAAAAATGCCTTCTGTGTGAATTTCTGGATAAGGTGCCTTCATCGGCCTTTCTGACTTCAAGAAAGTTAAACTGCTCAGTCACTTTGAGGTAGTCTGCCACTTCTTTAGACATTACTATGGTCCTTCCATTAGTACTTCTGAACTAAAATGGGCCTATTACTGTCTGTCTGAGATCTTTCTGCATACTGAGCAGGTTTACTGTGGCAGTCAATACAGTGGGCGGGTACCCACCTGTCTTGCTGGATAGCCTGCTTGCACTCAACTTTCATTTTACATAATGATTGCATGCAGTGATGTGACATTTCCTGTTGGTATTGTTGCACTGTCAAGTGTGATGGAACACAGGATTCAGCTGCTGGTATTGTCACCATGTTCCTCTCTGCTTGATGTTTGGAGGGACTGTGCCGCTTATGACTCTTCTGGTCCTTGAGAACTTTGACCTTTTACTTTTTGCAGTTTGTAGGTTCCTTTCTGACACTTCTATTGTCTGTGCCTTCTTGACACTGGTTTGTTGGACTTCTTTAGACCACTTAGTGCCACTGTATATTTCCCACATACTGCATCAAAGAGTTCTTTTCCTTTTGAAACTTCACAGAATATAACCCTGCCTTGTTTACCACTTCTGACTACAACACTGCAAGCTGTGCTTCTCTGATGTTTGCTTCTGTGGTGCAAGTAAGTGAAACATTGTGATTCAGTACCTTCCACACTTGCTTTTTGATAGCCTCAGCATTGCAGTATGTGCAGTGATACCTCTGTATCCATTTTGTAGTCATGTAAGTTCATTTTACCAGGGTCTTCCAAATGCTGGTACTAGTACCTTAGTGGTGGCCAGCATAGTGTAGTTGGTATAGTGGTTTGCTACAGGCTGGACAGTTTGGAGTTCAAACTCCTGGGACGGCAAGATTTTCAACACCTGTTCCAGACTTGCCCCGAGGCCACTCAGCCTCCTGTACAATGGGTGCGCAGTCTCTTTGCCATGGGTAAAGTGACCAGGCCACTGCAATGTCCACGTACCCCCATCTGGTGCCAAGGTTAAGCATGGGTACACCTATACCTCTACACCCCCTTCTGTGCCTTTAGCCTTTAGCCTGTGGCTTTTATTGTTACTTTTACCTAAATACTATATTTAACAAATATACGTACAAATATTTACTGTTATATAGCCTACACTTCATTATACAAAGACTACTATTTCCTTCTACTACGCAGTACTCAGTCTCACAAGCCACAGCACCACACATCATGTTTTGCTAGTGTACTTTCCCTCTATTGCAACATCCTGACACAATCAAAGATATACGAGTTCTCATACCAATCAGGGGGGCAGAAACTTCAACCAGCCAGTCACAGCAAGTAAGTAAATTGTACAATCACTATGAACCAATAATCCACTATGTCAAACAGTCAAACCTGTCAGTTCCATCATCTGTCACCCACACCCCAAAATTGAAGTGATTACAGTGAGGATGTGGTGTGCAAGGAATGTGGTTACTCAATGCCATGGGAAAGGTACAGTGGACAGAGCATGGTCTGGGCCAATTGCAGCTGTGAAATGGGAAAGCTGACAAAACAGCATCTAAGAAATGTGAATCAGACATACACAGGGAGATACAGCGTGTAATGCATGCACCTGCATGTGCGTGCAACATGCTGCATCTGCGCATGCACGCATGAATGCACCAGCGTGCACGCACGCACACTACACAGGGTCATTACATACACACACACACACACACAATGTATACAGCAAAATTCCGTTCATCCAGTCTCTTATAACACAAAAATCCTGATAATCTGGCACTTGAGGGGAGTAGTCCCAAGACCAGCAGTTTTGCTTTTTACCAGAAAAAAGCTTCATCAAAGAAACAGGCAGATCTCAGGGCATCTTCAAAAAAGGACTCTAAGAGTGTCTGTATATCAACTGTTGTGGTTTGTCCTGACCCCTTGTCTACTACTCCATCAAACTTCTTCAGCCATGAAGACCCCAGAAAACACAGAAGGGGACCTTGATGACCCAGAACCAGCAGATGAAGGAGATACACAAATGGAATACTCCTCTCATTAGTCGTACAGCCCAAGCATAGCAGCAGTGACAAAAAGAATTACCTGTAAGAACTTACGTCAGTATAGGTACTGTCTGATAGTCTGGAATATCCAATAATCTAGCACCTGTCTGGTCCCACACCAATGGAATTTTGCTGTAAAATAGTCTTACGTATGTGGGCTCCGTTAAGGGAATATCATATCTGGAGGACAATTATCGTGTCCTTGAAGATATGAACACTACAGCCTTAAAAATCCCCACCATGGAAAGCTGATAGAAGACACTAGCAATATGAAAGCAAGAGCTCCATAGTTAGTATACAATGTCACAGATGAGATGGTCCACTGCTATACACTAATCATACAAGGTAGGTTATTTTACATATCAGAGAATTACCCATCTGATGTCATTATATGAAATTATAGAAGCTTCATTTATATAGTGTGATAACACCCTGTAAATAATCAAGCCTCAGTTTTTCTTCAACAAGATGACATAATGAAATTAAAATATAAATGGATATGCTTTCTATTAATTCGTATACATGAAGTTAACATTACTGAAGTACTTCACTCATGTACAGCTTGCTCATACCTGTTCTTCAGGATCATCGTACTCCACAACTCTGATGATCTCACCTACATCAAATGACAGCTCATCCACATCTTCACGATTGTATTTGTAAGTGGCCTTGACTCGATACAGCACTCCAGGGGGCAGATTGTCTGTGGTTGCTCCTGTAGATATTGTATACACATTTCAATAAATAAGAGCTCCTGAAACTCACCAGGATACATAAATTGCACGTGAAGCAATATGATTTGCATCTAACCTGAAGTGAACATAAGCTTTATCATTTTTTGTGATTGATAACCATGTTGTATATAAATGAACTAACAGCTCCATTTCAAGCAATAAATCTCTTTTTTGAAAACTGAGTTTGGATATATGCTTGTAATGAATTTGGTTCTTTGAAATTTTACTTAATATACAATTAGCATCTGATCTATAGTGAGACAAAATGTTTCTGAAGCAGTGTAGTGTATACTACGGAATTCAATCACTGGTACCATTCACTAAATGTTTCAGGCAACACTGCTGTGCAGTAGCACACCTCTGTGTCTTACTATGGGTTGCAAGGATGGCAGCAGCTCATGAAGGATGAACTAAAGTATAACAAAATGTTACATTGTCCCTGTGCAGGTCGTGAAGCCATAGAAAGGGAGGGGCGGTACAGCATGACTCATCCTCCAACTCAACACTAGATGACAGTCAGTTGTCAGCTTCACACCCCAGCCACTTCACCTCCACAGTATCTATTAACTAGTAGGCTGGGTGGGAACCAAAGTCGGTCTGGACATTTTGGAGAACAGAAAAACCTCTTGCCCCTGCCAGAAATTGAACCCCAGATTCCTCAGCACATTGCCGAGTCAGTAGATTGACTATCCTATGCCAGCTCCTATTATAGTACAATAAAGTACAGATATCAGACATTTTTACTCCCGAAGATGTCAGCTGAAGCTGGAATCTAAAGTTACATTGTGTGAATGTGAAGTGTATGAATATGCGTAGTATGTACAAGTTAGTGGAGTGCTTTACAGATATAAAATGTAGCATACATGACAATTAGGCCAGGGCAGTGATAAACTACTTGAAGTTTTACTATTAAATTACTTTAAAAAATGCTCAAGATGGCTTCTGGAAATTGAGTTTGTAAAGCTGACACTGGAAATACTGGCAATGCAGCCAGGGAGTGTTCCTCCTTGTAACAACCAGATGTACTTTGTATGTTTTATCTTTGATAATCCACAGTGCACAGACAGTAATTTACAAACAGCAAGTCAAAACTAAAGTTGAAGGATGACTATGCCACCAGTACCAGGACATTCATGCACTTGGGACAAATGCATTTTCAACAAAGTTGAAGTGACTGTCTCCAAGACTGTTAAAGTTCTCTGGATGCATATAATGCAGTCATTCAACAAGGGCCAGTCAGTCCCACAACTTGTACTTGTTGAATAACACCTGTGCAGTTGACCTTCAAAAAACATTTCTCTTCTGCTTCTATTAACAGCGCATTACCATTATATGTAACAGAATGTAATAATAATAATAATAATAATAATAATAATAATAATAATAATAATAATAATAATAATAATAATAATACATGCAAAAGGAGCTGATTAACACATCATGCCACTACAGTATGAGGCAAAGACATTTACAAAATTATCCTTCACAGCACATTCACTGCTTTTAGGCACTAGTTATTATAATGCTGAAAAAGAAATTTTAACCTAAGAAGTTCAGGAACTATGATTAGTATATGCATACCACACAGTTCAGCACAAGATGCAATACTAAGAACACAATGTTACTTAAGGAAAAGCCATAATTTACAAGCAGCCCCTGATATTAATTACAGTGTTTTTTAATTCAAAGCACGTCTGATATAACAGCAATTTAAGGGAATGTAATAAAACCCCAAACATACTAGTAATATAAAATTAAATAGGAAGTTTCTTAGCTGAAATAAGAGCAAAGCAAATGGATAAGACAGACTGGATTCTACAAGGATGGACAAAATGCACAGCAACCAGACCAACCAACTGACCAGCTCTCTTATGCAGGTTCTTCTTCTTCCTTCAGTGGTCAAGTATGCTGTTTACAAAATTTCCTACTGTTCTAAACTTCAAGTGTTTATCATCATCATCTCAACAGCCACCACTGGTTTCACCTTCCTCTGAGACAGTTAACGAAATTCACATTATAATACATATACCTTCAGGTCCTACACATTATTAATATTCCAGTTTTGTCTATATTTCCTTACTGGAGGATGATTCAAAATTAAAACCTTCAGGCATTTACTCTCTTCTCCATGGGTCTTGCATATGCTACCTACTTCACCCTACACTTGCTGATGATTCACTAGTAAAAAGGTAAAGATAAAGTTCGCCCTATAACAGGCCATGAAGGGCCAGAGAAGGAGTAGAGGTACAGCTCTCCTCTTTCTTTAATTTCGGCACTTGAAAGGGTAGGTGGTCAATGCCATGCCTCAGCCGATGTAATCCCTAGAAAGACCCAGTACCCATCGTAAGGGAGGCTGGGTAGGCCCCGGGGCTGGTCTGGGCAGGTACATTCACCCCCCCAGAATTCGAACCCCGGACCGTCCAGCCTGCAGAAAGTCACTATACTGACTACACTATCCTGGGGCTGCTTCTCCAGTAAAATATAAATTTAGTTTTGGTGTTTTTACTTAAGTACATCTGGAAAGTTTCTCCAGGTTTTACCACCAGACAGGCAGTTTGAATTACTTCTGTTATGTTACATACTGCTCTTGATTAATGTAACAGTAAGGCAGAGTTTCTAATATGCAAGACAGGAGAAAATACAGACAGTTGTAAATTCACGAATCCTTTTGCAGTTCCTGTTATGACCACTTGCCAAAATTACATTTAGTGTACTTTGAAGAACTGTAAACATGCAAATATTTGCATATATATAGGTTCCTGCATTAATGCTTTCCTGAACGCACATGTTCTACAGGAACAACCTTTTGTACATTTGTGTAGCAAATATGTTATTTTTGAGTACATAATAGTTTCCTCACCACATGACTGCAACATCTGGTGATCTCTGCCATCTGACTCTCTGAGAGCCCTTGCTCTGGTAAGTAAATGCACTTTTCTTTCTCACCTAATTCAATTTATAAAGGTATTAGCTGCTTATGAAACATAAATAATACAACCACTGAAGGTACATTTCTTCACGGTCTCAAAGAGAATGGAATAGTTGAGTGGTTCAAATTTCAACAATAATTACTTGAATTTCAAACAATTTTCCAGGTATGTAGCCAGATACAATCAACACTGAAATGCATTCATGTTTGTTCTTAGTGAAATTATGCACATCTCTGTTGGTGCATACAGGAGAATGTCACTATTTCAGCAAATTTACCAAATCTCAGACAACCCTATAAGAATCTGTTTTATAATCAACAAATTAAAATACGATCACAAATGTGATCTGGATTATGTTAAACACTTGAAACCAACATAAGCAACATGGCACTGCTCTACACACATTGCCTCACTGTAGCTCTGTAATGATAAGGGAAGGAAAATGCAACTTTTTCAGCAAATTACTAGAACCAGTTAAATACATGTGACATATTCAGTCAAGAATACATCTTATTTAAAATATAACAATGCAGTACACTAACTGAGAGTAAATATAAATAACAATGTATAAACTTAAAGAAATAAAATTCCAGTGCCCATGTTACATGCACATATTAAAATTCATAAAACAAAATTACCTATCAGACACACAGTACAAAGTTTTGTAACTTACCAAGTTATATACCGAGGGGGGGGGGGGAAGAAAAAGAAAAGGGCTAATCTATATTACTAAAAAATCGTTGAAATCAACGAATTCATTTAACGTAATCAAGTCACTGCACTTAATACAAGGATTAAAAACTTACATACCAGTGAACATACAAAACTATGCACCTCTGATAAAACTAGTTTATGCACAGTATTCCAAAAACACAGATAAACATCCCGAATGAATCCCTCAAAAACAGATATCACTACCATCACCACCACAACTAGTAGTAGTAGTAGCAGCAGCAGCAGTAATACAAAAACAAACTCAAGAAATAACAAAATAAATGACATAGTAACACACAAAGACTATTTGTTTCAAAGACAACACTACAAACACATGTAAGGTCTAGCTATGCCAGCAGCAAACCACTGGGTATAATCAATTGGGCACAATCTTCACAAAATACCAGACAGTGGGATAATATAGATATGGAGATAATACTATAATATATAATCCACTGAAGTGAAATCTTTACAGTATTATTATGGTCTTCAAGCAAATACACCCACAAATGGAATTTAAATTAGAAGACAAAAATAACAAATATTTGCAATTACAAAACCTATCAAAATAAATAAAAATAATACTGAATACAACATACACAGAAAAACAAAATGCATTGATCACATTACTTGTACTGAGTCATTACATCCATAACAACATAAATTAAGTGGAATTAGACACCTGACATGAAAGACCACATACAGGGTCATTTTATCTTACCCACACCATTGGTCACTTCCTGGTGTTATTCCAGTGTGCATGAGGTTGGTTGCTATGTTGGCTATGATTTATGTGATAAGCCAAAAGGACATGACCAATGAGTTAGGTCAGATGTAGTAAGAACCTGTATATATGACATGAAAAATGATAAAATAGTGTAAAAGATGAATACAATCACAGACATATTACACAGTGAGAAATACAATAAGAAACAATACAAAATAAAATATATGGAACTGTCACAACAAAGGAGCAGGTTAGATTCATGTATGTACGGACAAGAACTCAAAGCATAATAAAAATATTCAGAAAAACAAACATGAGAATATACGAACCAAAATTTGTCTCAGCAAGAAAGATCCATGCATGCATAGCAGCATGTATAAATTAGAACATAATGACTGTCAAGAAGTTTATGTAGGGCAGACAAGAAGACATCAAAACACATCGAACTTGTTTTGGAGGGCATACATACAAAAATATGGAATATATTCTGCAAGACTGATATAGAGCCAGAAGACCTGCATGTATGAACACCGAAGAAAAATGACACATGTACAAAAGTAATGAACAGAAGATACATAAACACATACATGCAAACATACATACATACATTACATCTGTAGATATAAGAATTCCATTTCGGAGTATTCTACAGTCAATATACAGAACTCACTAATTTACCTTAACTAACTAACTAACTAACTAACTCCATGGAGCAGAGGCCTTCTTGAGAAGCTAACAGTTTCTCAGCTAGTCAAGAAATTCCCCGCATTTTATGGAACCCGAAGGTTCATTACCGCATTCACAAGAGCCCGCCACCTGTCCCTATCCTGAGCCAGATCAATCCAGTTCATGTCCTTCCATCCCACTTCCCGAATATCCATCTTAATATTATCCTCCCATCTACGCCTGGGTCTCCCAAGTGGTCGCCTTCCCTCGGGTCTCCCCACCAAAATCCGGTATGCACCTCTCTCCTCCCCCATACGTGCCACATGCCCCGCCCATCTCAGTCTTCTCGATTTGATTACCCGAATAATATTTGGTGATGAGTACAGGTCATTAAGTTCCTTGTTATGTAGTCTTCTCCACTCCCCTGTCGCCTCGTCCCTCTTAGGCCCAAATATCCTCCTCAGCACCCTATTCTCGAACACCCTCAGTCTTTGTTCCTCCCTCAGTGTGAGAGACCAAGTTTCGCATCCATACAGAACAACAGGTAAAATTATAGTTCTGTATACCCTAATCTTTGTGTTTTTGGATAGCAACCTCGAAGACAAAAGATTCTGCACCGAATGATAGCAAGCATTCCCCGACTTCAATCTGCTCTTAATTTCTTCATGAATGGAGTTTCGATTCGTTAGGGTTGCTCCCAAATATTTGAATTTTTCCACCCTTTCAAAGGATTTATTATCTATATTTATGTTGTGATTGTGTCGTGCATTCTGATTTCGAGACATGACCATGTACTTAGTTTTCTCAGCATTTACTTCTAGACCAATCTCCTTACTAGCAATAATTAAATCTTCTGCATTTTTCTTTATGCTATGTACGCTTCCGCCCAATATATTAACATCATCAGCATAAACCAGAAGCTGATGTGTACCATTCAATTTCAAGCCCTCCTGGTTTGCCTGAACCCTCCTAATGGCATATTCTAAAGCAAAGTTGAAAAGCAATGGCGACAGAGCATCTCCTTGTTTCAAGCCATTCTTAATAGGGAACGTGTCAGACAGATGTTTGCCTACCCGAACTCTGCTATATGTTTCACTTAGACACATTTTTATTAACCTTACTAGTTTCATGGGGATACCGAACTCAATGAGAATATTATACAAGACCTCCCTCCTAACTGAATCATAGGCTTTCTTGAAGTCTATATATAGCTGATGCACTGCCTCATTGTATTCCCATTTTTTCTCAAGTATTTGGCGAATGCTGAATATATGATCAGTGGTTGACCTGTTACGTCGAAATCCACACTGATGATCCCCAATAATTTCCTCTGCATATGGAGTTAACCTTGACAAAAGGATGTTGGATAGAATTTTGTACGTAGTCGACAAAAGTGATATGCCTCGATAGTTATTGCAATCTGTCTTATCACCCTTCTTATAAATAGGCACAATGACCGACTCCTTCCATTCCTCAGGCAATTCCTCCTTATTCCAAATAGAAATAATAAGTTTATGGATTTCAGACCGAATAATCCTACCCCCTGCTTTAATCAATTCTGCTGGAATCTGATCAATACCTGGTGATTTGTGACTTTTTAGTTTTTCAATAGCCATCTCAACCTCAACCGCACTGGGCTCAGGCACTAGTGGCTCTGCCGTGTGTACTTCAATCTGCCTAACATCGTTAACCCCGTGTATATTCAACAGCTGGGAGAAATGATTCCTCCACCTAGCCAAAATACTGTGGGAGTCTGTAACCAGGTCACCCTTCTCATCCTTTACTACATTACTTCTAGGCTGGTACCCCCTCTTAAACTCATTGATACCCCTATACAAGTCTCTTATATTCTTCTTCTTACTGTTTGTTTCAATTTCATTAATTTTAGCTTTCAGATATTCCTTCTTTTTGTGCCTGAAATGTCTACTAGCTTCACGTCTTACGTTGTGCAGATTATCTCCATTATTTTGGTTTGGATTCTGTAACCACTGAATTTTAGCCTGCTTCCTTTTATCTAAAAATTCTGCACATTCTGCATCAAACCATGGTATATGCTGCTTCCGTTCGTGTAGACCTAGACTCTCTTGAGCCGAGATTTTGATATTCTCTTTAATGTTTTCCCAAGCCCTATTCATGTCCTCACTAACATTTAAGCTTTCCAGAGCTGCAAACCTGCTTGAGATCTTAAGCTGATACTGTTTCCTAGCCTCTAGTTCACTTAGCTTCTTGAGATTAAATCTCTCTACATCAAACTTCTGTGCTGCTTGTTTACTTACTGCCGGTCTTTCCCTAACTTTCGCAACCACCAGATAGTGATCAGTATCACAGTCAGCTCCCCTGAAAGATCGCACATCGAGTATACTGGAATGCCGTCTCCTATCTATCAATATGTGATCGATCTGATTGTGAGTCTTCCCATCAGGATTTACCTTATCCTTCTTAAACCAAAAACCCCTCCCTGCTACTGCCAGTACCCCATCTGACAGATGCAGGAGCATCAACCACTAGATGAAATACCAGACAAATACAGGTTTGTGTGAAGGACACAAATCAAACAGAAGCACAAGATCTTCAATTGCATGGAATGAGGCAGGCATATATAAAATAAAATCAATACAATAAACCACTAAATATAATACAATAATACCAAATTATAAGAGATTAACCCTTTTAAGTCCAATGTCAAGTTAAACCAGACACAGCTTTCCTCTGTACCAGGTCCAATTTTGAGCTCAGATTGACACATTTTACAATGTTATATGATTGTCTTCCCTGAGCTTCTGCCATCTAGTGGCTGCTTTTGGACTTTCAAGATCAGAAATTTTCTGAGAAATTAAGCTTGACCAAACTGTTGGAATTCACAATAATAATTTGTACTGCAAAGTGTAAATAATATAAAATATAAATCTTCAGCAGAAAATTCTGAATCAGAGCCTGGTATAATGACATGCACAGACGCCACTAGGAAATTGGTAACTCATTAGGTGAAAAACAATATACACAATAACGAAAATAAACACAAATAAAACGCAACAACAACAACAACAACAACAACAACAACAGCAACAGCCCACCAAATAATTATATAAAAGTACATTTTGAAAATTAATTAAATAACTTCAGAATCTGGTATGAAAAAACGCACAGATTGAACTAGAAAACTGCTAACAGTCATATACATAAACAATTATAAGAAAAAAGAAGCGCAGTCAAGCACTTTAACCCTTTAAAGACGAAAGGTAATCTGTTTTATATAAGGACTCAGGTTGTACCGCGCTGTAAACACTCTCCACTTCGGTTATACAAACAAGCCTCTTAATGTTTTATAAGGCAAAAGTTGCTGTTTGTTCTGAGATCCATACAAAATGCATAAACGCAATGTCAGTACAGTGTAGAACTTTCTTATGTTAAACCAGGTGCTACGTAAAGTACCCGCTAGGCTTTACAAGGTTAAATAGCAGCCAATTCTCCAAGTGTTCCAGAATAACAAAACTGACTTACAAGTAATATAAGAAACAAAGCAGAAAATAGATGAAATACCAGAAAATCACAAAAATAGGAAGTACGACCATGATATTCAAAAGAACTAAATAATAACTGTAATAAGCAATAAAACAATTTATAAGAGACTGTAAATACTGTCATAATAAATCATTCAGAAAGAAATATAAATAAAATGAACTGAGATCAGTCTTCCAGGACATTACACTGTTTCAATTGAAACCCTGGAGGAGGAGGAAACAAGCACCTCCCAGACATCAGTTAAGTATTTACCAACCAATATGGCACCATATCCCAGGCTACTGGAATTTTCAACATTGTTGTGAGAACTGAAAATCTCATAAAATGAATTGTAAAAATGTTACATTGATGTAAGTTCTAACATACTAATATTTTAACTCTTATTTTTGCAAACAATTGCTACAGGAAAACAAAATGAGATGTCAGAAAAAATAAAATTAGAATTATACAATGAAATGGCCTGAGAACAATAACATGATGTATAAAAATGTGACAAATGAAACACTGTTTATTTTACATCAAAGATGTTAGCTTAACTATATCACATGTATTGAACTAGTACACACAAGCGGATACATATATATGAATTTACTGGAAACAAGTTTTATATAAAGGAAGTGATTTTGAACATTGAAAATGTGCAGATTAGTCCAATGGTTGTTAAAATATCAGTTTAAATATAACACTGCTATGTAGAGGGAAATTCCAATGTATCCTAAACCAGAATACAGATGCAGAATAAAGAGTACCATATAACTTAAGCATGTGGTTTAAAAAAAACTGATCTGTCTGGGTACCACAATATCAATCATTCTGTTTGACTGATGATAATGGTAACAGGAATAACTGGACCATACAATATGTATAACAAAAACAGTAACAATTTTTATTACTGAATTACTTAAAATGCTCCTAAAAGTACTCCAACTAAATCTGCATCATCTTACTGCCAAAAGTGGTGATACCTCTCATCCACTAGAAACCTCTTTAGTTATACACATATTTAACAAAAGTTCAAGAACAGTACCAAATAATGCAACTGAATGCAACATATCTAGTACAATATACTCATTTTTAACATAATGTATTTATTTTATCTAAGCACAGTATAAGTGTATATGCATAATGTTTGAAAAATAGGTCTCAATTCATAAAATCTAAGTTACTTCCCTAAAGTGGCATCCACACAGAGCAGTTAAGCCATGCATAATTTGTAACTGCAGGAAGATGTGAGAACTATATCTCATTAAAAAGAACAGAAAATGCGTGTCATGTCCTGCTTGAGAAGACAACATGTCAGTGCAGCCATCTTAATTGCCTGCATACTCACCCACTGGTATATCATACAGTTCTTCAACATGTTTGTTGTTATTGGGTGACCCTGGACTTGGAAGTTTAGCGTTACCATTTATCTGGGTCCCAGGAGGGGACGAGAGCTTTGGCGAACCTGCCGATGGTTTATTGTCAGTAGTAGTTGTGGTAGCAGAGGTTGTGGTGGATGTGATGGCAAGGTCAGAGTTAGGTCGGGGTGTAGTAGGAGGCGTGGGGTTATCATCAGCTGCAACACACAACACAAAAAGACACACCCATGTCAAAACTGTCAACACATGCATTTAGACATTCTGGTCTGTTTAAAAATGACAAACACAGTACTTACTTTTTTCCTGATTACATTTTCTCCCTAAGATTTGTCATGTTCCAAATAACTGAGGGCATTTATGTAGATGACATGACATTTACGCACAATAAAATAATTTACACCTCTATAACATGATACCAACTTGAAGTCCAATCTATACACACAGTGGCATAAACTCACTTTACTGAGACCTTTCCACTTGTGTAGCAGTAGTTTTAGTATACCTTTCTGCCCACATTAAATACAGTTGTGTCACATTCCATTCCCGCGTCAAATTAAGCATGTCCTTAAGTCTTAGTCCGTGTCTCATGGATAGAAGACTTCTGCAGAAATGATGATGAACAAGCAATCATTGTGTGCAGCTTGTCCATAAATTCTCAGTTTTATGAAAAACAGAGCAGACTATCCACAAGCACAATCAACAATTAAAAGAATGATGCTGCAAATTTGAAAGGACATAAAAACCACTATACAAGCTGTTGCTCATCAGAGCCCTTGAAGTTGACAAGAATGCATTCTCTGCAACACAGTCTTTAGCAAAAGCTGTATAGCCTATAACCCTATGCCATTCAACATCATCATTCAGTAGTCTGCCTTAGGACAGGTCCATAGCCTCTTCCAAAGCAAGTCCTCCACACAGTGCAATCTAGTGCTTCCTCTTTCAATTTCCAGTAACCTCTCTTTTCCTTAAGGCCATTCAAGCAGTGCCTCACATCTTCACCTTCCCATCACTTCTATCCTTCCCTCTATCTTTCTTTCAGTAATGTGTTTTAGAAGGCAGTTCCTATGCTAGCTGTGACCAATCCAGTTAGTCTTCCTTCTTTTTGTTGTACGTAGGATATTCCTTTCCTCCTTGACTCTATGTAATGGTTCTTTGTTGCTCACAAAATCAGTCCCGCTGACCTCTCCATACCACATTTTAAAACTTGCCAGGTATTTGTGATCTACCTTCCGAAAGGTCCTAGTTTCCGCACCATACACAGTTGTGTTCCAAATGTAGCACTTTAGTAGTTTCTTGCTTAAAATTTAAGTCCAATTTGCTGGTGACAGGAGTCTTCTTCTTGTTGAATGCAGCTTTTGTCACAGCAATGCCGGATTTAATTTCACGGGTACATCTTGCATCATTTGTTATCATGCTACCTGAACAGTTGAAAATGTCCACATTCTCCAATCATTTTTGATCTATCATAATCTGCAATGGAGATGGTTGCCTGGAGATCCTATGCCATTACAAGTCTTAAATTAAGAAGATCCTGATGCAAATGTTGGAAGATCTCACAATGTATCAAATTGCTCAGAATTCATCATAAATACCCTACCAACAGAATAAGCTTCAGTGTAAGTGTAAACTGACAGAAGTGTATGTGCTGCAGAGGTATGAGCTTATCATTCCAGAAGTGATGGTCTTGGATGGCCTATTCATACTGAAGGATGTGTATGAAACATCAGACACTAACAAAAAAGAACTCTGCACAGCTATTTGCTAGTCAGTGGTTAACAAGCTGAGAATCTATAGTTCATTTACTTGCATCCTGTAAGGTTTTATGGCACACCTTCCAGACATCAGAGAAGCAGCCCCCTTCCTCTGTACAGTACAAATTACTTTGCTTCAATGTACAGTCTCAAACTGCTGACCTGCTGCTTATATGAACACCTCGCAGTGTGGGGGTAGGGGGATTTACCTCACATATGCAGAAGTTAATGTTTTTGACTAAGGGATATATCATCTTGAGTATTTTCTTTCAGTTCTGCTAGTGGATGAAGCTTATTTATATACAATTTACTTGTCAGCATGTCCCACAAATATAGAAACATGTGTTTAAACTTGGAAAGCAGGTAAGCCACAATCTTTACCTCATCACTGATTCACCAAAAGATTAAAAAACACATTCATGGAATTATTAGCTACATGGATCACAGCACCATTCTGCATAAAATAGCCATATTCTTTTGTCTTCAGTCAGTTTATCAAAAACGTATGTCAGAAACATTATTACGTAATGTCTGGAATTCACTGTTTTGTAAAAATACAGGCCTGTTGCTCCAAAGCACTAACTGCACACCACACTCCAACTTCCAACTCATGTGAAGGCACTTCATGAAGATTCTCTGTGAAGAAATGCCTATTGTTTTGACCATTTACATTACTGCTTTAATGTTTCATCAGAATAAAATGCAACTTCTGGGTCATCACAAAGACCACTAAACAAATTCCTGAAACCACCCACATTATTGAATGCTTGCTTCACATTGTGAAGGCAAAAGAGTAAGCACACCTGCTGTTCTGTGGCATCATAAATTTAACTATTCTGTTACAATTTGTGGACTGTATTGCTTGACATTCCACACTGTAGAACAAAGTGATGTAATGACTTTTTCATGCTTCCTTCTAACTGAGCACCAATATCAAGGCTTTCTTTAGCAGACATCTTCTTTGGGTTCCAATTTTTGTCTAACAATAATCATGTTGCACAGAACTTCAGCACTGTTCTGTAAACTGTGGCTTAGGAGCCCCAAACTTTCAGGGACTTCCTACGAAACTTTGACTTTCCTTCTATGCCTTACACTATAAAAGGCATCATATATAAATAATCTTTGATCTGCTATATTTCATGTTATATCATAATATAATCCTATCAAGTGCAGATGAGTCTATTTTCTGAGAATGAATGTGCAATGGCCTCAGGCAGTGTGGCATTCATAATTAGCATCCTGGGTGCAAATAGCATCTCTCAAGATATTAAAGCAGCCAGTCTCATGATAAGCTAAGACAAGGCATATATTTAACACGACAGATAATCCTTTCAACAATTTCTGTAACCACTTACATCTGTGAAGTTTATGTATATTTCCTTGCTTGATTATGCTTCCGTAATAGTAAAATAAACTGATGTGAGTAAAGTAACTTATATGCCGCTTTAGAATCTGATTCCACGAAATAAACGAAATTTGTACTGCATACTAGATGGAAGAAGCTTTCACACAGTTGAAAGTAATTAGCACTGTTGTTACAAAGCTACCAGACACAAATTTTCTGCCAGGGTAGCTGAAATCCAGCAAACTTTGAACATTGAAACCTCTATCCATTATTCCTGCAATTATTCATTTTCTTTGGTCCCTGTAAGTCCCACACATAAGCAATGTACAATTATATCAGAGGCATCATTCCTTGGAGAGTAGTTTCCCTGTGTCAAGCATTCAGAATTCTTGATCCTAAGCCACAATTTTTATGGAATGATCGTATCTGGGCGAAAAAGGACGATGACAGTAACATGACAGTTTATGAACATGCAGTATTGGTAACCTGTTGGCATGGTTCTTAACAAAAAGTCATCATTCCTTGTCCTAGTGAGGAATGTTGGTGGAGCAATAGGCTGAGGAGCAGGTGGTTAAGTATGCAGTACAGGTGAGATGGGCCTCTTCTACTTCTGAGGCAGAATGCTTCTATTGAAGAGCTAGTCATGCCACAGAGGGAATAATGTGCATGCCTGTGCGCGCGCGCGCATGTGTGTGTGTGTGTGTGTGTGTGAGAGAGAGAGAGAGACACTCTGCCACCCATATGCAGTATCTTCTTTGGGCATCACAAAATGTTTCAAGCAGCTGTACAGGAAGCACCTTGTTCAAAAAGCTGTGTGCTTGATGGACTCAGGCAAGGATGTCAAAATGAAAATCCATGTTTTGCAAGCACATGGGGGGGGGGGAGTGATTTCAGCATGGGTATTAAAGTAACTTTTGTCTATTACTTCTCTAGGGCTATGTGAAAAACATACGATTTTCATTTTTGTGTCATCATTTTCTCATGTTTCTGACATACTGAATGTTTTGTCACAAGTATCATTTTCCCATGTTCACTGATTCCTTTTTTCCTGCTGCCCTTTCACAAATGATGGACTGAGGTTTCAGTGCACATTCCTAGATCACAAGTCTGTCACAGTGCTCATACATTGTGTTGTATGAGGGGGCAAAAAAAGTAATTTAGTAATGTCACATGGGTGAAGCAGACCGTTTTGTCACATCACAGTAATAAATTCCAAAGAAAATCTGTAAGAATGGCCCAACAAAATGTTTTTGATGTACTTTCATATCTTATACTTGAATCACTCCATGTACCATATTTATTACTCATAAAGTGGTAATAGTGCCTTCTGCTTCTATTGGACCAGGGTCTAGTGTAAAGCAATGTATTTAAAATGACTGACAAGTTTACAAGTAGTACATAACTTGTTATGCTGTCTTCATGCAATGACTTTCACTGACAGCGATACTGTGACACATATGAACTGTCTGTCTTCTTCCACACAGTATGCAATTAATCTGTGACAGCATAAATAAGGAAGCACGCTCTACTCTTCTGTCATAAAGATTAAAGTTGTTTAAATGGAAACTAAAATATTCTGTGAACAGACCAGCAATACATTTCTCTCAGGTTACATAAATTAGCACCAAATACTACAATTAGTTTTAAAACTGCTCTGCTGTTAGATGCAAAGAATGAGCTGTTTTAAGTGTGTTATTTAATGACACTGTCAGTTGCTGAGATTACATTGTGTCAGTGATAGATGAATGAATGAGTGTGGAGTACCATTGGAATGATACTGACAGGGGAAAACCGAAGTACTTGGGGGGAAACCTGTCCCTGTGCCACTTTGTCCATCACAAATCCCACATGGAATGGCCTGACATTGAACCCAGGCCTCCACAGCAACAGACCAGCAACTAACTTCCTGAGCCAAGGCACAGCCAGCAAGACCTGAGAATGGCTTTATTTGAATGTCCGAAATTCAGATACTACAAGTAAGAGTGAAAACTAATGTATCTACATTTATAGCATGCTTTGTCTCAAATTAAGTTAAAAATGATTAACATGATGTTATATAAATTATTTAACAAAATTATATAAGATTCAGGTCCATGAGCAGCATACTACTGACACAGTCAGTAGCATTCATACATTACTTCAGAACAGAATATGAGAAACAAAGTACTTCACAGCTCAACACAACATTTATTTTGCAGTTTTATGATCCCCAGTATGGAAATGTAGTACATTCATTTATGTGCAGTTGGATTTATGAACATTAGCAAGTACCCCACTCAATACACACACAGTCAGAACAACCCTATATGTGTGTATATTTTGTATTTTATTATCTGCGATTGTAAACCACAATCTTCAAGCAATTCATTATCTCTAAAGCAGTGCATTTCTACAGTGTCAATTTCATAACTATGGAGCCCCACATTATTACACAGGTGTGATATAAGTATGTATAAACCTTATAATGCAGTGCATGGTTTTTGGCTGGTGGAATTTTCAAATGGTAGGCTAGGAGTGAGTCACTAATGCAGCGACAGTGTCATGTTTGGTCTAGTCCTTCTTTCCATCTCCCTAAGTATAGCTGACCTTGCCATACTGAAGTTCTAAGCAAATAAAAACCCAACCCTTGCCACTTCATCACACCCAGCAGGCCTGTTTGCCAGTTCAGCTAACACCTCCACCAGCCAAAAACTGTTCACTATGCTACACATATGGTATAAATTAGAATGTTTGGCCTTGAAGGGCTGCTTTTAAAATATGGTGCATCTTTCATGTGAACTCCAGAATTCGAGTTTTAACCCCCTGGCACTAAAGGACAACTACAGTCGTCATGCAGTGTAATGCTGGGAAGGACAAATGATGACTATAGTCCACCACCAATAACATGCAGTGTAACAGGTGGGCCATTTATATCCTGGTTTTTCGCACAGTACACTGCACACTTACTTCTGGCACAAAAGGGGTAACCAAGGATTGCATCTATGTGTGGGCTCAATTAGAAATCAATGGTACATACATTAAGAAACAAAAAACTTTTGTACGCACATAACATTGTTTGTCTAGAGTCACACACAAACAACACCTCTCTCAACACTTCTGGCCTTGCCAGGACATTTTTGAAACATACACTTGAAAGTTACAACTGTACAGTTTCAAGGAGAATGTGTGTGACAAGGGGGGGGGGGGGTGCCTTGATGCAAACTGGCATATTTGACCTTTGTGTCATTGTTAGCCTAACAGCAGATGATCTATTAGCAAATATGGACAAGGAAGTCAAGCAAAGTCTTCGCTTTTGTTTTGCCAAAGAACACAGACATAAATGTATGGAGAGTATTAATATCAATCCGCCATTTTGCTTGAATTTCGGTAGACATATTGGTGTCCTTGCCTCACAGGTATCAGGCATAAATGGCTACGATTAACGTAAAAGAGAGGAAAGCTACATATGTCAAAATACAGGATATTTGTCAACGATCAGCTGTGCACTTGTATTTTGTTGCATACAGAGGATACAATGCTTGAGTGATCTTAAAAATTTTGTTTCTGTGGAATAATTTCTTGTTATGTCTTCTTCTTTATTATCCATGCTACAAAGCTGTACATCAAAAATATTCTGAGGCATTACTTTGTATTGTGCTGCATGGTAGATGAATGGCAAATGAGATTACTTGAAGTTACTTTTGACCAACAGAAATTTCATGTTAAAATGTAGTACTGATTACATGGGAATGCTGTGAACATGGACACTTCCCACAGGAACTTCAAATAGCTTGGTTTGAACAATTTTCCAGAAACATCACCCAATATTCTTCCAGTTTGAACCTATGAAGCCCCACATCAAGTTTCTTTGTTAGAAGGGTCCTGAAATTTAATTACAGACATTACCATTTACTGAAACTACCGTGTATGTGTGCACGCATGTAATTAACCCTTTAAAGACGAAGCGTATCTGTTTTATATAAGGGCTCAGTGCGTACCGCGCTGTAAACACTCTCCACTTTGGTTATAAAAAACAATCTCTTGATATTTTGTAAGGTAAAAGTTGCTGTTTGTTTTGAGATCCGTACAAAACACATAAATGCCATGTGGGCACCACGTAGAATTTTTTAATGTTAAACCTGGTGGTATGTAAAGTTACCGCTAGGCTTTAAAAGGTTAAACTCAACACTGGAAACTGAAACTTTCCTTTATCACTTCTGTGTCAAACCCTGGGGTTTAGACCTGACTCACTGAAGGACCAGTAGTTGTATATTACCCAATGGATGACATCAGTGCCATACAGACATGTGCTTCTGATCCATAATTTTCTGGTTCTATGTCTTTCAGTTAATGGAAATTCACTGTACACTGCCTTCAATTCTGTAACTTCCTTAGTGGACGCTAATTTTTACAAATAGTATTCAGTTTTGAAATGCACTGCAAAAATGCAGAACTTTTATGCTCATGAACCAGGTTATGTTCTGTTCTTGTTATGTTTATCCTTAAATCACAGTAAGTTACTTGTCATCAACATATATATGATGTTAAAATATTTCTCACCACATATTATTAACATTTCAGAACAAAAAACAATGCAGTCACAAGAGATATGCAACCAGCCTTACATGCATATACTCAACCAAACATCAGTCTGTAACATTCACGTTCCTAGCTACAATACTGCAATCAAGGGCTATTGTAACATGTCTATATACAGAATGCTGCTTACCTGCTACTGAAGAAGGAGATGATGGTGCACTTGAAATTATTCTGAAACACAATCATTACAAATGTTTATTTGTTCCAACACAAAATATGGGGGGGGGGGGAACAATAATTCAAAATGCCACAAAATTATTACAAAATACTTAAATAAACTCAGCAGTGTATTACCAATACAACTCCATTCTCCGTCAATCAACATAAATTTTTTTCTACACTGCATGTAGTAAAAACAAGATATAGCTTATCTTATATAGATATAAAATATGCATTTAGCAATTACTGTGGGGACAACACACTAAAAATGCTCATTAAAAAGTAACCTCATATCTATGCTTTTAAACCTCATCAAAGAACTTCTACTTCTCATAAAAGCTTAAGTGAATTATTCTGTTCTTCTCACTTGATGTCTTTTTCCTGTAGGACAGTGATACATAGCATCTGCATTTTTATTGTAACACAGGGATATCTGTTATCATCAGCTTGCTCATTAGCACTGTTCTCCCTAGTGCTAACACACCTACGTGCCATGCACATCATATGAATGGCAAGAATGGCACATTTAACTTATGTAAATGAATTCAGAAGTCTAGACAGATCAATGACAAACTTCCACAACTTACATGTTGAGAATCCACATCAGTATGAATTGGAATTATGTACTTACTTGCTATTGCTGGTCGGAGTCTTGGGAGACTTCGGAGAGCTCTTCTTGAGAGTGTAAGTGCCACGTTGACAATCTGAGGCCAGTTTATCTACTATTGCTTCAAGCTCTGCATAAACCTGGAAACACCAATCATATTAACAAAGATGCAGTAGAACACAATGTATTAAAATTCATAAGCACACACAGTATATTATAAAACACTATGGTACCAAATGGGCTTTCAATATATTTAATACAGGCAAGTCAATGGCTCTCAACTGAAAGTCTACAGATCATTTAAAACACTGGAAAAGTCAAATTACTGTTAGCAAATCATTTTTAATCACAGATGAAATGAAAAACTCGCTATATCTTAACCCTCTGAAGCAGAATGGTAGTTACACGTTCCAGCTGCTCGAAAATCAGTGTTTCATACAATTCCCAGAATAAACTTATGGTATTTCCTTACACAGTATTAACCAGGAGGTCTTTGTAATAGACACAGTGCATTCTTTGTGATGTATAACCTGGTGTGTATATGGTAAAAAAAGGTAAAGCTTTCCCATAACAAGTCACGAAGACTCAGAGGGGGGATAGAATGTTGGGCTTCCATCCTTACTCTGACACTTGGCACTACTAGGATGGCAGAGTTGTCAGCTCTGTGTGCTGGCCACACTTTAGCCCTAATAAAATTCCTTGATACTCATTTCTGTCAGAGGCCGAGTAGACCCCAGAAATTTTCCACAGACCCTACTGCGAATGAAACCTGAAACCTCCTGTATTGTGGTGTAGCACCTCAACTGTGCCACTACTTGCACCATGTACCACACATACTGTATGACAGTCATCAAACAAGGGGTTAATCATTCAGTGGAAACATATTCTGAAAGCAGCTACTGACTACTAATGTCAATAATCACGGCACAAAAAGTAACAACTTTTATGTGCAATTGACCTTAAATGTGCAGTAAAATTATATGAATGAATGGCACCAGCAGATACAAAAATCATGTTTTAAAATGTTCTGTAGTGAAATTCTCTCTCCCACTTATAATTTACACACAGCAGAGTTTTTTAAATTCTGTGACTTCTTAGGGCTATACATACAGTACACAGGTCATCTTCAAAATGCTGAGAGCCACTGAAGTGGATGGTTTAAATTGCATGCCATAAACTTGTTACATACGTTGAGTCTGTTGCTTAAGGAAGTAGAGACAATGGTTAACACCTTCTTAAGAGCTTTGGCACAGACAGTTCTGATGTTCTGCTTCAGGTCAATACTCATCGTTGGCTTTTTGTTGAAAATAATGCTCTTTAAGATGATCCCACAAAAAGAAAAATAAACTTGTTAGAGCAGTACTAGCCAACACTGTACTAATAACATTACAGCATTGTTACATTGCTCTTCAATTTTAATACTGACTTAAAAGTTCATTCTTGCCTTCAGTGCTTATTTTGTACGTGTTTATTTTCTAACATATGTTTTTCAGACATACATGTATACATTTTCTTGTGGCCGTCTGTCAGAATTAGAACATTGTTATGATATTGCCATGTTTGTTCTGTTCCACTTCATATAATTCAGTTCACAAGATCTGCACTGGTGTTTTTTGCCAATTACGCCAATTACCAGTCACAGGACAATATCCTGTGAGAGTGGTAGATAGACTTTGACTTAGCAGTAACAGTATAAGTATTACAAAAATACAATGCTTCACCAGCTGGGCCACAAACATGAATAGTTCATCAAGCATGTGTGTGATTTTGTGTAACAAATGCTGGGTTTATAAGAATGTAAACATGCCGCTAATGTGAAAACTAAACACTTTATTTAGAAACAGAGAATTTACCTTTGCTGTTTCTGCATGGAAGACTTGCTCTGCAGCAAACAACGTCTGCAGATTGGTCACTAGGAACAGCACCCTTGAGTCATAAAGTGCAGGTAGTTCATCATGTAGCTCTGAGTTCAATAATTCATATGTCCTTTTAGCTTCTTCTAATGACTCTCTTGCCTTTGTCACCTTGATTTCATCACGTTTCTTTGGATTGCCTTGTAGTGACTGGAAGTTGTGACGCTGGCTGTCATAATCCACTAATTTGCGACCACGCTTGTCTATTTTTTTCTGAAATAAAAAAAAACTATTCAGCATATTTTCACTGATATGATTTGGACCCTATGGCGAACCAGACCAGATGGACCTTGTCAAAACCTTGTCAACATATATTTTAATATTATCTTCTTATCGACATGCATTTGCCCCAAGTTATCTCTCCCCTTGAGGTTTTCACATCAGACTTCCACATGCATTTCTCTTTTACTCCAAACTATTCCAGACTTGCGTAACTTAATGGCTGTAACAGGAATTAGAGAACTGTGTGTGCAATTGAACACTCTCACTTGTAAATCTCATGGTGACCACCATGATTAGTTTACTCTCTGAACAACACACCACAGTTTTATGTGCTCAGTATTTAGTATGACAAAGGAATAACTGAGTTTATTATCCTACCTGACTTACTCACCCTAAAAATATCAGGCAACACCTATAAGTCATGAAATTCATCATTATACAATTTTCTGCATCCTATGCTTACTTCCTCCTTATGTGGTGCAAAAGTAGGCAGCGCTTGTCTAGTAACACTGGAGACAGACTCGACCATGGGTATTAGAAACTTTAATGTATGCAGGAGTCCAGTTAGAAAGAGGGGCAAGATTGGTTTGAACCAGTCCTTAATATACATACACCCCTTTGCCCCACTGTCACCCCATTCCTGTTATTTTCCCCTCTTCAACTCAGTAACCAAAATAAATTATTTGTCAGAAAAAACATGGGGGGGGGGGGGGAATTTGCCTATGGGCACAAGTCATATATTTTGCACTATCTGTAACTTTGTTCTCAGACACCTACAAACTGTCTCCATTTTTTCTGAGCAAGAGACCTAATTTCAAAACCATACTGTAAAACAAAACACAAAATTATAACTTAACATGTGAATGTCTCAGAAACCATCAATGAAAAATGATTACACCAAGTACATACCCTCATTTCAGGAAACTGGCTCTGGTATGTGTTGAGTGGGATGAGAACCTGGTCACCGAGCTTGTGACTAAAATCCTGCCACAGCATCTCTATGTTCTGTGACTGTACATACAGAAGGTCATGGCCAACCCAGTTGCTTTCATAGATTTCATTCAAGGAATCCATGAGTGTCTTGCTTGCTGCTTGTACCGCTACACAAAGGAGGAGACAAAATTATCACATAAAGACATGGTACACACCAACAGGACCATCCTGCAGCACAAAATCACTGCTTGGATCAACTACCTGTGAACCCCAAAGTCCCTTTGGGATATATTTTGTTATCATCTAAATACATAGGTTTTAATTTGATTTTCTGGGACAGAAAAGTTATGTTTGTAGCTTGATCATTACTAGTCACGTTCCATTAACAACACAAGGTTTAACATTAGGGAAAAAATGAATCCTTATATGCAGGTTGTGATTCTGGGCTCCCCATTAAGAACTGTTCAAAATAAACAGTACAGAAGGCACAGGGGACTGTAGACATTTCAGAAAGGCCTTCTTGCAAAAGAAAGTTGAATATCCATTGATATCAGTAAAAATATAAAACTAGGATGCAATGTATGCAAGGTTTCAGCTATCTGAGACCAAAACAAAATCATGAGTAGTAGGTGCAACACTGAAGTGGGTGTGGGTGTTAAACCAACAGGTCAGAAAAGCATAACTCATAATGTATGCCAAAACACAAAAGAACAGGTTACGCAGAAGCTTTTGGAAGTATAGCTTACGGTCATTTAAAAAGATGAACATACACAGGTGAAGTTGTTGGAACTATTTTCAATATTTTTGAGAAAGTTAGGCTGTACACAGATGTCACACGCAAAACTGAACTGCCAGAACTAAATGGTCTTTGCTTATGCTATATTCTGTAGTCACAAAAATCATGTACAGTACACATATTGCACATTACACACAGAACTAAATGAGGATGGTAACACGAAAGGTCAGTCATGATAAAAAAATATGGTAAACCCACTACTGTAGTCTGCTTGAGCACTGCACTGAGCAAATCTACAGACCCACACTCCTTTTCTGAATTGAAACATGTGAAATGCAGAGCCAGTGCAAAGCACTTTGCGATACTCCTTGGAACTGCTTACAGAAATACAGGTTTTTCTGTGAGCAGCTGAAAGGAGTGTTGATACAATTCATTGCCTGACACGCCCATCACTAATGTTAGGACAACATCAGAGGTTGCAAAACTCTTTCTTCACTGTTTTCCTTAAATCACTATTTGGCAAAGTGCACAGCATAGGCTTGAACTTGGTGTGAGCGATGCCGCAGATAATGTTGGAGTACTTTTGTCTTCAACGTACACTCCTACAAATCCAGTTGAACAAATTACTTGTGCCCAGTCCCCTCAGTACCAGTTCCCGAAAACTGTGTGTTCAGTGTAAGGTAGGTTACTTCATCTTATCAAACCATGGAAGCAATATGGCAGTCTTACAATGCTCTGTGGAAACACTTAGGCAAAGTAAGTGATTATAATTCAAGATCCCGTCTAGACACAGCCAGATATGATGATCTTCAACATTTACTGAATATTAGGGTACACTGCTGAACACTTGACCTGTAAAGTCAGAACTTGCACTTGAATGGCAGAACAGAAACTATATGCTTTAAGATGTACAAACAGACCTGTCAAAGTAACTGAATGTCTGACACAGAAGCCAAGAAACATTATTCTGATTTTAAGATGGCACATACTGAGAAGGCTGGCAAAATATCTCTCAGCAACATAAACCAGTTTTTGAGGAGTCTGATGAGCAACATACAGCCAAGATTACTTGCAGTGACTACACTCTCAAAATAAAAATATGAATCGTTGATACACCTGTCCCAGTACTTGGAAACTAACAACAGGCCACAGGGCTTGAATTTTACTTATGGAAATAATGAAATTTAGCAAATGACTATTTGTTTTAGGTGGCAGGTAGTGTGATCGCTTATGATAAATTTTGACGGAAAAGGGAAGTCAGTTTCTGCAAATCTTCATACAATCTTACACACTATAAACACCATTCCAGCATTACAGACAAATATGAATTTATACATATAAAATCACTGCAATGTGTCCCACTTCATGCTGAACATCTGTCAAATTCAATTAATATGGCCTCTTCTTTTTAAATTCAGCACTGATGAATGCACTTACTATATACATAGTTCAGTAACAGATATTTCCTACAGCTCAACAGTTTCGGCTATTAGGTTATTACCTCGTATGCATCGAATGTAGTTGTTGAATTCCTTCTGAAGCCGATTAGCAGCATTCTGCTGTCTTGTAAAGTTTGTGAGATGCTCGTCAAAAATGTCGTCTGCTGTCCGGTCTACCTTCCCAAGATTCTGTAGGATCTGTAACAAACACAACAATTGCTTAATGAATGGTTCTGTTATACTGGTAATATTCATAAGCTAAACTAACTAGTTAAAAATGTAGAATGCAGTCATAAAATGTCATGATGAGACCGATCGATGCACGTGACCACGTGCATTTTAATTTACTTGGTTAACAACTTTGACACTAACAGCAGTGTAAGCCACTTTGTGGAAGAGGAGAAGTGAAATTAAATTCTTGCACGTAAGAAACCTGATGAATTTCTGACGACCATCTACCTTTATCACAATTATTGTTTTGACGCTTACGTTGGAGTTATCTTCAGTGTCTTCTGCAATGGTAGGTTATGGTCGTCACATGCCCGTCCGTTTCATTCTTCTGGATATTGTTGTTAGTTTTATACTCTTCCTGCAGAGTGGGTCGGCACAGAATATCTGTACGCTGTATTTACCACTCTGTTTTTTTGCCGTAAAGAATTTCACTATGGTCTAATATGCGTAATACACTGCATGTACGTTACACGTTTGTTTGCACAATGTTTGTGTACGACCACATCCCACGTCTGCCTATGACACTGAAGATGACGTCAAAGCAAAACAACAGTGATAAAGGCACTTTGTACTCTATTCACACAAAGGTTACTAAATAATCTGCACGAAATGCACAACATAAAGATCCAGATGAATTAACACACTGCGTACAGGTTAAGGCAGACGTAAGCCGCGATTTAAATCTCATGCGTTGGATACAAACAGCGATTTAAAGAGACGTTCTTGAACACTGCGTTACTTATACTGCACACCTTCAATTGCTATGACTGCAGCCCTAACGTCTCAAGGTCGTGTTAAGACGTAGCAAAGCACCTTTATGAGCATCAATGACATTCACAATATCACACACAATATCTATTTTTGGCGTCCTTTCCTATTCTGACCTCTTCTACCTGCTCATTGTGGGTGTATAGCGCACTGTTGCACCAGATCCGCACACGGGACACACACACACTCGCTAGGGCTCCCCTGGAGGAGGGATCGGGCCGCCGCAGAGACCTGTACCTTACAACACGCAACATTCAAACCAGACAGACATCCATACGCCGACGCAAATCGCAACCGCAATGCCAGCAAGCGAGCGGCCGCAGACCTACGGCTGAGACCGTGCGGCCACCGGCAAAGGCTGAGGCGTTATTCGCGAAGTAAAAATACGAATGCCTTATGCAGACACCACGTGCGTCTGCTTGTTACCTAGTATCAGCGACTAAACCGTTCGCCGGATTTTCACGAAACTAGGTATCATGATTCTTCACAAGAAGTTGTGGAGTGTGCATGAGTTGCTTGAGAATCGGCTCGGTGACACTAATACTTTACTTACGGGTGTAAATGAATTACTACCGATACTCTGCCTATTTCTGGACAAATGTTAGTAAAATTCAGTAACAGACTTCCACGAAACATAAGCGAGGAATTGTAATTCCAGTGCAAATGTTTGCAGTGAAAGCCACACTCTACGTAAGGAGGTAAATAAATTTATACCCTTAATTTCCAGACTTATTGACCGATTTAGTTCCTATTAGGTATAACAAAACTACAAACAATGCCCCTGAGTAAATACGAGTATCATAAACTCGGAGCAGTGAAAGCCATAATTTGCTTAAGGGCGTAAAATGAATTCTGCCTATTTTCTACATTTTTCGTCTCACGTTGAAACAACTCGGCATAGAAGGTCTACAAAGAATACCGTTCAAAAATTACCAGTTTCGTGAAAACCAAATCTGTGGAAGTCATACTTTACTTAGGGACGTAAATGAATTTCTATCCGTACTTTCCACATTTATATCTCATTTGGGCAAGATTGAGTAAGACATATAACCGATTTGCACACAATGGTGTTCAACATTTCTGAGTTTTGGTGAAATTGGCACAGGGAAGGACGTACTACCTTTACAGGCGTAAACGAAATAGCATTTACTCGTGTACAGTGAAACCGCATGGCATTCTGGAAGAAAACGCCACGCTGTCTTGTTACAATGCTACTTCTTTCGCTGAGACTGCTTTGCGACCACATTTGAATGTTACACTGTTCAATTCGTCGTTGACTGTAGCGAAATGTCTATAGCGGTGAACCGCCGTGGCTGAATGTCCTTCGAAATTCGGCAATGGCAATGTACAGAAATGTGATGTTAATACATCCTGCTGCGAGTCTCGTACCTCCTCGACCATCGTAACCTCCTAATACGCAACTGACATTTTCACATCGTACGCAAGTGCTATTAGCGTAGCGAGACTTATCAGAATAGCTGCAATAATAATAACTGCCGAGCACGAATGTCACTCGCCGTATTACTTCGTTTTTGAGGTACAACACACTGACTCCACGGTAGGATAAGAAATACAAGGAATTTCTTCACGAAGTTGCTACAGACTGCATTTCGGAGCGAGGAGACGTGGAAGATTGCGGCAATAATAGCGTCGATTGTGTGCCATCAGTGAAGAGGCCTACAGCAAGGTAGCCTTCAACGGATCCACCAGGAAGACTCGCGGTAAATTTTAACCCTATAAAGACGAAGCGTATCTGTTTTATATAAGGACTCAGTGCGTACCGTACTATAAACCGTGCTATAAACACTCTCCACTTCGGTTATAAAAACCAGTCTCTTAATGTTTTATAAGGCAAAAGTTGCTGTTTGTTCTGAGATCCGTACAAAACACATAAACGCAATGTGGGCACCAGTAGAATTTTATAATGTTAATCCTGGTCGTATGTAAAGTTACCGCTAGGCTTTAAAAGGTTAACATGCACAGTTAAGGAAAACAGTAGGTGAGGGCCGGGGGAAGAAGGAATATCCTGTGAGGCCATGTGAGGCTTGTTCTGCTCTCCCCCCCCCCCCCCCGCGCAAAAAAAAACCGAGTGGACGAGATACACTTGTGAGTTTCGTATCGTGCCACTTTACGAACGACCCTGTTTTAACAAACACCACACCCTGAAACATAATTAGTCCAAATGTATGCAGAAAACGGCAAGTTATACCACGCTGCATCAGTTACAGCGTTAACATATGAGCAGGAATATCTCGTTGTCTAAAAACTACAGCACCCTTAAAAGTGTCCGGACTCTGAGGTATGTAACTAAAACAACACACCGGTATGCAATGCGTTAACTAGCAGCGAAAACAAATATGAATTTTGTAAGACTGTTGAGGAAGGTTAAACAAAATGGTTTTACGGTATACAGACAGCAGCAATTTTTCTGCCAGTCATCTGAGAGTTGCCTGTCGGTCCATCCATCACACCTACAAAAAAAGATATACGCGTACATTAAATTCACATAAATTTTTCCAATCCTTACGACATTCAGCGATTTCTCAGAACAAAAGCTTCGTACTGATATTAGCTACAAAGTTTTCGGACACTGCATATGGATGTGAACACACGATCTGTGATCACCTTATTAGTACACGCACGAGTCGAATATCGTGCGTGGGGAGCTGAGGGCAAGGCGGCTCGCCTCCTCTTCTGCAGCCGGTTCTAACGACAAGGAAATACAACGGACCACACAGGTGACCTTTATGCGTCACGTAGGCAGCAGCGGAGGAATACGAGGACATCGACCACCGATACGGCGGGCATGGCTGTTTCGTTTCTTGGTTCTGTGTTCGTTGCTTGAGAATTTCAGAGTGGCACACCTCTGGTTTACAAACTAACCCTCAATTCGGAACAGCTGGTACAAATTATGACACTAACAGTAACAACAGTTTACGAAACGCCTGCAGGGGGTAACGCTTGCGGCGCGTTAGTTGTGTTATTGACACTCTGCTTGTTCCTTTTATTCGTGAATATTTCCAATGCAGCGAAAAGTCAATCAGCGCTTCTTTGGCTCAGGCGGTTAGTCGCCGGCCTCTAACCGCGAAAGCACCAGTCCGCGGGCAAATTGTTTGCGAACAAAGTGGCACTGGGACAGGTTATCTCCGAGCATATCAGTTTTCCCCTGTCGGTATCATTCCAGCAGTGCTCCACATTTACTCACGTATCACCGACGCTATATAATATTAGAAACTGACAGGGTCGTTAAATAACAAACTTCAAAACTCTTCTATTTTCGCGTGGTACCCGTCATGTTTAAATCGTCGCCTGTTTCTCCGGCCTCTCTGGCTCTGCCTTATTTCTTGTACTTATCTCGTACAGGGCGACAACTGATTCTTCGACACCAGTTCGTACCTCACAGAGAACGTGTCTCCACTGTAGAGACAAACACATAAACGTCCGTTGGTCTTCATGTACACTGTATAACATTTGCGTCTGATTTTAACTGAAATTGGAATGAGTAGACATATTTTTCAGAAGTCCCACGTCTGGAAACGAAATACAGTGTAACTCCGATTATCCGGACGCTGGTTATCTGGATCGGTTTAGTCCTTCAGGTAACTTTGTCGAGAATTCTACAAAACTAATTTGCCTTGAAATTACCGGTTAGCGGATCGAGTACAGTAGTGTAAAGTGTTATGGCTCTCTAGAACTTCAAATCAGGCGTAATCGAAAGGTATGGAGGCAGGTAATAAAACTGTAAATTGTAACAGCCGAAGGGGTTTCCAAATTAGACAAGGAATTCCCAATTGTCAAATACATATAAGGAATTATGTATTAAAGTTTTATTTGTACATAAATAAATATGTAGCCTAAAAATAGCCGTTTGTAGAAATTTCTTTCCACTTTAAACTGCCAATGTAACCTATTTTCAAGGAAAAAATCCAATTATCCGGATTTTCTGCATATCCGGATGGCTCGCGGTCCCAATTTTTCCGGATAATTGGAGTTATACTGCAATAACAAACTCAGAACAACTGTAAGTGTTTCACTTGTGCCAAAGCACCAAAGCATGGAGGGACGTAGAGTGAGTGAATGCAAACTCCATACATTCTGCATATCACCAGCTTAATCACTGGAGGAGGAGCCTCCCCTACCCTATGAATAGGATCGATACCTACAGGGAATCGAACCAAAATTGTTAAGCTAGCAGTCAGACATCTTACCGAGTTATCCGGGCTCATACAGTAAATAATACAATAAATACTGTAGCTGGTTGGTCTTTCTAATGCACACGAACTGTTTTCCTCGACAGGCAGTAACTGAATTTCTATATACAATTTAGATGAATGTTGAAGACAAAATGAGGCCGTGCCACGTCTCAAGCTGTCAGTCGCCGGCCTCTCACAGGGGAAGCCTGGGTTCGATTCAGGGAAGGCCAGGCGAGATTTGTGGTGGACAAACCGGCGCTGGGGGGGGGGGGGTCACTCTGAGTAGTTCGGTTTCCCCTGCCACTATCATTCCACGAATGCTTCACTCTCACTTTCGTCTTACCAGAAGAACACATGGGCGAAGTCTGGAAACCTTCAAAAAGCAATGCTCTGTCCGAAATCGAAGAGCGTTTATAGAAGAGTACTTTCACTTTTTCAAAGACAAAACTGCAAAGTCAAGATAGACAAAAATCTGGTCATATGCACATAATCGGGATCAGCACCACGGGCATACAGATCGATCGCGTGTCACAAGTGTCAAAAACGCAGTTACAAAAAAAAATCGCTACAATTTATAACGAAATGTATGTACAACACTTCCACATTCGTGCAGACAAGAAGAAAGAACTAATTTTAAAGATTTTAACACAAGTACCGTATCCCCTACATCACATGTTTTAATACTTATATTTTACTACATTTTTAAATATAAATCGATATTTTACACCCGGTCTTGGTTTAAACGGAAAAATACAAGCTGCAACATTCAATGCTTTGTAAAATCGAAATCTGAATTATTTGACACAATAACCGGCAATTTATAAACATTTTCCTGTTACGTATTTTCAAAAGTTAGTGACTGATGATGGTTTCTACAAGGCGAAACACGTATCACATAATTTACCAACAAATACTGTCAGATAGCTACGGTTGTGATCAACCGTCTTTTTTCTTTTTTTCTGAAGCGGAGTGCCGTCAAATTTGCAGTTTCAGACCGACGTATACTTTCTACACATAAAGTACCACGGCACCACCAACACAATAGCAAAGTTCGTATCTTAGTAAAAAACAAATCATCACTATATCCACCAAGCATAGTCTTTGCAGAGAAGTTCGTAGTTGCACAGCTGACCAAGAGATTTCCCACTTTTCTTGGAATCCGACTGTTCACCATCGCGCTCACTTGAGTTCGCCACGTTACCTGCCCACAGCCAGATGCGCTGCACGTTGGCAGTTCTCATCTTCCTTCACTTAGTCACATTAGCAAAGTTTAGCAAGAAGTATAAATTGTGAGGTTTCACATTATGTAACTCGTTTCTCCTGTTGGATGTCTAAATTTCTAAACTCTGAGGATTTCAACAAAAGTGCATTTGGCCATCATATAAACTACATTTATGATGTTTTAAAACAAAATAGAATGGCCACAACAAACATCCACGTGTGGCAAATGAAGCCTATATAAGGACACCAGCTGTTCCTCTCATTCCATTCCTTTACACCTATCTAGCAGCACCTTCTAAACACATTTCTAAACAAGATAGGAATGTAAGTGTAACGTCATATTCAGGAGCGTTCGGAACTTTGCATCCTGGTCTCTGCACCGTCATACCACTTAAATCACTAAGGTTACACACTGCTGACAGTTGTAGATGTGTTATAGTTAGGGTCTGGAACAGTATTTCTCGGACGAACTTATTATTAATATGCCTACGCTGAATTTTTACGTTAAATTTATCGTTCACACAGAACCTCAAATAACCCGGTTAAAATATTTTATAACTGTCAACTTACAAACAATATTTCTTATACAACCTTTTATATTCATAATTCATCCACGTGACAAAATTCCTATTCTCAGATGTAATCAATAAATATTAAATATTGTCATTACATGTTTGTAATGCCCTTAATTATGTGCCATTTAAATCGCACGAAGAATAATACGTCATTAGATTATTGCGTCACATCGCAACAGATCATACGAGTATATAAGTGGACATATATTATGTAATTACAATCAAGCAGGCCGATCCCAGTGGCCGCGCGGCCTAAGGCGTAGGTCTGCGGCCGAGCGCTTGCTGGGATCGTGGGTTCGAATCCCACCGGGGGCATGGATGTTTATTTCTTGTGGGTGATTTTGTTGTCAGGTAGAGGTCTCTGCGACGGGCCGATCCCTCGTCCAGAGGAGTCCTACCGACTGTGGTGTGTCTGAGTGTGATCATGTGAAAATAAAAACAACCTCGACACCTACTGTGAGTAGGCAGAAGAGGTAAGGACTACGAAACGAAACAATCAAGCAGAAAGCAATGCATGTTAAACATTACAACTGTGTTTGTACTTTTGCCCTAACTATGTGGCGGCACATAAATCGTACCTATATGGCACCACATTATATGCATATCGTTTCGTGCATTTATGCCGCAAACATCGAGATATCATAAAGGTACGTAGCTTTTCCTGTAAAGTGTCTGTTAATTTAGTTCAACTTTTAAACAAATTTGCATGTGTCTGCTATTTTAGTTCGACTTTTAAACAAATTTGCATGTGTCTGTTATTTTAGTTCGACTTTTAAACAAATTTGCATGTGTCTGTTATTTTAGTTCGACTTTTAAACAAATTTGAATGTGTCTGTTATTTTAGTTCGACTTTTAAACAAATTTGAATGTGTCTGTTATTTTAGTTCGACTTTTAAACAAATTTGCAAGTGTCTGTTATTTTAGTTCGACTTTTAAACAAATTTGTATCTGTCTGTTATTTTTGTTCGACTTTTAAACAAATTTGCATGTGTCTGTTATTTTAGTTCGATTTTAAACACATTTGCATGTTGTCGACATACTTTAGCAGAAATCCCCGCCCTCAAATTTCACGCAATCCGACCAGCGGGAGCGAAGTTGCTCCATGCACACAGATGGACAGACCTCACGAAGCTAACAGTCGCTTTACGCCATATTTTTGAACACGCACCTGAAAACTGCTCGTCGTTGGTCACGGGATGAGGTGGTGTCTACTCTTTTCCATATGTAAAAAAAAAGTGTAATGTTGGAATGGTTCATCCTTTCTTCTGTGAGTTGGTACACAGTGACAGAAGTTTCAGCTTCCCTTCTAAATTTGAGTTTCATATTAATAACACCTTCAACCTGCAGGTTACATTTCATTCTTTTGCAGTCATGAGTCAAGTAACTTCCTTATGCGGACAAACAAGTAATTATTTATAAAAAAACGCAACTATTCAAAGTATTTTAATGAATAACCCCCTTCCCATTTTGCTGTTAATTTTGTTGTCGTGTTTCAGCGATGTCATTCTGTTACTTTTGATGATCTGTACAATAGACCATATTGTAAACCTTCTGAAATAATAAATAAGGCATAAAGACTATGCTGCAGTAAGTGACAAATGTGGGCTATATGATAGAACATCACTCATCTCAAATTCTGTAACTCTATGCAGCGTGGTAGGCCCTATACGGCGGTTCAAAATAGAAGTACATTTACGCTTTTATTTGAAATGGAAGCCCCGACTGACTGAAATTACAATTTCACTTTTCCATTTTCTGGAGCGTCGGTAAAACAACTGGGAATTGCGACTATTACTTATGTAATGTCTGTCTTTCCATCTGTCCGTCCGTCCGCATAGAACGACTCATCTCCCACTGAACTGGTATTCATGATATTTTATACGGGGGATTTTTACTAAAATATGTCGAACAAATAAGTCCAGTTAAAATCGAAATAAAATAATAAGCTCTTTACATGAAATCCTATGTACACATATATAATTGGTCTTTATGACGGAAACAGTATTTTCTGTGAGGTAGGAGCTAAGGCCGAGGAAACAGCTGACGATCTAAAAGCAACATTCGCGCACGATATAGTCTAAGACTCTTGAGGACAGCACAGCATGGCATAGCGTGGCGTGGCCTAGCATTGCATAGCAAAGCAGAGCAAAGCACAGCGGACTGTTGCTAAGATGCGAAGGAAATTTAAAGGGGCAATAATAGAGTGGACGCGCCAGAAGTGTTAGGCCCTGCATATATTTATTTACTAATTTGTATTAGAAATTCTCACTACATTTTATCGAAATTCAATAACAGCAACACCACTACTAAGGGACGGGCAGGCAGCTGCAATCTGTTCTCTTCCCATTGGCAAGAAAGCATTTAATTTAGTAACAATGAAAGGAATGCGAATTCTCAAACAAGCATTCGGAACCAAACTGATTCCTTGTTGCTTGCCCGATAGTCCAGTACAGGAAACGAAAACGCACGCACGCACGCACACACAAACTAATTTTCTCAGACCCCAGCGAAGGTAATGGGAATCGGGCAATGCGTGGAGCAACACACAATAAACTCATTGTTTCACTGCACGGTGCGGTACATTCATTGTTTGGTCCGAAGCGTGAGAGATTGCTGTTAGTAACATCCGTGTTACGCAACACAGTGTTTTCCGTGTAAATATTCAGGCAGCCTCAATAACAATACATCCTTCCTATGCAGTCACCCAAGCAGTCTGAAGAATAACGCCTCGTTCCAAGAAATTCCTGCGGCCCAACTTTTCTGAATAAAAACACCTCCTTTCTGTGTCATTCCTCTGTTTCAGACAGTCCGAAAGAACAGCGCCTTCTTCCTATGCAATATGGACGGCTCAAACAACATTAACCGTGACGTCCACTTTACACACAGCATTTCCATTTCAAGCAACCTCAAAACTAACAAATCCTTCCTAAGCAATCTATCAATCTCAAGAAGCCAAAATCATGACTTCGTCCTATGCAGTCTCTCTGCTTCAAACAACTTCACGTTCCAGCATGCTGTTAGCTTAGCAGCAATGAATCTGAAAATAATTTAGGCTTACCCAATTCGAATTTCGGGCGGCGATCAGCCGACCTAAGAAAAGCGTGTTATTTAACAACCATGAAAACCACTAAGGTTATACAGCTTCGGGGTTACGGATTATGCATGAGACAATGACAAGGGAAGACAGAAGTACTCGGAGAACAACCTCTCCCAGTGCCACTGTGTTCACCACAAATTCTACGTAAACTAACCCGGGGTTGAACAGGGACCTCCGCGGTTAGAGACGGGCGCCTAGCCTCCCGAGCTACTGCACGACCCAGTCGAGCTGGTTCTCGTAGTATTCCTCTGCTACGTTATATGAATAGGCCTACTAGGGTTACAGGTTTAAATGGACGACGAGAAATTACGAATCTTTTTCAGAAGCACAACACAGATCACAGCACAATTAGTCAACCGATACCGCATGACCTGTGCAGTTGATACACCGCAGCGAAAGGAACGAAAAAGCTGCAGGCAATTAACAGGGTTGAAAATCAGGCTGTTAAATGCTGCTTCGTCACGTTTTGTTACGTCAATGAAATGTTATCAGCGAGGAAGGAAATATCGGTCGGATGAATGGTAAAGGAATTAGGAGAAAACCTGAGGAACTCGTGCCAACTAGCATTCACTGCATGAATCAGCAGGAACAAGAAGTTAAGGTCTGCATTACAGACTCACAAAAAATCCACTTTAAGTCGACGGAAAATTGTTAAAGGTTGTTAAACAAGAAAACTAAATACATGAACATGTCCCATCTTCAAGCAGACTGCTTGACGCTTGAAGATGGGACCGATTAGGTTGTCCCGAAACGTCGGTAAGTAACTACAATCAACGCTGTGTAACATGCCAGAAGAGTGAAGATCTCATTTAAACCGCGGCTGAAGCCTTAAATCATGCATAACATATGTTATGTCGTCATATGAATTGGAAGTGAGATGCAATTCAGGTATTTCGGAAAGACATTCGTTTCGTAGTCCTTCCCTCTTCCACCAACTTGTTCACAGTAGGTGTGGAAGGTTTTTATTTAAACTTGATCACACTCAGACACAAACCGCAGTAGGCAGGACTCCTCTGGACGAGGCATCGGCCCGTCGCAGAGACCTCTACCTGACAACACAAACACTGTACAAGAGACAAACATCCATGCCCCAGCGGGATTCGAACCCACGATCCCAGCAAGCGCTCGGCCGCAAACCTATGCCTTAGACCGCGCGGCCACTGGCGTCGGCTCGGAAAGCCATTACGGATCAAAAAGGAAATTCGTAACGAAGAGGATTTCTTTGAAAACTGGCTACTAATTTTTTGACCTATGAGACATTAAGTCACAGGAGGAAGCCCCTACAGTTGCCCTCGAATGTTTCCTTTTACTCGGTTAAGAACTATAAATTAGTAACTGTAAAACCTGCGAGGTAAGCTACTCCACAAAACTGAAGCAGACTTAAGTTATTGAATTGTCAGAGATGACATCATTTTGTGTTAGTATAAGTCAATTATTCTAAGACAACTGAGACACAACTATTTTTGTTACGAAAACAATGTCTGTATTTACAGTAGCTCGCTACATGTTTCGGCCTAGAAGGCCATCATCAGGCGAAGGCTTTATAAAATATCAAAGAAAGGCAGTGTTTGAGTTGCCTTGCAATAACGGAGTTATATTACTGACCCCTGGAGGAGACAATGGCGCTGTATTCACTAGCGGTAAGTGTGGCGTACGAGATGAGATGGATAACGGGTCGGTAAGGGTTTGGAGCTGTACATGGGGTTGTGTCGGGCTGAAACACTGCATTTGTCTGGAGGTGAAAAATACGAAGGATCTCAGTCTGGACCGAGAGATGAATGAGGTACTTCAGAAATACGTACAAGTAAGAATGCCACCATGTTACCTGCTCGAAACAACACCAGTCGTCACACAACGTATATAAAGAAAAACAACAGCAAAACGCAGACATCGCTTCGTTTAATGACGAAAAGAAGAAATAAACAAGGAAAGGAAACAGAAAGAGAGAAGGAAAAGAAGAAAAATAGCAGAGAAAGAAGGAAGAAAGCAAGACAAACATTTGTTACATCTGAGGTTTTCTTAGCAGTGACTATGAAGAAGGCTTTCTTCTGGGACATGACTCCGTACAGCTTGGTAGGTAAGCATCAACGTTTCGGAAGAACGTGCTGTCTTCATCTTCAGGACATACGAGGCGACTCTTCTACCATGGAGACATTACATTCCAATCTTGAAACACATATTTAAACGCGTATTTTGTTTGTGTTGAGACACAGATAAGCCCACGAAGTTTTCAGTTACAATACGCAGCAAATGATGACTAAACGAGGAAAAGTGTATACGGATTACATCACGTAACACGTTTCTATTCTCCAGCCTTGGCTATGAAATCGTCACAGGCGAGCAGACCACATGCACCCATTCAGCCTTGATCGTGCATATACAGGTTCACGTTATTGTCGTTTTATATATATATATATATATATATATAAAACACGAACCACACCACACTCCTCCTCATCACAGAAATATTTTACGTAAATGAAGTAACTTACCATCACCCAGCATCTTATGAACAGAAGCAGGGAAATAAAAATAGCGGGGACGAAATATACTAACAAATTCTCTGTTAATAGAGCGCCGGAAGTACACTATTGAATTAAAAAGTCTGCTTAAATCGACGAACAAAAGGGTGTACACTTGCTGAGATATGTGAAGTACAATGTGAGTATTTAAGGGCTGCAGATATACATGACATCCTCTCCAGTCCTCGGCTTTAATAGGCACGGATTCACACTGAAGGCCGCCACACGCTACGTCTTGCCCGTGCATCTAACTTCCGAAAAGAATCAAAGAAAGGAACAAAAACAGTACATTAATCAAAAACTTATGACAAATGGTTGACGATACATACACGCCAGTTTTGTGGCATTATGACGGTCTGGCACACCCGGAACATCCAAGAAAAGGTGTCAATAATATGGATTCATCTGGAAGTTATAAATCATGGAGAAGTAAGCAAAAACGTAACACATTCTGTCACATGTATTATTTAAATGAAATATTAAGTCGTTTTTTAGATTACATTTGGATTAAAATAAAATATAACTATGTTTACAACAGCGTAGATGTCACAAGCCTGAACTTATTTTTTTTTCTCCAGACAAGATGAAGATATCGACGGCACTGTAAGTGATCTTGCAAGTGCTTTGCAGGCAGACGTTCCCGTCAGGAGGTAGCTCTTCATTGTAGTCATTAAGAAAGAACAAGAAAGATGGTAGTTGTGATACGCATTCGATCTAGTTGCTAAGTATTGCAGTGCAACAATGAAGGGAAATTTTTTGCATATACCAAATACAGTAGAACTCGGTTATAACGTCATGAAGGGGACTGAATATTTTGTGTCGTTATAAACGAATGTTGTTAAACCGAGTAGTATAACATTATGGTTAACAGTGAGGAATTAGTTGATACCACAGAATATCTGACGCTACAGATGAGGTGTCGTATAAACCGACGTCGTTATAACCAGGTTCGACTGTATACTGATCAAGAATTAGAACATTTCCCAATGGCAGTGCCAATGTATCGCCGAAGACTTACAAATGAAACCATCTCTGACGTGCAGATGGTACTTTACATACTCGTGGATTTTCATGTGTGGTAATAGAACCTCTTTATCCAAATATTCCACCGCAACAGGTGACACATGGTCCACAACCATCCCATGTCTCTGCTCCGGATTCCTTTGCTAGACGGTTTACTTTTCACATTTTCAAGAATAACATTCCAGTTCTTTTAAACGATCTTAAGCAATTAACTTTATCCTTATAATATGGAATATATGGTGAGCTGCTAATAATGCCAGCGCCACTAATGTGTAATATTTGGTGACCTACATTTGGCAACGCTGAAAGAAGCCTCTTTGTCTCTCTCTCGCTCTCTCTCTCTCTGCACAATGTCTCAACACTGAATCAATCGCGAAAGACGTCCTATGTCACATCTGTGTGCACACACTTACTCGGCTACCAACTAGGCCCTTTAGGGCCTAAAGGGCCTAGTTGGTAGTCGGTTTAACATAGAGCTATTAGTTGTTTGCACTTGAAACTACCGGAACCAAAGAGTTTGTGAGGCATATCTGCTTCAACCTGTAAAAGCACTTTAGGCTGACTTAACCTCGGTGCTAGAAAAGAAGACTCAAATAAGAAGAACGGGCTGAGAAGCACTGACAAAGAATGTAAAGATAAACCTCATCAGAACGCGGGCGATCTTCAGGCTGTAACACAAACTTCTGCCATCTGGTGAGAGCATTTTACTTGCAGGTCGTGGAAAGCGGACGATACTGCCTCCAGCAAGTGCTGGAACATCAGTCAGTGTATCGCTACAGCTATGCCACGCCCTGCAAGCGCAGACCGGCTTAAAGACTTATATTATATCGGTAAGACTGACTCTCAGCTGCAGAGTGCCTTGGGCTTGATCTGAAAGGGTCAATTTGTACAATAAACAAACGATGATACCATCAAGAAAGAAAAAAACATATGCAACATCGTCGGGAACCGGGCCCCGGTAATTTGCCCTGTGTTCCCCCCTCCCCCCTCTCTATGACACTGAGCTTGGTATGAATATCATGAAACACACAACATTCGCATTTTTCAATTCCAAACCACTGGACACAACTTCTACGAACTCCTAAGATTTGAGAGTCACTAATGCCACTGAGTGTATGACCCCAAATTGGGTGATGGATCTTAAAAAATGTAATTTTTATAGTCGGTCGCTCTCAAATTTAACATCAGACCGTGGAATTGGCTATCGATCAAATTTAAGTTTTAAATTTGCTTGCAACAATAATGCGCGTGAAATTTGGTACTAAGATGAATCACAAACAAATTTACAAATTGTACACGAACAATTTCCTGTACGACAAAAATTACAGACACGGTGATGGAGCAAAACTAGAAGGCTCTGTCCAACAACTGTCGGACAATGGAAAATTTTTAAAATTATTGAGAATTATACTCGTATATGTATCTACAATACTAACAGTAAAATATGAAAATCGCAAATACAATAATATAGCAAAAACTAAATAATAACAACAGCCCATGTATGATTTGTGGTGGACAGATACGCATTGGAACAGGCACTTCTCAGAATATCTCGGGTTTCACCTGCTAATGAATCCCGTAAAGACCGCTAGTCTTAACATTCATAACAAACAACGGCCATTTTCCTATACAGCATTAACTGATTGGTTTCCATCAGGAAAAAGTATGTTTGTTGCGTGGAAGGAACTTCGTCTTTAAACACATCAAATTCATTGTGGCCTTCGAGGGTTAACTACCATTAATTACCGACGCTTAATATTCATGTTAATTCATATACCACCGATGCTATACAGCCTAAGATACTGCCAGCTTCGCTTAATAATCTAATAATATTTTTTTCCATGGCGCAACAGCCCCTAGTGGGCCAGGACCTCCTCATTATGGAGGCTTCGCGATCACACTCAGACACTCCACAGTCGGTAGGACTCCTCTGGAATAGCGATGAGCCCGACGCAGAGACCTCTACCTGACAGCACACAACACTCACAACAGACATCGATGACCCAGCGTGATTCGAACCCACAATCCCAGCACGCGAGTGGCAGCAGACCCACGCCTTAGACCACGCGGCCACAATATAATAATAATAATAATAATAACAATAATAGACATTATTAATCCTTTTTAAATGGACGGGAACACGAAACTCATCACAGGAGGAAGGAACGGTGCCACAAAACAATAGGCGTGTTCAACTCAGTTTTACTTAACTCGCCGCCTTCATAAGCAGGATACATCAGTCTCGGCCCGAGTGGTCTCTGCTTTTATCCCAGAGTAAGTCACGGATCTACTTACGTCTACTTCTTATTGTATCATACGAAACAACTCTTAACTTTTTACTTCATTTGAAGGAGACATGTTTCGACAGTTCTCAGACTCTCAAGGATTGCTCCGTGCATACCTCAGGTTCTTTTACGTATAACTTCCTGTCACAGCTTGTGAACGTCGTAGTAGTATGCATCGTCAATGGACTAAAAATCTTAAAAATAACATACAGTAGAACTGGTTTAGATCTGTTGCACTCCTAAAACAAACAGTTATTTACGTAAAATGATTTCTTCATAGCACAGCCTCTTGGGAAGACTCGTCACAGTACACTGTGCTGTACACACAGCCCTAACACAACGAAATGCTACATAACCTTAAAGACTTTTTCTTTTGGATGGGAATAACAACGTCGCGCGTTTCCGTTCTTGTCAACTCGCTTCATTGGACCAACTTTTACTAATGGACCAACCATTCTCACGGACGTGAGAGCGAAAACGGTAGTATTTAGCAGCCACACCCGCTTTACGGACTATAAATATGGTCCTCCATGTCCCCTCCTCGTCCTTCTCCTACTACTATTACTACGTATTAAATCCACAGAATTGCTAGTCCCTGGCGTCACGGGATTCGCCGCTTTATCGCACTGCAATTAGCTGAACCTGTTACTTGTTGATCATTACGACGCACCTTTCGCACATCGTCAAATGCTCTTAATGTAAAGAACGTTCCGCAACATGCCAATGCAGGCAAAGAGCGGGAGAAGTATATCTCCACCCATTCTTAACCTCGGCGGTAGCCGGGGATTGGTGGTCAACGCTACGCCCCGGCCGCATTACTCGGGAAACAGACCCAGTACCGATTGTACAGGAGGCTGGCTGGGCCCCGGTGTCGGTCTGGACGGATGAGGAGAAGATAAAATATCCTGTCACCACCAGCATTCGAACCCCGAACCGCCCAGCCCGTAGCGAGTCGATGCACCGACTACAAACGTTCTAGAAAACGACTTCGGTGTCAACAGCAGAATAGGAATGAAGCGTCAGTCGACTGAATTTATTAACGTCACATCAACGTGCAGCAATGCATAATGATCACGTGTCAACTTCACCGTTCACCACATTAATAGGGCCTCCTCTTTTCAAATTCAACCGCGATGAAAAAGTGAAGACGTGGCTTTCCAGCGGCAGGAGATGTGCTGAAGTGGCCATTTGCTGGAAGGAGGAGGAAGTGGAAGTGCTGACTGCAATACACTGCGGGACATCTCACAGATTTCCGTGATAAAACTCTGCGTCTTTATGTCGATAGCACGTTTCATAAAAATCTGGCACCGACAAATCCCTTACAGCACGAAATGCGGATGAAGTTCGTGTTCACATAATGCGAGACACGGAAAGTAATGGTACTTCCGAATTTTTGCAGGTGTATGGAAACTGTAACCAGCAATGCATATTTTGTCTCACTGCCTAATTTACTAACTAACTAACTAACTAACTAACCAACTAACTAACTAACTGCATGGAGTAGAGTCCTTCCTGAGGAGGTAATGGGTCCTCAGCTAGTCAAGAAATTCCCCGCATTTTATGGAACCCGGAGGTTCATTACCGCATTCACAACAGCCTGCCGCCTGTCCCTGTCCTCAGCCAGATCAGTCCAGTCCATGTGCCCCCCCCCATGCCACTTCTCGAAGATCAGTTATCCTCCCATCAACGCCTAGGTCTTTCAAGTGGCCTCTTTCCGTCAGGTCTGCCCACCAAAACCCTGTATGCAACTCTCCTGTCTCCCGTACGTGCCACATTCCCCGCCCATCTAGTTCTTCTTGATTTGATGGCCCGAATAATATTTGGTGAGGATTACAGATCATAAAGTTCCTCTTTATGTAGTCTTTTCCTCTCCTCCGTTACTTCCTTCTGCTTAGACCCAAATATCTTCCTCAGAATCCTCTTATTTTGTTTTACTATGGCTAGTAACTTCGAAGTGGCCACTTACACACGAACTCGCAAACTTGAGTGAGAAAGCAACTTCTCCTGAAGTTGCACTGTATTAATTCCCTGCGCCAATAATACGTGTTCATCATTCCCTGGGCTTCTGAACTGATGCTTGGGCGTGTATCTAGTTCTAAAAATTATTTTTGAACTCCTGGATGTTGCTTGTTTAAGACAGTATTATGAATTGGCGTGTATGTTCCCGGTGACCAGTGTCCTAGTATGTGCTCTCGTGGCATCGTAGTCACTTGATGCACGAAACGGTCGCCAAGCAAATAAAATCGGTGGACACAGATCGCAAATAAAAATGTATTAAACGTTTACCATGCAACGTCACAGCGCTAGAGATGGGTCACTTTTGCACTATAAGGCCAATTACACTGATACACATTGGTCACGTAGCAGCCAGACCAGAGATTGAGAATGCGCTAAAAATAAATAAGAAATGAACACCACTTCGAAGAATCCGGGACGACGAAGCGGGTATAATGAGTAGGCCACAAGCTAGGAGACCAAGAAATCCCGTGGTTCGATTCCTGTCAGGGGCAAAGGGTCTCTTTTCTCTCCAAAGCATCCAGGATCGGCTCTGGGGCCCACCCAGCCTTTTATTCAATGACTACTGCGGGTTCCTTACCTGGAAAGGGGCAGGGAAACGAAGAAAACCACTCACCTCCATAAAACCGAGATTAGGAATACGTGGAACCATACGTCTACTCCCTGCCCACATGCCTTCATGGAGCGATGCTTAATTACGCACGGGGACAACTTTACTTTCTTCTTCACATTTTTAACACCATCCATAGAAATTTCTCTCCGACAACAATGACAGCAAGCTTCATTTCCATTACTGTGAAAAAAAAAGTCGCAACAGTGCAAGGAGATCTCACAATCATTACAATGTCAGATCATTTTCCACCGCAGCAAACACAATCACACAACAGCCGGACAGGATATTCTTAAACAAATATCTCCCATGACCTCGGATGTAGAGATGGTGGTTGAATCGGTGGGGGGCGGGGAATCGTGTAGCGAGAACCTTCAAGGCAATCAGAATGAAGCTGAATGAGTCTACTCTGCAGCCTAACACACGTACGTACAACTACAAGCGCCTATCGAACCGCCCTTCTTCCAGGTACAGGGCCGGCCTTAGGTCGATTGGGCCAACTTGACGTGATCGGGCCCTGCGCTTACGGGGGCCCCACGCTCATGGGAGAAATCAAATAATATGTTTGACTGCTTGATTAAAAGTAAATAAAAATCATAAGAATGGACCATTTTAATCGTTCATCCTAATTTACGTTAATATACCAAAACATTAGTCATTTTTTTTTGCTCTGCACTACGACTTTTTAGGGGCCCGCCCCAAGGATCACAATCGGGCCCCGCCTTTGCTAAGGCCGGGCTGTCCGAGCATATTACCTTGCACCTATGACGCGAATAGGTTTACTTCATTAACACACACAAAATGAACGCACAGTGGATGGTCATGTATGTCCATCTATCTGCTCGCGTGTTCCACCTCATAAAATGCTGAAAGAATTTCGAACAAACTTCGTATTTGAGGGCGTACGATGTAGGTTTCCCAGCAAACTAAATTTCGGTTCGTATCGGTTACGCAGCGAAACTACAAGAAACTGAAATGCAGCTGTTTAGATTGTCGCACAAATAGGCAAGCGCATGAAGGAGGTATATGTATTCTTTCTCCTCTTCATGTAATAATGCCTGCTCCGGTTTCAAAGGTGACTCCAACTCTTCCTCAGGCATCCTTGGCTTGTGTTTTCCTTTGAGTGTGTTTGTTATTGCCTTTTTGGGCAGTCTATCGTTATCCTTTCGCCATATACGCTGGAAGCATGCGCTGTATTGTTTAACCCTTTAAAGACGAAGCGTATCTGTTTTATATAAGGACTCAGTGCGTACCGCGCTGTAAACACTCTCCACTTCGGTTATAAAAACCAGTCTCTTAATGTTTTATAAGGCAAAAGTTGCTGTTTGTTCTGAGATCCGTACAAAACACATAAACGCAATGTGGGCACCACGTAGAATTTTTTAATGTTAAACCTGGTGCTATGTAAAGTTACCGCTAGGCTTTAAAATGTTAAGGAGCCCATTTGTAGCTAACTTCTGATATCCCCGTTACGGTACGTATCCAGCACGCAATAACCGTTCACTGTCCGCAGATGACTCCGTCCATAGCATGTATTTTTTTTTCACCTCACTGTGTGGTAAGCCAACTTCCACATCCATGCTGGAGTACGGGTGAGGCGTAATTTCATAACACTAATATCGTATCTTTTCTCATTATATTCCCACGTGACCTATTAACTGTACCACACACTGCCTGGAACGTGTGTACTTTTCACTCCATACCGTCATCGTATTTACAGATTATATCGTACCACAAAGTTCAGAGCGGTAGACGTAAATTTATCGTTGCCGCGAACGTGAAAAAAAATACGAATACGGCGTGCGTTATTTGCCGACACACACCATGTTATTGCCACTGATAACTGTGGGGCTGGAATGGGCAGTTCTTAGCTATCTCTTATTACACATGGACCTTAGATGGGCCATCCTCCTACTGAATGGGTGGGTACCACGGTCAACGTTCCTTCTGAGTTCGTTTACAGCTGCGCGGACCTGCTACTCCTCTGAGCAGAAAATTTTTACACAACCTGACGTCTGTGCGGCACTTTAATTTTTCTTGTAATATGCATAATAAGAATATTTACAATAAAAGTTGAAAAATTTCAGCTGTGCGGCAACAATTCAGTATGTGCGGGTGCATTTCAGTTACTGCGCCGCCGAGCACCCGTGTAGCTTAGAGTGAATTTTGACCGCGGTTCTTTCCCGGGGCGAAGGAGGCCAGGGCCTAACGTTGAACTCACCTCCATCTAACGCTGAAGTTAAGAATAAGTAGAGGTATACCCGTAATGCCTTCATGGCGCATACAGGAACAACTTTACGTTTTTACCTTAGATGGATTTAGCGCGCTTGTCAAAAGCATTAAGTTGAATAAAGTCTACACTTGCAACACTTTGCAAAGGGAAAACATTCTACCGAAAGTTATGTAAAGAAAATCCGTGTGCCGTGTAAAAAGAACAATAAACACAATAGTTAGGGGGTAGTACCTATAAGCTGTTCGGTGTTGGACAAACACGCCATCCGAAAACTTACATTTTTTTACGGGCCAGGCACGGATTACCTTAGGTCTTCGTGGCATTCCTCAGTCCCTTCACGCAAATGCGTCAATAGTACACAAATTATGTCACGACTGCTGTCTTCAAAATCCTTTCCAATTCCTTATTCACTAGTGAACCTAACATTCGACGCTACACACGTAGCATGAAGTACTGACAGTGTCGTTAAATAAGGCACTACACCATACGTCTTCATGCAGTGGTGTTTGAATTACACACACGGCCAACTTTACCCTTACCTTTACCTTTACGCATTCGTAAAATATGTATAATCCATACCGAATAAAACTTTCCAGTCCTTGGTTGCAAGTGAACATTGAATAACACGAAGGCCAGGAGAACTGAGCTGCGGCAGCCCGTAACGTTTACGGTAAGGTAAGGCTTTGAAGATACAACACGCGATTATCCACGTCCCAGGTGAGCTTTGAACCCACAACCTCAAACAAAAATGCCGACACTGTTATAGTGTAACAGCCACAGCCCATTCCTCCGCACCTTCCTGATTCACGTTCTTGATATAAAGTCGAGCGTATCAATTGTGGAGTTATGCAGGATGCTGAAAGCTTCCTTTACGAATCCAACGCTATTGTCTGAACTAGCGGTAGTTTTTCGTATTCGAAATACAAAAGAAAGAATTTTAGTGATGGATGATGATTCACACTTACGCCATTCAACAATGTTATTTTAATGTAAGAGCTATCCTGTTGCACAAACTGGAATGTTGCCTCGAATAACACGGAGACCAACCACAACAAACAGTCGTTATCATTCTAGATTGAATAAACTTACACTAAAGAGGATGTCCTTAAACAATACTCTCACGTGTCATATTAAAGTAACGTAATGCCATTTACATACCTTACCTGAGCTAGTATGTGGCTGCAAATAGCACAAATATGCTGGCACGTATGTATCACTGTAAACAACCCCACGCAGAAGGTCCTTCCTAACAAGCTAACAGATGCTTAACTAATCAGAATTTTCCTATCCTAGCCTTACAAGACCCGAAAGTGCACTGCCATGTTCACAACAGCCTCCCACTGAATCCCACCCTGAGGCAGGCGAATCCAGTACACACCCTCACACCCCATTTTTGAATAACGTTGAATATTATCATCTGATATCGTGCTGTGTCTCCCAAATGGTGTCTCCACTTAATTTCCGGCTAAAATTATGGAGGTATTTCTTATCCCCATCTCATGTACGCCTCAGGCCCTGTCAATATTACACTCTTCTACTTGACAGATTTGATTAATTATGGGTCTTATGATCACAGATCTTTCCACATCTTACTGCTCCTTTCTTTTGTCTCAGCATTTCTCTGCGTTCTATCCTTCACATTCATTCTCCTGAGGGTTTATCAATTTAAGTATCATCATCAGCCCGTTGTGTTTGTCAAATAAATCTATATCCATTACAGGCTCCGAGTAACACAACACTATTAGTATCACCTACTCATTACATTTACTGCAACATATTTCGGCCGACTTATACTGCCATCATCAGGTAATCGTACAAATTCATAAAAAAAGTATTTTAGGAAGAGCCCCCCCCCCCCCCATACAGACGCTAAATATGGTATTTTGGTATCTTGGTTATTATTCCAAATAGTGGAACAATAATAACTATAACAGGAGAAAACTGAATAAATACTAGAATGCACCGCAGAAACCCTTTGCTTTGCTCTAGATGTGTGTTGTTCGAAGCATCCGGTGTAGTTGATGGAAAAGGCGTGCAAAGGATTTCTGCGGCACATTCTAGTTCTTATTCAGTTTTTAACCCTTCTCTATTATTATTATTCCACTATTTGGAATAATAACCAAGATACTAAAATATTACACTTAGTGTATGTACAAGGAAGGCCGCTTCCTAAAATACTTTTCTTTTTATGAATTTGTACGACTGCTGATGATGGCAGTATAAGTCGGCGGAAACACGTCGCAGCAAATACAATGACCAGGTGGTATTCAAAGTGTTGTGTCACTCGCATCCCGTCATCCGGAGGGTTTTTTACGCCTTTCGTGTATACCTCTAGACAAACTCCTGGAAGGTACCACCACTTCCTTCATCATCCGCTCTTTTGAGTGTCAGCTACCCCCACGCTGTTGTTAAGTAAACTGACAAAACCAGCAGCGTCCAATTGACGAGCACACAGCCAGCTTGCTCTTTGCTAAGTTAATATTCATGCCAGTCCTACTGTTTAACGGTGAGAATCTCGCAGGTAACATTTTAGGTTACTTCGACTGCTTTCTGCACGTTTAACTGGACAGAAAGTTACCTAACGCTAGACGGAAACAAGATCCGTGCTAAACATGACAAAGGTAAATAAGAGAAGCAATGCAAGTAAAACCTAACATTGTGGCGTTCGCGTAATGTTTATACCTCCTCGACTACCCTATCAGCCTGATACCATTCCAATCGAAGAAAGCGCTTTTATGGCGATCTAATGTCGCCGGCTACAATAAAATGTATTTTACATCTTTATGTAAAGTGTCCGATATTTTTGTACGATTTTAACTAAATTTGGAATTCCTAGACGGATTTTCATAAAAGTTCTCAACATCACATTTCACGGAAATCCGTCCAGTAACAGCCGCGCTGACACATGCGAACGGATGGACAGAAAGACACGGACATACATACATACACACATACATATATACATACATACATACATACATACATACATACATACATACATACGGACTGACGGACATTAATCTTGTACCTCCGTGTAAATTTATCATCGAACAAACTGACTGGCGACGTTTCTGTAGCTATTCTTCCAATCTGTACATGAGAAACCGGTTGTAGTTTCCCCTTTTGCGTCTGTCATGTTAATTTGTTGTCGGGGAGACAATATACATACCAAACAAATAACGAAAAACTTCTCCACACACCAACAAAGGAACTGGTACAGAAGCATGCTTAAATACGGATATAAGGAGATCACGATGATGCAGCGTAATTTATATCCAGTCATTTACATCGTACGCACAATCTGATAATGTTTCAAGTATTTGTAAACAACACTGATAAGCATGACACTCAGCAGTAAGACGAATAAATTGTAGAAATTTTAGTTAAAAATGATGAGCTATATTTTGGACACTGCAAAAGTTCTAAAGAACACTCAATTCAAGCGTCTCAAAACGAAGCACTCAGGGAGCAATTGTAACCCAAGGATAAAATCAGCACTTCAGAGCACTCCGTCATGAGAAGCTTCGTAAATTCCATGGACACCAAATATTGTCAGGACTGAGTAATAAAGCAGGTTATAGTGGGCTGTTCGTGCTGCTAAAATGGAGAAATATGTACTTTTTGTGGCGCAACAGCTAAAGTCGGGCCTAGGCCACCTAACTGTTCAGGTTTCTAGATCACACACAATTAGACACACGCGCGCACGGTAAGGTTCCTCTGAACGAGTTGACAGCGACTCGCAGACGCTACTACCTACGCAACACAACAAAAATAAGAACCGAAAATTCACGCCCTCAAGCGGGCTTCGAACCTGCAATCCCAGCAATGGAGGGGAAAACGTGCAATTTGAAGCCTGATTGTGTATCTGAGGGAAAGAGGTTGTGACAAACGGGAGTAGACGGAACTGGCCCATGATTGCACCTAATTGCAGGAATCGGTAGGATTCTGTTATGACGGTGTCAGTAACACCACACTGCCGCTCCTCCGATACGAATTCTGAAAGTGGAAGCCAAAACAAACACCGCTCTGTCCTTAGAGCAGATTCACTCAAAGACAAAGTCACGCTACCCACACCTTGTCTGGCATATTTATGCACGAGGCTAAAGATGACCTCATTAAAAATGTCGATGAAAATCCGGGCAAGTAAAGTGAAAGGCAAAGTTCACCCTATAACAGGCCATGAAGGCCCACAGGCGGAGAAGTATAGCTCCACCCATTCCTAATCTCAGCGTTAGATGGGGGTTGGAGGTTAATGGCAAGCCACGGCCGCTGCGCCCCCGCCCCCCCCCCGGAAAGAGACCGGGACCCATTGCACAGGAGGTTTAGAGGATCCCAGGACCGGTCTGGACGGGGGCGGAAAATTTCGCCCCCACAGGGCTTCGATCTCCTGATGGTCCAGAAAATCGGGGCACCTGCTTTATATCCTAGAACCAAAATTATACGTATGGAGTGAACCGGCTACTTCGCTTGAAAAGAAAAACCAAAAAACAGTTGGGGAAATGGGGCTTGCATTGCGCACATACTTCCGGTAACTGATCCCTGTTTTACTCAACGACGCTTTTCAACAAAATACTTAGCGCCAGACCTTAGTTTACGGATGAATCGGAAAGGATGTGGAGAGAATTTATGGTAGTATCCCAACACTTGCTTAGAAAGACTAGAAAAAAAACCAGGAAAACATTTTGGAACTTTCTAGTGACATTCATCTCAACATTTAATAACAAATTTCTGCAGCGTCATGAGTAAACGGCGTGACGGGACGTGACAAATTGTACAACAATCACGTGGCAAAGTCCAACTTGTGCATGTCCCGTCAGTGCATGCGCTTAGGCGGATTACGACACAACAAAACCTCTCTGGGATTAACCAGCACGCCATACGACATTCTGGATGTGACAGCATGCTGTCTGGAGATACCATTTCGGCACTGCCGTCGAGACGCAGGGGAAGTAGGAGGTACTGATTCCAGCTGGAACGGCAGCTTCGGGATTTGATTCTTGTACTAGGAACTAGGAACGGATAAAACCAGCACTACTATGTTCACAAAAGAAGCCTGTGACGCTGGTCGATATGTCTGTACTACGAACTTGTCTAAGCACAGCCCTTTCAATTGATGACTAATATTACCAAATAAATAATACTGAACTCAGAACTTGGTACCCCTCGCCTTCATCAAGGGATTACTCTCCATCCACGTATTACAAAAATATTACACATTTCTACTAATATTCTAAACCTCCCCCCAAAATTAGAAGTGTATATTTCGTACTTCCGATACGATGTTTTCACTGAAAATACAAACAGGGGTTTCCTTATATACACACTTCTCCATGACTGCGAAATAGCTCGTAAAATATTTTACTGGCCGTATGTATATCTTCGTGCTCCAAATCCCGTTCCTGTCCCTTCTTTAATGTGGGCCGGAACAGCGCAGTCGCTACTGCGACTCGCTATGGGCTGGACGGTCCGGGGATCGAATTCCGGTCGAGGCATGATTTTCCGCACCCGTCTAGACCGGCCCTGAGGCCCACTCAGCGTCCTGTACAATGGGTAACGGGTCCCTTTCCCTGGGGTAAAGCGGCAAGGGCGTGACGTTGACCACCCACCCGTATCTTGCGCCCAAGTTAAAGAAAGAGTAGAGGTACATACCTCCCAAACCTCTGGGCCTTGCATGGCACGTTGTAGGGTGAACTTCACCTTTTACCCTTCTTTAATACTGATTCTATAATGTGGCGGTGGTAATATTTACCGTCTCTTATTTAAATACACCGTGAAGGTATGGAATATACCCTACAGTTGCAGTTCCCCGAAACCCATAAGGGCAGGGGGCAAAGAAGAGCGAAAAGTAATTAATATTCCGGGCAGTATGCACATTTTTCGAACGCCTTAAGCGTATTTCCGATGCTGCGTATGCGTCGACAGTGATAAAATCTACAGGACTGCGACATCATTATCATATTTGGAGTCATTCTTTGGATATGATCGTTCCCCATTATCAGGCAAAGAAAAAAGTTATTAGTGTGTTGGATCCCACAGAGAAAGCTATTATTTTAAACCCCTGGGGCAAGAGGTGTGCAACAGCTCTCTCTCTGTCTATAGAATCGGTCGCCGAAAGATACCTTCTCAACTTTACTCGACGGACGGAATTCAAAGAGTAAACAATTTCAAATTCACAGAAATATTAATTTACTACAGACAGAAATTCATTATACAACTAATCACACTACACATGTTTCTCATGAGACACAAATTACATTTTTCTGCACCTCGTTAGGCATTCTTCATGTCGAAAAATGTTACAAATGAACTTGTAGGCGTTACTGAGGTGTATATTTTAATATCACTACAAGTTATATTATTAACTACATGTTTCGGTATTCAGGTGGACACGACACACAACTACCAGAGGCGCAGTGAATTCAATCTGTCCTTAAAACTGGAAACAAAAGAATAAAACAAGAAGCAGCGATGTTCCTTTTAAGCTGCACAAATGCGCGGCCGCGCAGTAACTAAAATGCTCCCGCGCACACTGAATTGTTGCCGCGCAAGCTGGAATTTTTCATTTTACATTGTAAATATTCTTATTATGCATATTGCAAAAAAGAACTTTTAAAGTGCTGCGCAGTCGTCAGGTCGTGTAAAAATTTTCAGCTCAGAGCAGTAGCAGGTCCGCGCAGCTGTAAAAAAAATTAGAAGGAACGTTGCGAAGCAGTAAAACGTCACGATCATAAGCACCATGTGGGATCACTCGTCTTGATTATCGCTTACTTTACGTATTTGCTACACACATAGTTTTGTAAGGTTAGACTTTTTAGACAACATCTACAAAGTTAAATTTTAACTTGCACCAATACATGGCTTATTGTCTTGACTGAAACTAACATACATTAAATTCGCTCGACAACAATGGCGCAGACCCCAGAACAAATTTAATATAATTCTGTATTTGTTTCCTGTATCCACCCCGTCTCATGGGAAAGACATGATACTGTAAATTCAACGAGGAAGCACTAGATCGCGCTTTGTGGAGAACTGGTTTTGGAAGAGACCATGGACCTGTCGTTAAGACGGACTACAGAATGAATGAACCCAACCCCTACAAAGACAATATACGGGAGATTAAGAAATGAGGAAATGCAGGACTGGTGTAACAATTCTAAAGCATTCATTCCCCTTCCAGTTACGTATATGTCAAATATAAGGTTTACGGATAAAGTACATCTGATAAAAATAAAGTGGTTAATCTCTGTGTAAAACATTGCACAACAAAAACGAAACACGTAACAAGTTACGGCCGAGATAAATGAGAAACGCATAAACACACGCAGATCATAAACTGAAATGTCCATTAATGTTGTCCGACTTCATCAAAAAATGGGAAAGGTGGCAAGATTTTAGCATCTTTTAATACCAACGTTTCTGAAAGGCGGTAACGTAAACATTCATTTCCGGAAAATCCGCAACTTTCGTTTCGAACATGTCAACAATGTTACGACAATGAAACCCACAATTTAGCGGCGGGGGGGGGGGGCGAGGCGAGGGGGAAGCAACATTTGAAAAGTTACAGCATCCACAGAACTATTGCAGTATTCAGCCATACTTCACAACAGATACGAAATGAAATGCGAAGTTGTACGCTGTTTACTTTGACATCGTCAATAAATACGGGGTAGTTAACGTTATACTTTATAAAACTTAATCTGCGGAAAAGACACCATTATAATATTTTCAACATGTAAATACCACCTTATTCTTTTTAGGTAGTACTGTTACCAGACGTCTAATACGGCATTTCAGACGACCTTCAAAAATCACAAATGTCAATGCGGAAAGGTACAACAGTTCTGACAATAATCAACAAAACACAAAATGCACTTTAACACGTAAACCCCTTTGTAACACCCCATTTTCTCTCGACCTGTGTGAAGACGAGAATATTGTTTAATTGTAATTATGTTCGTTATTGTGTTGTTGTTGTTGGTGGTGGTGGTGTTGTTATCATAAGTGGAGACGCGCCAATTTAAAAATCTCTTTACCTTGAAAAGTCCACAACTTTTAGTAACTGACGTCTTTTGATATTAAAAATATATGAAATATCACTGATGTGTATTTGGACTTTTTCCATCGTCACTGAATATACAAATACGACGTTTCAAAAGCAAACTGCCTTCGTCTTCAGGTGAACCGAACATGAAAGCAGTCTGCTTTTGAAACGTCTGTTTGTATAATCAGTGATGATGGAAAAAGTTCAAACACACATTAGTGATATTTCGCATGTTACACCATCGTCTACGAATTACAGTGTATATTATAACAAATATAAATGTATTACAGAGTTCCAGAACTAATGCCACATACCAGACTTTGAAACACAAAAGGAACTAGCAACGGAAAACTGCCAGCAACCAGCGTTCCTGTAACAGCTTGTAATTTCTTATCAGAAATTTGTCCTTCAGTCAGAGAGCACACTGAAGAGAACGCAATGTTAGCAGTCGCGGTACGTAGGCCTACTATGTCCTAAGGTTAATACATACGTTGTACCTACTTCTTGCAGCTCAAATCTTTCCAGTTGATATATCCTATGAGTGACTCGAACGAAACAATGCTCTCTGCAGTCGGACTGGACCATTTCCAAGAAACAAATGCCCGCGTGATTCTCTTCCTAGTCTATTTTCTCAACTGTCTGGCAACCTACTTACGTTTTCTGTTTTCTAATAATAATCTATTCTGAACGATGAAATAATCCAGGCCATTAATTACCAATCAATTTTCTTTCAATACTTAAGTCAATACGTGATCGGAAATGTAGGAATTTTTTTCCATTACAAGATAAAATTCCTAAGCCTTACACACAGTAACAGGCGCGCACCAGAATTTTTCCTGGGGGAGGGGGGGACCTGACCCTGAGGCTACGTACAATTTAGCTTCGATTTGAAAAATTACGTTATAAAAATCATGTTGTAAGTACAACATAACACTATTTGCAACTGCATTTGCATAGATACGTATATAACTACATGTTCCATGACTCAATCAGCGTCTTATCTTCTTGTTTTTTAAATTTATGAGTTTATTTTTCCAAATTCTATTGTACTAGTAGTCAGACGAAATCAGTAGCTGATTTCGGCTTAAGGGGAAATCACATAAAACATTTATCATATATACAAAACCCCTGTTTTTTAAATTTAGGTTTTAGGGGATTTGGGGGTCTACAGCCCGGCAGCCCCCCCCCCCCTTGGGTGCGCCCCCGCATAGTAAATGTTCCAGTGAACGTACGTACAGTTTACTGCGTGGTTATACTTGCGACGTTCCCTCGGAGCTAATAACCGTCCACAGTTGATACACCGCTGCTGATAAAACAAAACGCAAGAGATGCGGGCGTTCGTTCAATCCAAGCAGCCTTGGACGCCAGCGACGATGACTGGAATTTTTATTGTGTTTGGTGTGTTAATGGGAATGCTGTATCACGGTTTGAGAGTTTTGAGAACCATCAGACTAAGGTGAGTGATGTAAATCGGATCATCAACTGTGATCCTACGGTTATTCAGAGAAAATTAAATTTTGTGGCCTTGATGGATTAAACATCGATGACAAACTGACCGCTTTAATAATGAGAATACGATTTTACTGGGCAGCGATATCCAGAATAATCCCCTTCTTAAGTACAGCAACAGGCAATGTGTACAATATGAGATTAGTGTCAGCTTCTTAGCCGCGTCCGCATCATTGCGAAAAGCGACTATTAGCTTCCTCATGTCCATCCGTCCGTTCGTCCGCATGGAATAACTCGGTTCCCTCTGGATGGATTTTCATGAAAATTCATACATCATTATTTTTCGAAAATGTGTCGAGAAAATTTAAGTTTCATGAAACTCGTACAAGAATAAAGGGCACTTTACATGCAGCCATATGTACCTTTATGACAATCTCGCTGAATTCTTCTTAGAACGAGAAATGCTGCGGACAAAAGTTGTAAAGAAAATCAAAACACACATTTTATGTTCAATAACGTTTTCCCGAAAATCGCGCCGTTTATGAGATAACGTGGAAATATATAGCAGTACCAGACAGGCCATCGATGACAATATAATACTACGCATGCGATTCGATGCTGGATTACACACTCAGAGTATGTAACATTTATTTGTTTTTCCAAGGAAACAATGGTTACGCGAACGCGCACCAGTGTTTCTTTATACGTACATTTCCCGTCTTGGTGTGTCTGACATCATCATATGCGTACATAGAGTCGTCACACAATTTTTCATATTAGCGACACCATACTTGGGTCAACACAGTACTAATACTAACAGCCTGAACTGAAACGACTGGTACCTGCTACCGTGAATACTGACTGCAGCGACACGTCACGATCAAATCACTATAAGAGCAGAAATCCCTTTTCTAGTGAAATATAAATAATATAATTACAGGAAAAATTAAAAAAGGTATGGGGATGTTCACAGACTGTAGTGTAAAACGGCGTGCTTAAAAGCTAAATAACCCTTGATACTTAGCTACTGCTTGATACTAATTTTCACTGTACAGTATTTGTAACAAACATTTACAATCCGTCAACCACCAACTTGAAGGCGTGACAAGAGTATTCCTAAAACTGCATGTAGATTGTCGAACACTTGTTCACTCCTTGCACAACACATTTCGGTAAAAATATAACACTGTAAATTCAAACTGTCACGTGTTTTTATTGTGCAAAATAGTGAAAAGCCAAAAATAAGGCTTGTGCTTTATCTGCCGCGCAGTACAAATTCAAATACAACTTTCAGCAAATAAATAAGACTTCTCATTGTGGCGTACAAAAACCATTCACCTGATGTGTTTACACAAATACAGCCCCCAGAAGGCCTTCAGAACAGAGCACCAATGGCATTACGCCTATTCCAGTTGAATAATATAAATAAACCTCAGTTTTAGACAATTCCGTATCATTCAGACTTGGCAGAAACGCTACAAGATGTACAATTGGCAGTCCTGCATTGCAGCCACTCCCATGAAGGTGGATGCCCTTAACTCTATCCTACTGCTGCAATATCTGGGTCCTCAGTCATGCCCCAGGACTTGTGAGGATGGCCTGTGACAAGCTCTGGTTATCCCACTCTTTGGTCCGGACTGACTCCTCTTTGTACCTACCTTCCTTGATTCTTGGTACAGTGCCATAATTCGTGTCGAACCTGTCCCGAAGTCGGCCGTTCTCACTTCAACCTATTCAGGTGTATGGCAATGTTGGCAAAACCCGGAATGGAACGAAAACATAAAGCCGCCATCCCAATGAAATGCTGAACATGTCTGAAAAGTTCGGCCTTCGAAAAGCTTTAACCCGTGGGACCGACTGGGGTTCTTCTGAATAGGCCCCGCGCCTGCTACATGACCTAGAATATCAACATTCTTCACCGCCAACATTACTTGTGTGGGGTTCAAGTTGACACCAGCGGCTTGCAGCAGGGGGGGGGGGGGAGCGGACTTCTCTCGTGTAAAAGATGTTCCTCCCTCATACCGGAATAAATCAGCAAGTCGTCAATATAATTAAACAAGAATCTGAAACAGATTTCTCCGAAAAGTCTGTTCATTTCCGACTCAAAACATGCCGGCCGGTACAAGTCATACAGGCACTTTTAAGAATTCGTACAAACCACAAGAATTGTATCTTCGGCTTCTCGGGCTCGGTGGAATTCAGTAACAGGCGTTGTTCGCATCCAGCACGCTAAAATCCCTCTGCCCTAAGAAACAATCAAATGCGCTCTCCGGGTCTGGTAACGGAGAATAATCATACATATCTGGTAATGGCGTCACAGATCGCAGTCTCGTTTTGAATTCCGTAATCTACGCGTACAACCAGATGAAACTTCCCACCTCCTTTCGGAACACGAAAGGCCGGGCTTGTGTAATTAGAACTATGTTCAACAATCCCCGTCTGTAACACGCCATGACCGCTAGGAGCAACCAGTCTCGGTGATGACCTCAGTGGGACGTGACCTGACGTATACAAGCTGCAATTTCGTCCTTTCACTGTTCCAGGGTTCTCCGAAAACCAGTCGAGAAGTTCATGGCCAAAGTCCGAAACACTAAGTCTAATGAGTGCTCGTAGGCACCACCGAAGACTTAACTACTTCCGTCTTCGGAAATTGAAATTTGTACACTAGCTTGGAATTTAGAGGAGAACGGAAAGTATCATGGTAAAGATCCGAAACCATAACCAGTACTTTGGGCAAAGCATCGGAGATTAGGATATTTCTCAGCCACCGCCGCGAGGGTCTTAAATATCGTGCAAGAAATTTAAGTTCACTCAAGTAATTACAAGAATGTGGGTTTGAATCGCCTTCAGAAACTACGACAGTACTTGCACATCACTCCGACAGTCGTGGCTACCACATATACTGGCAAGAGTGCTGAGAAAATCTCGTAACATATTAGGGCGCTCTCTATTACATAAACTGTAGGAAACAGAGTTAAATTTTTATTCTTAAGTCACCTTTCCTCCATACACCCTTTGATAACGAAATTATTTTAAAAGGCTATCAAATATCATCTTTTAATAGGGGAATTATTTTACGTATATTAAACTCTAAATATTTCGAACTCCTCTGGGTCCACTGTCACGCGTTACTTTGAGAGTTACAGATTAAAAATAACTGTCATTAGGTTTTCATACATGCTATATTAAAAGTCAAATTGTGACAAATAAGTAACGGTCTATTTAAGTTTCAAAATAACAACGAATAGGCAGCATTCATTCAATATGAAACAATGTAGTATAATTAACTTTTACAATTAACACGGATCGTCCTGTAATATTGTGGTAGCGAGATTCGAACACATGTGGCATTATAACTGAAGCAGAACGCCGCAGTCCTGCAGTGCTACTGCAGTACGTAATCCGAACTCTGCTACGACGTCGCACAGTTTCATCACAAACAAGGACAAAAAGTCACATTTTGGATCTGAATCAAAAACCATGAAGCCAAAGTCAAGAGGGCAGCCAAAAAATAATGTATACATATATTTTATTAAAAAAAAGAACGGTTCTTGCTTTTTCAATTTGAAGTAACAGTACAAGGGTCGACGAAAGAGATCAAAATCTGATCAGGTAACATTACAAGTTACATTTTATACAACAAATTTTGTCAAGTTTTCCAATAAAAAGCACCAAAGACATGTCAGATTTCAGGTTCCTGCGGGGGTGAATTTGAAGGCTAACGTCTTCTGGTACGTGTGACCGTATGATCAGTACCGTTTCGGAAGCATTTGTGGTTTCCATATTCAGGGTATGACATGGAAACAGCAGCATCACGGGCTGTCACTACTAACACACGGAATAGCCGGAAGTCAGTACTTACACGATTTACATTCCTAATCATCCTATTGACTACAGAACGATATTCGATTCTTCTGTATGAATCGGTAACGTCGAATATAAACCAAAGCGATAATATGCGCAATCTTGGACAGGAACACCTCACGAAGTAGATTAAAACGGCTCACGCTATAAACCGACGAGTATCTATTGCAGTCATGATAATGGATCTTCTGAGTACTTTTACAACCAAATCTCTTGGTCATGGGAATAATTTCCAGTTCTTCATGGAAGATCCATAACCACGAGATAGTCGGTGTGATATTTCCCATCTGCGGCAGTGCAGATATTAGCCCAAGGCAGATATTCCATCGGCTGGTAAGGAAGAAAGTAGGATGGGTGGAAAGATAGTGGCAGGAACGAATACAGAAAGAATGATCGACGGGAAGAAAGACAGTGAAGACATGAAGAAACAAGGAAGAACAGAACGGAAGGATGGACAAAAAGTGGAAGTAACAGAGAATGGAAAGATGGACAAAGGAATGAAAGTGAAGTGAAGATGGAAAGTAAAGATGCATGGAAAGGGTACAGTGGTCCTTTCTTCAAAATATCCGTCATTCTGGAGCCTAACCTCATATTGCATTACTTTGGTGCAGTGCTTAAACAATGCTTAGCTAATTTAATGACACAGACGTTATATGGAGTCGGATGTGATGGGAAGATATGAATGCTTCGTGTTTAGAGGTTAACAATGTGGTGTAACAGGCGGCCACGATATACTAATGTCAAATAACTATCAAGACATAAGTGTGGACGAACTGAAGGAAACCACGGAATTCCTGTCAAGTGAAGACTAACAGAGTCATGGCATGACTCGACGACCAACCGAAAACAGTTATAACAAGAGACAATGTACGTATAACGTATAACGTAACATTGTGGCGCGTTGGCGTAACCATTGTTGTAGAAGAAATGCAACAATGCATCTTGGGTTTTTACACATTATCTCATAAACGGCACGATATTCGGAAAAAGATTTATTGAAGATAAAATGTGTCTTGGTAGTATCTACAACTTTTGTACACAAAATTCATTCTAAGAAGAAATATGAGAGTTGTAATCACAAATACATATAGGTCTTCATGTAAAGTACCCGTTATTCTTGTCAGATTTCAACCAAACTCGAATTTTCTCAACAGGCTTTCGAACAACCCACAAGTTTCATATTTCATGAAAATTCGTCCAGTGGGAGCCAAGTTGTTCCATAAGGACGCACAGACATAACAAAGCTTAATAGTCGATTTTACGGCGTTGCGAACGCACCTAAAAAACGTATCTCTAAACCAGCTTGTGCCAGCGTGGAGTATTTAAGGTTACTGTTATAGGTTTGTTCTCTAAAAGTTATCAAAATGAAACAACATGATCAGACCTAATCTCTAAAGCCAGAAGTTTACTATATATACCGCCAAGTTTAACATTCAAGAATTTTATATTCTACCCTCAAAGCGTATACGTGTTTTGTAGAAATCTCAGAAGAAACAGCGATTATATATGTCTGCTTATTAACTCAGTGGTTTTTACAACCAAGATGGAAATTGTTCACTGGGCGGTACGAGCTGAATCTTTACATCTCAATCAGGTTAATTTTCATCTTTAAAGAATTAAGTCTTAATGTTCATTAAAAATTTCCTTCCGTCTTTCCACGGACCACATACTTGGCCTTATGACTGGGAAACAAAGCTCTCAACAAGCAAACTAGGGCCCAAGATTCATCTAGATCAGGGCTGTCCAAGCCGCGGCTTGCGCCACATTTGTAACTGTTTCTATAACACAAAAATTATACAGTACTTTATGAGGTTAGTTATAACACTCACTGCGGTTTTCACAGTACGGCCAGCAAACTAGCCCACAATAACGGTTGTGGCCCTTTGTCCTAAAAGGTTGGACACCCCTGGTATAATTTAATGTTGTTTGAGAGGGCATGCTTCATGCTGAAGCACATATTCTCCCATTTATTCTACTTGTACTGCATTTCGTTACTACCTAGTCACTACAACCAAAATTACGGATACTCGGCCGGCATAACAGCCATCAGGGAATATATCAGCCGATCCTACCAAGTACCGATGAAAAATTCAGATTCGCCTACTATGATGCTGAACTGATATGAACTGTGTTAAGCAAAAAATATGTTAATCTCTGGAAATTAAAAACAACTGCAAACTAAAGGAGACGCATGCATGGTAAGGCAGCGAGAAATTAATTAGAATCTGCGTCATTCTAAAAAGAAAACTTCGAAACAGTCGATGTATTTGTTCTACAAATTTATTAATTTCTAAGCTTTTAAATTTACTTAAAAAATAACATATTGTCTCCCATCAAAAGTTTACAAATGATCATCCAGCAATATGGGACTGAAATAAACACATTACACTCTAAAAAAATTAAAGGCCTTTCTACACAAAGGTACCGATTTTGTATTAAGAAAAAAACGGTCTTAAGAAATATGCTGCCCTGCAGACAGCATAACAGTAAGATAATGTTCAAGGTGAGGGTCACGTAAACAGTTAGATGCTAAACAGAATTCTTCTGAGTTATAAAACAAATTTTCTTTTACGTTGAACACACTTGCATGGTAGTCAAGTACGCTACACAGCGCGTTCTCTAATCGGCACAACTCGCGCGCGCGCGCGCGTGTGTGTATACATATATATATATATATATCACCAAGTGCACAGCATAACGTAAAGCCATACAACCCCCCCCCCCCCCAAAGACTTAATGCCACTTGCAGCACAAGTCCTTGGTATGATCACGTCAAGGCCTTCAGCCAAGACGGGAAATAAGGCGTAAGCAAAGTTCCAGTTATAATGTTTCAGCAACACAAGCCCAACGATGCGCTCAGTACGCACATATGCCTAAACAGACTAAGGGATGTCGACTTGGGCTTCGCGCAAGTCTCCGCCTTTGGCACTTTGGTTGGTTGGTATAATGCTCAATGCGGTGCTAATGTGCGCCAACACTGAGCACTCAGATCCTGATCAGCACTTGGGCCACATCACACGACACTGCAACACTACAAGTAATGAAATTACCAAATGAAACCAAATAGTCACACGAGGTCTCTGTTCTTCTGGGATGTGACGCGGCCTCACACACTAGAAGACCGGAGACCCCAGCTACACCGCTACGAAAGCTTGAAAACTCGCAGAGAGAATAGAGCGGTTTTCCATCACATGCGAAGAAAGTTACAAAAGATAATTACATTCAGGACAAAGTTAAAAAGCGTATTAAATTCGGTAAGTGCTTGGTACTAATCAGTATAGAATTTCTTACAGTCCTTTCTGCTGCCTACAGGTGAAGATGAAATCTCCCCTGTCCATGCCACGAAGGTGTACAGGGGAGATGTATAGTTCCACTCATTCTCAGCGTCGACACTAGAGGGAGATGAGTGGGTAACTTACTGCACCGGCCGCTTTACTCCGGGGAAGGAGCCCCACTACCCATTGAATAGTAAGTAGGCTGGGTGGGCCCCACAGCCGGTGTGGACGTTTTGGAGAATAATAATAGCTCTTGCCTCTACCAGGATTCCAACCCTGGACTGTACAATCCGTAGCGTAGTCGTTATACCGAATACGCTGCGTCCCTGTACTGCCTATAGAACGCAGAGTGAAGTCGGGCTAGATACAAGCAAAACTGTGCCTACCTACATAACGTAAGTACATACCTACATCACCTACGTACATACCTACTTTCATACCTGCCTAAACTTCTAACTAACTAACTAACTAACTAACTAACTAACTAACTAACTAAACTAACTAACTAACCAACCAACCAACCAACCAACCAACTGACTGGCTGACTTACTGACTAATTCACTCGCTCCTAGAGCAGAAAGTCGTTCTTGAAAAGCCGTTTTAGATTAGTCACGACACTCCCCTTCAGTTCTGTGGAACCCGAATGCCGGTAATTACCGGCTTGCAGACTTTGGATGCAGACTTGTTCGTAGAGTGAAGAATAATATTAAAACTGGTCTTAGAGAAACAATGTGTGAGGGTGTGGACCAGATCCAGTTGGTTCTGCTGCAATATATTAGGAACACAGTAATGAACCTTAGGCTTTCATAAATTGCGGGCAATTTTTTGACATCCTGAGCGAATGTCAGATTTCAAAGAAAAATATACTCAATAAAATTCGTTCTCTCCAAGGAATACTTCTGTAGCTGTGCCCCATTTCGCAGCAACCCACTTCTCTGCGACCAACCCGCTACAGTTTACCCATTTACAGTTCGTCTCATGACGTCATTTCTCTGTTTCTTGGCTGCGTTCTGGCCACCCCCTCCAAAGACTACATAAAAGTGGTGTGGGATGCGGAAGTTTTGGTATGCGTTGCAGTTAGTAAACCAATTTAAATGAAGCAGACTGCTGCTCATACATAATAATTACGTTCATAAGGGGTTGTTAACCTCAGCACCTGACCGCTTACGCCAACCCTAATCTCTGTCGTTAACTACTAAAATTATTCGTGAGACCACATATGTCAACAGCTACACGCAACGGTGCATTTTCAGAATCTACGCTAATTACAACTTTAAGATATTAAAGTTTATTCAAAATTAATCAAATCCCGGTCACTGTGAGGTCTCAACTCTTTTCAAACACGGTTCCGTGTAAGGAACTTTTAAAAAATGAGTGCCAGTCTGACAGACGACACAGAAGTCTCCACTGCGAAGACCAATCGGTCAATGCCACTAAAAGAATACAGGTGAATATTTCAATCAGTAAACACAACATACATTGAGCAAGAACAAGGCTACATGTTTCGGCTAAAAATTATAAGCCATCATCTGGCTCCAATTACAAGAATACAAAGGGCGGGGTTGGGGAGTGGATTTTGCGACTATATTTCAGATTTCAGATCTTAACTTTTATAAATAAAAATTTAAATATAAATATAGTGTAAAACATATAAACAAGATATTAAAAGTATTCAATGCCTGAAAATCATAATCTGAAGATATATAATGTTAAAAATATTACATAGAATAATATGATGAAGGTAGTTAGTCACAAAATTCTTGGAAGCGACGTGTAAATATTGCGGTCGGATCAGTTTACTTGTGGGAAAGTGCGTATTAAGCAGGTTTAGTTTCAACTCTGAATCTTGTTTGACGGTGTTCTTGTTTCTGTTACCAGTTCTGATTATGTTGATGGGGTTATTTAAACTTGTCATTATTACTTAAATGTTGGCGTAAAATAATACGTCACTTTGCAGATCCGAATACACGTCTTACTTGGTTCGTGTTTGAATGCCTACACTCCATATAGAGAAATTAATGCTATTTGATCCGCCAGTCATACAAAACACAGAAAATGCAGTACTCTCAATGTTAAAGAAGGTTGGAAATAAAACAAATTCTTATAATTCGCCGTAAAATATGGACTGTTCTACCAACTGCGTTAAAGATTTTAAAAGATTTGAGGGTCTGGACTGAATCCAAATCAAGCTCCAGCACAGAAGATGAAAAAAGATAAAAACAGAACGGCAAAAAATGGACAATACTTGTAAAACGTGTCGAGTTTCGTACTACATAGAAGAAGCGAGTTTAGTTCATTATAACTACACTATGGGCTGGACGACTGGATAACCAGGGTCGATTCCCGAAAAAGGCCGTCATTCTTTTGCTCTTGACGGCGCCCACACTGGCTCTGGGGTCCAACCAGGGCTGTGGAGTCGGATTCGGAGTCGTCGAGTCGGAGTCGGTAAAAAGGTACCGACTCCGACTCCGACCTCGATATAAAATCTTAAATAGATACTAGCTACAATAACCATTACACTTATACTTAAATGTACGTTATAACTAACTAACTAACTAACTAACTAACTAACTCCATGGAGCAGAGGCCTTCTTGAGAAGCTAACAGTTTCTCAGCTAGTCAAGAAATTCGCCGCATTTTATAGAACCCGAAGGTTCATTACCGCATTCACAAGAGCCCGCCACCTGTCCCTATCCTGAGCCAGCTCAATCCAGTTCATGCCCCCATCCCACTTCCCGAATATCCATCTTAATATTATCCTCCCATCTACGCCTGGGTCTCCCAAGTGGTCGCCTTCCCTCGGGTCTCCCCACCAAAATCCGGTATGCACCTCTCTCCTCCCCCATACGTGCCGCATGCCCCGCCCATCTCAGTCTTCTCGATTTGATTACCCGAATAACATTTGGTGATGAGTACAGGTCATTAAGTTCCTCGTTATGTAGTCTTCTCCAATCCCCTGTTGCCTCGTCCCTCTTAGGCCCAAATATCCTCCTCAGCACCCTATTCTCGAACACCCTCAGTCTTTGTTCCTCCCTCAGTGTGAGAGACAAAGTTTCACACCGCCACAAAACAACAGGTAAAACTACAGTTCTGTATACCCTAATCTTTGTGTTTTTGGATAGCAACCTGGAAGACAAAAGATTCTGCACCAAATGATAGCAAGCATTTCCCGACTTCAATCTGCTCTTAATTTCTTCATGAATGGAGTTCCGATTCGTTAGGGTTGCTCCCAAATATTTGAATTCTTCCACCCTTTCAAAGGATTTATTATCTATAATTATGTTGTGATTGTGTCCTGCATTCTGATTTCGAGACATGACCATGTACTTAGTTTTCTCAGCATTTACTTCTAGACCAATCTCCTTGCTAGCAATCATTAAATCTTCTGCATTTTTCTTTATACTATGTATGCTTCCACCCAATATATTAACATCATCAGCATAAGCCAGAAGCTGATGTAAATGTACGTTATAAGTCTAAAAAGTAGCCTGACGACTCACGTGGTGGTGATGAAATGTCTTATGATACCTTTTTTCACTTTAGTAGGTTTACCATTATCATATAATATATATTAAGCTTTTATGAAGGAGTAGGAGTGGAAGTCGGAGGTTTTATGTGCCGACTCCACAACTCTGGGGTCCAAAACGCCTCTCATTCAATGGGCATCGGTAGCCCTTCACTTGCAGGTAAAGCGGTCGGAACGTGAAGCTGATCACTCACCTTTTAGCGATGCTGTCAATTTCTGCGACTGCATAGCGTCCCTAATACATGAATTAACATGGAACACCGATGGAATGATACTGATAGCAGAAATCCAAAGTACTCGGAAAAGTACTTCAGTTTGTCTCACTCGTCCACCACAAATCTCACCCTGACTGGACTGGGATTGATCCCGGGTCTCTGCATTGAGAGATCGGCGACTAACCGCCATAACCATGGGGCCGCCAACGTCCATTTAGTAGCGAGGTTAATAAAAAATGAAACTATACCTCTCTTCCTCTGTAAACCTTCATGGCGTAGTGCTGAATTAAGCACAGGGACAACTGGACGGTTAGCTCAACAACTCCGTTCGTTCTTTCCAAACAGGGAAGACAAAAAGAAAAGAAAAGAAATAATAGCTTTCATACCAAATTTGGAAACCTGTCTTTAATTTCATATCAAGGAGCCGCCTGACTAATTTAACAACGCATTTCTTCTGTACAGGTCAAACTGGTGAATGTTTAACTGGAGAGACTATGGAAGGAATAAGTGGCCTGTATCTATTAAGGAAGGCCACTTTTACACAATTTTATGAAGGGACTGAGCAAAATCACGAGAAATATCACTGTAGGTAGTATCCGGGGTTAAGGTTCGTACAAGGGACTTCCCGAATGTGAAATATAAGTGCTAACTACTAGACAACGATTTCGGCATTAATAGTCCACCATTGAATAGACATCATGGGCTACCAACTTACTTACATGTGTGATAAAATGCGTTTCAATGACATAATTTTGAGAGTTGAATAATCGTGCAACTGTTCAGGACTCAGTTCTGGGATCTTGCGCCGTACCGACTGCTTAACAGTCAAATACATTCCGAAGCATACGTAGTAACATGAAGGCACTGCGACCCTTCGAACTGTCGACGAGGTGTAACATCCCAGAAGATCTGCATCTTCAGGCCCATATGGTATGTTACTCAAGCGCTTCATGTTCACCAGAAGAGATCAGCCTCTCATACAATAACATAATTTCGTCACTTCTAAGTACTAATGTAGTTCCCAAAGTACGCCATTTTTCAGTTGTAAGTTCGTCACCTCCCAGAAATACTGTCGTTCGTAATTTCGGTCGTTCCTTTGGAATTCGCTTTCAGGTTACATAATTTATCCACCAGTCTCTAAAACGTCCAGACCGTCTCTGTGATATACGCGGCCCCCTACTCACTAGGTACCAGAACGGCCGTCCCCGAGATAAAGCAGGCACAGAGGCGTACCTGGGGAGGGGGGGGGGCAAGTGGGTCATCCCCCCAAATAATTTTTCAACCTAGGAGTATTCTTTTTGGTTACTGAATTGAATAATGGCCAATAAAAAATAGACAGAAAAAAGAAAATGAAGAACTTGCGTTTTATGGAACCAGTTTTCCCCTCTTTCAAATTTAACTCCTTTGTAAAATAAAGTTCCTAATACCCACGATCAATTTTGCGCCCCCAGTGTTATTAGCCAAGTTAGGCTTATGGCAGGCACGGCGTGAAGCTGACCATTCAGCTCCATGTGCGGAGGATTAGAATGAGTGGAGCTGTACCTTCACTCAAGCACGTGTATGTATAGAGCGCAAGGAGCAACTGTAGCAATCTACCTTGATTCACTTGCGAAGGTAAAGCTCACAAAGGAGCCCGTGGCGGGCTCTTGTGAACGTTACTGTATCTCAGGGTTGCACAAAAGCGGGGCACATCTTAAATATCTGATGGACTGTCAGCTTATCAAGAACTCTGCTCCAACAAACTTAGTTAACTTCTGAATACCTAGTAGAGTATTTTGTCCCACTATCGACTCTATACGCACGCCTGCCATGTTGTAGGCTTGTTTATGAGACAGACGTCTATCCCTTATTTGTTTAGGGCGTACTTAACGATGCTGCCAGTAGCTCAGGCTATGTAGTAATAAATAGTAGGTTGATTAACCCTTTAACCTTTTAAAGCCTAGCGGTAACTTTACGTACCACCAGGTTTAGCATTAAAAAATTCTACGTGGTGCCCACATTGCGTTTATGTGTTTTGTACGGATCTCAGAACAAACAGCAACTTTTGCTTTATAAAACATTAAGAGATTGGTTTTTATAACCGAGGTGGAAAGTGTTTACAGCGCGGTACACACTGAGGCCTTATATAAAACAGATACGCTTCGTCTTTAAAGGGTTAAAGTCCGGCGGATACTACATGTGCCGCCAGGGTTCACACTAAAACTCTGCACCTTTTCCACACTGTGTACTTATGTCACGTACGATTCTTAAAAAAGGAGTTCCCATATCCTACACAGTATTCACCGGTTGGTCTTTATAATAGAAGCACAGCGTTCTGAGGTACGAACTCAGTCTTTATATGCAGGCGTTTCTGAAATAGGTGGCCATATTTTAGATTCTTGTTCTATGGACCAAAACAATCAGAGAACTTCATATAAAGACATGTCTTAAGGGGCTCAAGTTCTTCATTATGACCACCTTACTATTAAAACACATGAACAGAATTCACATTTCAGAGACCAGTACGAACGTTCCTAGGATGACGCTCTGTTATTGCTACTTTCAAATTCGTACAATACACTTGGAAATATTTCACTACAGACGATCGAAGTATCCGTCTTTTACTGTTAAACATGATGCTCGCCTTCTCAGCTGATATCTTCGCACGCGTAAACAAAGCGCGCTGCGACACATGCTTGTCTTTCGCTTTGTTTTGGCCCACAGAACATGTATCTAAAATGTGGCCGCATTGACAGAAACATCCTGTATAATGTAATTCCGATGAACCTTAATTTGTGAATAATACATTGTAAAGTCTGTGTAGGCCGATACCAGTGACCGTGCGGTCTAAGGTGTGGGTCTTCGGCCGCTTGCTTGCTGGGATTGCGAGTTCGAATCCGGCTGGGAGCATGGACGTTTGTCTCTTATGAGTGTTGTGTGTTGTCAGGTAGAGGGCACTACGACGGGCCGCTCACTCTTCCAGGAGCCCCACCGCGTGTGAAATATGTGTGATCGCGGAACCTCATATAGGAGGCCTGGGCCCACAAGGGCTGTAAGCCATTCATGATTTAAAAAAGTCTGTGTAGGATACCCCGGTATGTGGCTGGAGGGACTGAGAAAAACAACAAAAACCTTCCAGGATAGTCCGTATTGAGGCCGAGATTTGCATTCGGACCGTCCTAAACACTCCATCGAGACGTCGTTCGGCTCCGATTTCTTTCCAAAATAACACCGAACGCTTATGCTGGTGATGGTAGATACTGACCATTGAAATGGACACACACACGCCTGGTGCAAAAAGCGAGCAGCCAAATCCAGCACTAATGGCTTCTAATTTGTATTTGAAAGGCATCCAGTTTGACTTTCGTCCCTAGAGGAAGAAGACTGGATGCTGTATGTGCTGGCTGAGTCTCTGTGTGGTTTTTATCAGCATTACCAAGTTAATGACGAAATAAAATCTCGAAATAGATCGATCCCAAAACGTCAGATCACACCTTACACTCTTCCTTACATATATAATTCGACGCACTATATTTCAGTGGTGAACACAACGTTGTCACTTGCTACAGGAATAAACAGTGTACACTTCTGAAGGGGTGAAAATGAATGTTCTGTCCTGTAATAGCAGAGTTTAGTGTAATGGTGCCGGATGAAGGGAATCGTAAGCTACAGCGTAAATATTTTCGTCTGACAACCAAACAGCGGACCGAATTGGAACAGGTTTTTAATGCGAAAGTAGGTCACTACACACTCTTCGTATTTAAAAAAAGTTAAAAATCTTCACGTGTCGCTTAAGTCAAACGATGTTAAGCCAACTCTGCAAGTAGTTCAGAAACTCCTCCACTTTTCTCTCCAGCACTGATGACCTGCACTTACAAATGCACTATTCTATGATTCAAACAAGATGGCGAATGGGAGGGATTGTCACGTGATGAGGGTTACACTAAATAGTGCGCCAGCCATTCTTCAATGCTTGTAACATCCACTATCCCTTGTGGCTATCTCAACCAACATACAGTTATATAAAAATAATGTCGTTTAGACGACTGCTTCCTTCTACCGACTAGCCACAATTTCAGGCCACCTACGTGCTAAGACGCAGGCCGCAGTGCAGGTAGATAAATGTGGTTGTTATGAAAAGTTCATCTGAGCACCATACGGCGATACATTCGGCCGCAACAGAGTATAACCAGAGTATCGTGGTAGTGAAACGGAACACGCGAGTAAAACATACAGATGGCAACACGCCCAGCCAACGAGCGTCTGTCGGCCAGAACTGTTTAGAGGTGGACGTTGCTGAGGGTTGACACGAGGGACCATGAAATACCAGCGGGACTGTAGCGACGCCGTGTTTTTGAAAACCGAAATGCAAGGAGGAAAGCGTCAGATGTTGTACAAGAAATCTTAGAGACGATTTTCATGAAATTCTACATTTCAGTATTTTACGAAAATATGCCGAGAAAATTTAAGTTTCATTAAAATCTGACAAGAATAACGGGTACTTTATATGAAGACCTATATATATTTATGATAATATCTCGCTCATTTCTTCTGAGAATGAGAAATGCTTCAGGCGAAAGTTGTAGAGAAAATCAAAACACGCACTTTATATTCAGTAACGTTTTACCGAAAATCGTGTCGTTTATGAGATAATGTGGAAAAATATAGTAGACCCAGACAGGCCACAGATAATATACCACGCTACACGCGCATTGCATGACGGATAACTAATGCTACAGACACACACTCAGAATATGTAATACTTATTGCTTTTCAATGGCAACAATGGTAACGCGAACGCGCCTCGTTACGTTTATATGTATATTGCCTGTCTTGTTAATTATTTCAGACGCAAAGCTGAGAATAATGCATCTGAGCACTGTGTTTGGTCAAAAGAAAGCACTGCTGATTGCAAGCATTACGATGCACAGTCCAATCAAAGCCTGCGTTTGAATGCACATGCTTACTGAAACGAGTGACACAGCCAGCGACGTTCCGAGCTTCACGATACGGTATTCGTTGACTCGCCATCATTAGGTGGAGCTTTGAGGTACGTCACGTATGTTTAATTGAGGGTGCGTCTCTTACTGCGGAGTTGCACAAAACTTTCGAAAGTGTGAATCCCTGACATAGGTGGCTGCACTTTTGACCTCTCCCGCCCATCGACAGCGCTCTGCCGACACAAAACACACCGAAGAAAGACGGTGGGATATATGATCACAGAAGTATTCAATGGGGCCACAACGGGAAGGACGTCAGCACGGTCACTGCCGTAAGAAATGTACCATATTTTGCTAAAAATATCTTTAACACAAAACATCAAAGCACAAAGTTCGATTAGTGGGTTATTTACGTCGGTTTGTTATTTTGCCATGCTGTACCACCTGACGATTTTTATTTAGCTTCGGTGGTGACCTGGCAAGGACATTCGAAGAAGTGTCCTCTCCCAAAAAGTTGATGCAACACGAAGAAAAACTCAGGATATCTCTCGTCCTGGCCAAGATCGGAGGCACGTACTTACGGAAGAACATAAAAGTGAACCGCCGTACCGGTGAGCCAATCTGTATGTGTAAATTTAATTCGATGATTTAGAAAGAGAAAAATAAAATTTATCACACAATGCCCGAACAAAACGTTGACTGCATATCTTGTACAAGCAGTGACCTGTTTCAGCTTTCACCCGGTAACGTTTTACGGCTGCCAAAGTAGCTAATATCGACCGGACGGGTGGACGTCTCTAAGACATCAAATGGTTAACGACCGTAAAATGATATGCAGGGGCAATTGTGGACGGCGAATTGGTGAATGCGAGGGGTACGGTATGTAGTCAGCTGGAAGGACGGAAAGAAGCCAGGAAGGATGGTGTCCTGGGCGATATTTAAATGTTTATTGTGACGTTCTGTAATTACCGTAAGGATATACACCATCACACCAATTACATCAGATATATGTTAGAAGTAATAAACGGAGGAATTCTATCAAGAAAGCCATTTCTCTTTCACTGTCGAAAATGTAGTACAATATTCTTCTAAGTATTTCATATTTGTTGATACAGTGGTTATTGTCACAGAACAGGAAATGCCTACTTCTTTGTCACTTTTAACATTTTATAGTCACAATTCATGTGGAAGTAATAAACAAAAACAAACTGTATCCAGCTGCCCCTTTGCCTCTTTCAACTCTAGACGGCTTAAGAGAATTACAAATGTAGTTGAATGTAATCATAACTCCAAAAAGCATCTTGTTTCGAGACGCTAAACATCCGTACCAATTGTAGGCCGTACAATATTGAACTTCTGTGTAATCCAAAGGCAGGATATGAGAGAGTTCCAGACTCAACGTAAGGACGTCACACATCCGAGACTTACGGAAATGTATTTACAGCTTCAGATGTTCTGACGGTGAACTGGGAAACCCCGCTTTAGGGAAAAGAAAACAGATAAAGAAACAGAAAAAGAATAAAGAAAATAAAATACAAAACAAAGCAACAAATGTAAAGAATATGTAATATCACCGAACAACACAGTATAGCTGTTATCATTCTGTCTACATGATCAGGAGTTCTCGGGTACGGAATTCGTCTCAAGGACCGGCTTGTGTTCCGCCGTTCCAAAAACAAAAAATGCTATCACATTTTAGAACACGGGTCAGTCGCTTTTGTCCAAGTCTTCAACATCATCATCCACTATTGAAGTTATCATTCGACACTGAATATACTCTGTACGTTACGAAGTATCGTTAAATTAGCAAATAACACCACCTCAAGTCCGAGACGCTGGGTTGGACAGGATTCCAGTAAGAGCCACCTGCATGTAACCGTAGGCCAACCTCGCTACCACCGAGTAAAACGCACTCGCAGTTCCGGCAGTCAAGACCAGTGAAGACTCTCTGGATTACGAGGCTGTGTACCGCGGGCGGTGCTCGAAAACAGCGACAGCCTTTTCAGGCTTCCCGTATGTAAGAGTGTCTGTGTCTGTCTGTGAGTGTGAATGTATGTACATATATAGGCTGTGTGTGTGTGTGTGTGTGTGTGTGTGTGTGTGTGTGTGTGTGTGTGTGTACGCCTGTCTGTCGGTAATGCGTATCAGATACGGTCTACGCAATAAAAGGTTCTACACCTGCAGACTGTTCAACACGGGATGTTACTGACGTGTTAAAGCATCATTTCTTTTTGTGTTATTCAACGATACTGTCAACTGATAAGATTACATAGCGTGTATGGCAGACGAATGAAGGTGGAGCGGTGGTGGAATGACACTGACAAGGAAAAACGGAAGTACTCAGAAAAAAAAACCTGTCCCAGTGCGAATTTGTCTATCACAAATCCCACATGGGCTGGGCTGGCTCTGAACCCAGGTCTCCGCTTTGAGAGGTTGGCGAGGCGATTAACCGCCTGAGGTTTGGCAATGCCACCTGTTATTTATACAGTTCATTACAGATGAATTTGATGTACGTACAGTTACAGACATTAAATAGCAAAGGCCTGCAAAAAATAAGTTCACAATGTAAATAGGTATATTTTGGGCACTTTATTTTCAGTTCGCAACAAAATATTTCATTCTTTCAGCACAAATTATTTTAAGAAGAACCTGGACGAAGAATGGAAAATGCAGCTAGTTCAAATTACAAGGACGAATGCAGCGACCCTGTCTCTGGCCCACACAAACACACATTTACTGTGCGACCATTTCAGTTAGACCGGTTATTCGTCTCCTTAGGCCCAAGGGATAAAATAAAATATTCAAACCTCAAAGTTACACATCATTCAGATCACGTTCTTCCGCCTCGTTTGGTGAAAAGTCCTAATGTTGCGCAGGAACTTGATGCATCCAGCTTAAAGCAACAGCACCAGCACGCGGACACCACAGCGTAACCTCAGATCTCGTAAGCACATACTACAAGACACGAAATATACATATAAACGTAACACGCAGGCGCGTTCGCGGAACCATTTTTGCTGTGGAAAAGCAGTAAGTATTACATATTCTGAGTGCGTCTGTAGGCTTAGTTATCCAATATGCAAAGCGCACGCGTCGTATTATATTGTCATATGTAGCCTGTCTGGCTCTACCACATTTTTCCACATTATCTCACAAACGGCACGATTTTCGGTAAATCGTTATTGAACATAAAATGTTTGCTTTGATTTTATCTACAACTTTTGCGTAAAGAATTTCTCATTCTAAGAAGAACTGAGCGAGACATTATCATAAATGTACATATGTCGTCACGTAAAGCACCTGTTATTCTTGTCAGATTTTAATGAAATGAATTTTCTTGACTGGTTTACGAAAAGTACTCAAATACCAAATTTAATAAAAATCCGTCCAGTAGGAGTAGAGTTGTTCCATGCGGACGGAAAGACGGACGGACAGATAGATATAATGACGCTAATAGTTTTTCTCGCAATTTTGCGAACGCGCCTATAAATGGATCCATAAAATCGCAGAAGAGCCTTAACCTTTTAAAGCTTAGCGGTAACTTTACGTATCACCAGGTTTAACATTAAAAAATTCTACGTGGTGCCCACATTGCGTTTATGTGTTTTGTACGGATCTCAGAACAAACAGCAACTTTTGCCTTATAAAGCATTAAGAGACTGGTTTTTATAACCGAAGTGGAGAGTGTTTACAGCGCGGTACGCACTGAGTCCTTATATAAAACAGATACGCTTCGTCTTTAAAGGGTTAAAATGTACTGAAAGCAACGGGTCACGTTGGTTGGTTGACGGTAAAGGAGAAAAAATTACAAATAACACATTTCTTTTTCTGCGGCGCTACAGCCCAGCTCTGATCTAGGCTGCCTTTTTTGGGGGTTCGTTGATCACACAAAATTAGAGACAAACACCCGGTAGGACTCCTCTGGACGAGTGATCAGCTCCTCGTAGAGGCCTCTACCTACACAACACACAACAAACACAAGATACGACGAACATCTGTACCCTCAGAGGGATTCGAATCGGCGATCCCAGCAATCGAGCGGCTGCAGGCTTGGGCCTTAGACTGCACGGTCACCGGGATCGGCATTCACCCATTTAGAGGATCAGAAAACAATTCCTATCACACTTAAAGAAGTAGGACGTAAAGAATGACTCGACTAGAGCAGAAAGACTCAGTAATGTAACTAAATCCATGAAGCAGAGCCCTTCTTGAGAATGTAATATTTTCTCAGCTAGCCAAGAAGTTCCCCACAGCTTATGGCACATCAAGGTTCATTACAGTATTCATAACAATACACCACTTGCCTCTATCTTGAACCAGATAGACCCAGTACACGCCCTCCCATCCCATAGCTTTAGGATCCACTTTAATATTATCCTCCCTTCTACATCTGTGCCTTCCAAAGTGGTCTCTTTAAACCAGGTGACCCCGCCAACGCCCGGAATGTATGTTTCTCTACTGCGTACGTCTCACATTCCCCGCCCGTTTCATCCTTCTTGATTGACTCATCTTAACACACGGCGAGAAGTGTAAGTCTGCAGTTTTCTACACAGCCATGCAAAACGACCGTCAAACTATGTGAACCAGAAATAATAATAATAATAATAATAGTACTACTACTAGTAGTAGTAGTAGTAATACTTCGAACATCACACATGATACCGACATTATTGCAGTCTGAAACTTGAAACCTGAGCGGTGGGGATCATCGCTGGTTCAAGAGAAGTACCAGGGAGAAGAGGCCTGTGACAAGAAAAACATAATAATAATAATAATAATAATAATAATAATAATAATAATAATAATAAAAAAGCGACACACAACTGCTGCATTCAAAACAAATGCTGTGTTACAGAGCAGAAAATACAGTACCACAAACTGCTCTTAATAGTCTTAGATGAAAAGTGAAAGAGTAAAATACTTCGCGGTAAACAGTTAATAGATTAGGAAATGTGGGAATAACGTATATACGTATTTAATTCACACTCAATTTACAGGCAGCAGACTCTCAATCGACTGGCGTCTACGAGTTCCAAGCATTTCCTAAAATCACACACACATACACTCATGTCCTGTTCAGGCCTACTGTTCAGATAACCGTCAACTCCATAACCCACTGACGAAGCAAACAACGTGAAAGTAGTATTTCATCCACTGCTTCCCAGCTATCCGAAAGAGTACGCCTACTGCTTCTTTGAAGGCTTCAAGGCTTCGCCCGCTTGTCCTGCTGATAAGACACTTAAAATGAATTATATTTAACGATTCAGTCAGTACTGCGCATTATACACACCGTCTCCATTAAAAAAAAATTAATGCTATGTAGAAAAAAAATCACTGTGTCTGAGAACCAGGGCTGTGGAGTTGGAGTCGGAAGGAATTTTGGGTGGAGTCGGAGTCGGAAGGAATTTTAGGTGGAGTCGGAGTCGGAAGGAATTTTAGGTGGAATCGGAGTCGGAAGGAATTTTAGGTGGAGTCGGAGTCGGAAGGAATTTTAGGTGGAGTCGGAAGGAATTTTAGGCGGAGTCGGAGTCGGAAGGAATTTTAGGCGGAGTCGGAAGGAATTTTATGTGGAGTCGGAGTCGGAAGGAATTTTAGGCGGAGTCGGAGTCGGAAGGAATTTTAGGTGGAGTCGGAGTCGGAAGGAATTTTAGGTGGAGTCGAAGTCGGAAGGAATTTTAGGTGGAGTCGGAGTCGGAAGGAATTTTAGGCGGAGTCGGAAGGAATTTTAGGTGGAGTCGGAGTCGGAAGGAATTTTAGGTGGAGTCGGAAGGAATTTTTAGGTGGAGCCAGAATCGGTAAAATGTACCGACTCCGACTCCGACCTGAGTCTAAAATCTTAACTGGATACTCCAACCCCAGAGCCCTGATAGCTACAGTAACCATTAGATTTATACTTAAATATAGGTTATAAGTAAAAAAAGTAGCCTGATGATTCACGTGGTGGCGATGAAATATCTTATAGGTTTACCGTTATTAATACAAATTGAGCTTTTATGAAGGAGTCGGAGTTTTAAAAACCGAGGAGTCGGAGTCGCAAGTTTTACAAATCGAGGAGTCGGAATCGAAGTCGGTGCTTTTGTGTACCGACTCCACAGCCCTGCTGAGAACCACGTGAAACACAAAATATATAATTTATGAAAGTTAAACCTTGTGGTAAGTAAAGTAACCACTACTGGCATTTAAAGGGTTAGTACGCGTAATGGCACATATGAATATACACAAGTGCATCCCGGAATGTATCTGTTAAAACTCCGAGCTTAAGAATGCGTTGAGCTATATAACTATGCCCCTATACGCTTCACGACGTGATACCTCAGCACAAGATCAACATTATGAGCCTGATGTAAAGAAACACACATGTAAAGGTAAAGCTTTCCAGTAAGAAGTCATGAAGATTTAGAAGGGGGACGGAATGTTGGGCTTCCATCATTACTTTGGCACTCGTCACAACAAGGAGGGCAGAGTTGTCAGCTCTACGCGCCGGCCGCAATTTACTCATTTCTATTAGAGGCTGAGTGGACCCCAGGGCTACTGAATGCGGACAGAGGAAATAGGTTACTTGAAAATTTCCAAGGAACTTATCGGGAATCCAAAACGGAACCTCCCGTCTTGTGGCGTAGTGCCTCAACCAACCGCGCCACCGCTCGCCCCAGAGTTAATACTACAAGTTTTATTTACAAAAAAAGTTTGTGTCTGACAGTGTACAAGTTTTATTTATTTATCCTTATATGTCTCAATCCCCGAAAAAGTGACACCAGTCTAGGAATTGTTCTACTATCTTTCTTTCTTTCTTTCTTTCTTTCTTTTTCTTTCTTTCTTTCTTTCTTTCTTATTCTTGATCTTTGTCTTCCTACTCATTGTAGGTGTAGAGGTTACTGTTGCCCTTGACCACACTCAATGACACACACACACACACTCACTCACTCTCACTCACTCACTCTCACTCACTCACTCACTCACTCACTCACTCACTCACTCACTCAGTAGGACTCCTCTGGACGAGTGATCTGCCGAAGGCAGAAACCTCTACCTGACAATACAAAACACTCACAAGAGACGGACATCCATGCCCCCGGCGGAATTCGAACCCGCAATCCCAGCAAGCGAGCGGCAGTAGACCCACGCCTCAGACCGCGCGGCAATCCGGATCGGCTCGTTCTACATTAGTTACAAACGCGTCGCTTGGTGACTGAAGTAAACAGTACTCATAAAACAGTTTCCTATCCTCGTGAACCGTACATAATAAGCGTTTTAAATGCAACGCTCAGACTCTCTAACAAGGCGTCACAAATTACCTCTGAAAGGAAAAACTTGTCCCTTAAGAACGAGGTGTGGGGTAACGAGAAGCAAAGGTAACTTACAGGCGTTGCATAACTTCGAGCAGTTTCTGTAATCTCCCGCGAGGCTGTACGGCTGGACGTAGAGTTAAGAATGGATGAACATTTCTTTGTCGAGTCTCAAGTATGTATATGAACGTTACAAGGATTTTGACTTCCAGAAGACGCCATATTTACGAAGATCTCAACTTATGGGCAGACTGTTGCTTCTCGGGTTGTTGTACGTGACAATGCACGTGAATATCGCTCATATAGCACGGCGCACCAAATCATGTGAAGTCCTTTATCCAAAACTACGTGAACAGTATTTCTCATACCCTCGACGTTTTTCATTTGTACCAATATCTGTTGTATTATGCGTTACAGTTCACAACGTGTAACATCAGACTTCATCAGATCTCTGCTCATCTGGGATATTACGCGTCGTCGAGTGGTAATCCTTTACCGACGTTGCGGGAAAACTTATCGGTCCCATCTTCAACGGTCAAGAAGTAAAGAAGAAAAGCTTTTCTTCTTGGAATCCTTGATCCTTCAAGATGGTACCGATACGTTGTCCCGAAACGTCGGTAAAGGATCACCACTGGACGCCCCGTGATATTCGCAGCCGAAGCCTGAAGTCATGGCTCAAGACTTCATGTCTGAACTGCTCGTGTCGGTGAACTTGCCGGGTAAGACATCGTGTACCAGCGTTGCGGGGGAACATACAGACTGACTCAGTCTTACAGTTGCCCTGAATGACGCTTGTCTGTTAACTTACATTGTGACACTTCGGTTTGTGACTGCGTGCAGTCTAGCAGGCGCATACCAAAGGTACGGAAGAACATGCTGCCCTCATCTTCACGGTTAACTGAAGAAGAATGCAGTACGTTCTTCCGGAACGTGGACGCTCACATATCAATTTGCATTATATCACAACTCGAAAGACCACCACAATGTGAATACAAGCGCTTTAAGGCACAAACCGTCACTTGCGTGCATAGACTTCAGTGAAACGCCGACATGTGACGGGGAAATAGACGTGTGACGTCGGTCTGCGTGCCTTAATGGTACGCCGATCCCAGTGGCCGTGCAGTCTAAGGCGTCGGTTTGCGGCCGCTCGCTTGCTGGGATTGTGGGCTCCAGTCCCACCGGGGCGATGGATGTCTGTCTCTTGCAAGTTTTGTGTGTTTCCAGGTAGAGGTCTCTGCTTCGGGCTGATCACTCGTCCAGAGGAGTCCTACCGGGTGTTTGTATCTGTGATCGTGAAGCCTCAATAATGAGGAGGCCCTGGCCCACTAGGAGCTGTTGCGCCATGAAACAAACATACCAAACACGTTGAACTTTAACCTTTTAAAGCCTATCGGTACCACCAGGTTTAACATTCACAAATGCTACGTGGTGCCCACATTGCGTTTATGTGTTTTGTACGGATCTCAGAACAAACAGCAACTTTTGCCTTATAAAACATTAAGAGATTGGTTTTTATAACCGAAGTGGAGAGTGCTTACAGCGCGGTACGCACTGAGTCCTTGCATAAAACAGACACGCTTCGTCTTTAAAGGGTTAAATGTGGTCTCCTGGGTTATTACATCGTGTAGAATAGTAAGTTTGTTCCGAAGTTTCGGAGGAACGTGCTGTCTCTGTCTTCAGGATGACTATATTTTATTCAGGTGGACACTAAAAGATTAGGAACGAATGTGTGTATTATACAGTATGGTTGCAAGAGCTGTGGCCAGTCAGATCTACAGAAAGGGAAGGGACAGAATGCAAACACAGTTTTACATAACCGTTGCAATATACACCTTCTACGCTTTCTGTAACACTGACCGGCCACAGTCCTTGAACCTCCCTATGTAAGCGGCACATTTCCTTCTCCCAGTCACTTCGGCATCCACCTGAAATTAATTCATTCACCATGAATATGGAAGAAGCATGTTCCTCCGAAACGTCGGAACAAATTCGTTTTCGTTAACAGTGTCATAACCGAGAATCTGAGCAACATCCATCTTGACGGCCTGGGAACTTCCACGCGTCACTTTATACACGAATGTAGTGGCGTAAAGTGCTGCTGTGTGTACTGCCAGCTGTCTGGCTGCCTACCGTTTATCATTATCATTATACGAAGGCAAATAAAGCACAGTATCGGTCTTCCGCCCCTCAGCCCACTTTACGATGACGCTACTTCGGCTTAACAACTGTAAAAAAAAATTTGAAAACTATGCTAGTCTCGGTGCAGCAGTTGGTCCTCTGTCTTACTTAAAAACTTCCCACGACCCAGGAAAACTTCACTTCAAATTTACACGAAACGACAAACGTCCCGTTTGTTCGATCGTTACCTATACAGTGCAAGCATCGCGTTGCAGGAGTGTTACCTTCCGAAATGCAGAAAATAATTACATTTCTAGCCAGAAAATCAGCAGGCTTGATCTGGCTCCGCGTGCAAAAGTAGAAACTCGGTTTCCAAAACATCGCAGGTGCACATGTTTTTATTCAAGAAACCATTTCCGTAGGAACGCAACCCCGAAATCTTCAAACCGTTATCTACGTTTCCTATCACAGGCAAAGGACAAGCTGGCTCTTTCTGCATGTGATGACGAAGACCGGCGTCCGAAACAACTGCAGACATTCCCCAACCTACCTAATGATTACACACCCGAAGATGCGGCGAAACTCGAATTTTTCGCAAGTCGTACTTGAGTGTACACAAAGTCAAATATACATGTGAATGCAAAGGAGTCCTGTTGAAATCCAAACTTCAACACACTGGACCCTGACCGGCCGCAGTATGACCGCCCGTCCGACGGTGTTATCGCCCAGCAGTATTCTTCCGTCACCTTCGTCTCATTGTGCTTTCACTCGCACAAGCAAATACTGAAAGCGCGTTTCAAAAATATTAGTTCAATTTTTTAAATTTTCCAAAATCGCGTAACTTGAAACTGCATAAGTCGGGATACGTCGGTATATTCTTGTACAGTGTAAGAGCTGGCTTGATCTCCGCACGAAAACTAAGAAATCCAGCCACCGAAACGTCGTTATCCAATATGTATCCACATTATGGACAAGCAGTATCCGTATACGTATGGATAAGCCACAGCCAGCCTCTGAAATGTCTTTGTATATTTAATCGATATAATGTGACAGTGACAACGTGTCTGACATCCGAGTACTATCATCAGACACCAAAGTGTCAGCTGAAGGCCGCAGTACAATGGGGACTAACCGACGAAGTGCAAGATTAAGCATCCTTGACGTGAGAGTATTTCATCCAGTACACACAGACTTGGAATTTGCGTCAGAGACACTGCATAATTCAGTGAGCAAACTCTGCTGACATGTATATCATTTACTTTCAGCAAATAAACCATATATGCGGGATGGCATTCAAAGCTTAAGCGACTTAAACTCTAGTGTTAAACGTTCGAGAACAGCAGAAGCAGAAATGCACTTCCCAAAACACATAACTTGTCGAGTCTCCTGCGTTGACGAAGAGTGGAATGCTGTCTTCCGCTTCAGAGGACAGAGTATCCACACACGACGTTTGCACCTTCAGTTCAAAGTTTCATTAAATTCGTTAATTGCTTTAGCCGAAACTTGACGCACATATTTTGTTCCGAAGACAGCAGCAGCACCACAAATCCGAGGGTACGTCTGATGTAATTAATGGCAGAGTAAGTTCTTCAGTTACTAAATTACATGCCACGTGAATTTATTTTCCGGGCGGTCCTCGTACATTCAAGATGTGAACACGTGACATATTTTCTTCCACAACTGATATTTGCGGTAATATTCTACATTTGAGTCGGAAGGGAAGGTTGGTTCGGAAATGCCGATAAGCCGGTTGTTTGGGGTCCGCTTCTTAGCCTAGACCCTCGTCTGTAGATGCGAATTTCGAAAGCCAAACAATTGAACTAAGGCAATGTTTAGCATAAAAGCAATACATATGTAGTACAATTTTGATATAAAATAACATATGCACTGAAACAAAGTTTAATGTCTAATATTTCTCAGGAGTTTCCGCCACTTAAAGATGCTTGAATTTTGTCGCATAGGCCTCTTAGGCCAACACCAGCCTACGTGCCGTCCCTTTCCAAATACAGTTCCTTACGCGCCGAAAACGTATAATACTACTGCCAACAGCGAATCCATATTCTGATGAGGCGATACGTGAGGAAAGCTACTTAAACAGGCAGACGTACTGGATGATGGATAGATTTTCAGGCGAGGGCAGCACAGATTTTTAAAAAATTTAGGAATCACCTCAAACTTCCATGCGCCACCGTACAAAAGTTAGTCGCCACGGCGACTTGGCACCTGGGACTTGTACACCCCTGCCTTAGGTTATCTAGCGAAACGGTATCATCAGCAATGTTTATAATTCTAATGAAAGAACTGAATTAGCATGACTTAGATTGCGATTATGGGAACTAAGAAGTAAAAGCAAAGACGCAGAAAAAGGAAGATGCCCCTTACGTAACATAGATGAAAGTGTGGTTCATATATTACTGAAATGTGATGAGACAGCGGTGGAAAGAACAATTATTAGACAGTAAATGGTTACAAATAAATGAAGACATTGCATATAAGAAAATATTTTATAGTAATAAAATCATAGAATCAAAAAAATTTAGGTACTTTTATACAAAGGAAAAGGCAAATGGGAAAATAAAGTGATAGAAACGGTGCAAGATCTAGGTTAAATGAGAGGAAGAATAGTAACTACAAATAACAGACGACAGTGATTTGCCTAGATAATGTTACTCATTAGTATTAGAAACGGACGTACACTGGCAAAAACTCGGTGTTACCAGTTACATCCAAAAATGTAAACGTGTCCCAAATAAATAAATAAATAAATAAATCCGAATTTGAATTTTGAATCAGCAGTAATTACATCGCACCAATGGAAAGGTGACAGCGAGTGACCAGCACGCAGCTTTTTATGAACGGCTGTGGACAATAATCCAGTATTCGCCTGGGAAGACTGGATAATGCCATGACAACACCGTACCGGACAGCTGGTAACCTGGCCAGGGTCTTAACCCCGTACAAGGCTACTTCACCGTGGCTATACAGTCACTGCTACCTCACCCTCAGAAAAAAAAAATTCAGCACTTCATATTTTTAACACGGTCACAACGAATAACAATTCGTAATTCTCTTGAAACGAGCGGGGCGGGTCGGTGGGCGAGTAATGATCTCCCAAACTAATTAAACAGTGTGTACCTTGCGGCAACTGACAGTCATTTAGCTGGTCAAGAAATTGCCCGCCTTTTGTGAAATCCGGAAGTTGATTAACGTGACCGCAACAGCCCACCAGTAGACCACGCTAAGAGCCACACAAATCCAGCTGACGCCATGACACCTTATTTTTGAAGATAAATTTTAATATTATCCTCTTGCGTATGTCCTGGTCAGTCTCTCAGGTGGTCTCTTCCGATCAAAACTCTGCATTTAGTTTTCATCGCCCGCCTGCATGCTACACGTTCCGCCCTCCTTGTGATCTTTCCAACGTTCTCCATCACTTCGCCACGTGATGTGGCACAGTAATTACCGTGCCTAACTCGTGACCCTCTCCTCCACCTCACTGCCACATTCCTGACCTACTGACTGCACTGAATAGTTCTCTGCTATCCGGAACACCCGTTATCAGTACAGACAATGACAGCATATTATTCCCTGCCCGCGTGTCTACATACAACAGAGTAGCATCATGTAATGATAATGTACCTGTGGATAAACTCCCACGAAAAACGGCGAGCAGCGAATCCAGATTATAGTATGTGGCTTTGTTTCAGTAACATACGGAAGAAAACGGGAGACGAAAGAATTATTTATTTTTAACCATATGTCACACAACAGGGCGTCTGCAACTATCACCTGCTTTCGATCACAAAAATTTTGGGTTTTGCAATTTATTTTACTTTTTACTGACCCGATTCTTTGGTCTTAATCCATTGGTAGGCATACAAATGCGACAGAATATCGGTGGGCCATTCTTTTGGCGTCCGCCACCTTAGGAAGGCCAAGGAAACGGCGCAACATCAGTGAAACACACAAAAGAAAGATTCATTACGAGGATGGAAAGCGGACAGAAGTGGGCAGTAGATTTCACTTTGCAGCAGACCTTTTATTAAAGATCTGAACGATTCCATAAGCCCAGACAGACACGCACACCATGCATGTTTACGGCGACCGGTGTGTTATTTTAAATTCTACGGACAAAAGAAATTCAACAACAGGTCAAGACTTTTCGATGATCCTTTTTTTTTAGTGGAGAAGGGCCCCGCAGCAGACGCTACGGACGCACCGCACACTTAAGGCTTCTTGTGCAACCCTATGATGAAGATTATTATTATTTTTTGCCTTTTTCCTAGTAATAAAGCACCTGTTTAATGCATTTGACAGGGGAAAACCGAAGTACTCGGAGAAAAACCTGTCCCAGTGCCACTTTGTCCACCATAAATCCCATATGGATTGAGCCTGGATCGAACACGGTCCTCCGCGGTGGGAGGCCAGCGACTAACCGCCTGAGCCATGGCACGGCCCCAGATGCTCCTCAATCATAAAAGAATTTCAAGGACTTACATTAAACGCTGATTCGGTACATTTAACCTCACACATTCGACGATCGTCCTGTCGAAATTAACGATGATCGGGAAATGTGCAGCACGAAGTTGAGTGCCCTTGAATTCACACTAATTTCGCAGCAAGTTTCGTGAAAATCCGTTCATCAGTGAAAAAGTAATTAGGATAAGACACACACACACACACACAAAATCAGACGCTATATTTCGAGAAGAAGAAGGAAAGAGAAGAGAAATAAAGAAAGACTGAAAATTATGCTACCGACGACCCAGTATAAGCCTTGTTCGTTGTACTTACAAGGCAGAAACTGAACGCAAGGTGCCCTGTGACAGTGCATAAGTCCAGTGGAATTGTGAAATCTCGGAGAGTTTGGTCACGAAGAGAAGGCAGGCTGGAACACCTGTTCCCCCTAATCGTAACAGGAAACGCGACATGAGAAAGTGAAGGCACGAGATACAATAGGCGAATCGCGAACACAGTTTCGTGTTTACGAGCGCTTAACGGGACAGAAAACAGTTAAATTAACAAAACTGTGTAACACAGTGACTTACATCTCTGTCGTTAAAATGCGATTCATCCACAGTGACGAAACACAAAACGCTGCGTTTCAACTGCCGCATAAGATTTCCATACCAGTATCGTATTTATGTTCATGTCTCGTCAACAGAATACGGGTCCACATCGCAACATAAAGATTGCTAATAAATCCGCTGGAAAAGTGACAAGTTCATATATTAAGGGCAGACGTCATAATATCAAAACTGCACGCATAAGGAAATAAAAAGCACAATAAATTCAAAGAACGCTTGCTACTATTCGGCCACGAATGTGTTGTCTCCGCGTCTGCTGTCTGAAAACGTAACGATTAAAGTAAACTGCCTGTTGTTTGTGTGGTCGTCTGCTATCAGTTTCAAATCACCAATCAAATAACTAACCCAGTGTAGCAAACTCGTTCTCCAGGGACTAAAAGTCGTTCGTCTGGTAGAAATTCCCCGCCATTATGGAACCTGACGGCGTGTCACCGTGTTCACGACACCCTGCTGCTGGAGAGGTCAGCTCAAGGAGTAACGCTTCTGGAAGCAGCTCCTTTCAAATGTAGGCTGAGACATCGGCAATCATGACCTAGGACTTTCGTCATTTTCCTCATTCCCTGCATGCAAAATGGCAGGACGGTACCCGAAATTACGCGACGACCAGCTTCCTTTACTGTCCTTCCAATTCATTAACCTTTTAAAACCTAGCGGTTAATTTACGTGCCACTAAGTTTGACGTTAAAAAATTCTACGTGGTGCTCACATTGCGTTTATGTGTTTTGTACGGATCTCAGAACAAACAGCAACTTTTGCCTTATAAAACATTAAGAGACTGGTTTTTATAACCGAAGTGGAGAGTGTTTACAGCGCGATGCGGACTGAGTTCTTATATAAAACAGATACGCTTCGTCTTTAAAGGGTTAATATCGTCCTACTATTCAACACTATTACAGTGTGGGCTGCTGACACCATTAAATGAATAAATAAATAAATAAATACGACACTGCTGTGTAACACTTCGTAACACGCTAGTTCCTTTAACGGAAAATGGTTGACACCCCCCCCCGCCCCCCCCCCAAAGCTCTTGTGGGATATTTGACATATTCGAAATACACGGTATTTATGACGTCATTGTTCCCGTGTGAACTGTCACTTAATGTCCTCACCTAACCTTAACCTTCAACCTCTATTCAAGCAGTGTCACCGATTCAGTACCAAGTCAGTCTGCTTGAGCCACAACACAAGAAAGCAACGTCTCACGCTCTCAGTACGTACACCATATGTCTACGTAACATATGTATGTGTATGTTTATATCTAACAAAATGTGACTAAAGCTGCAACTGCATAAAATTCTTCGTTGCTAGATACTTTAATTGTAAACCCTTCACCTTGAACGTCACATCAATGTCTTATTATGTTACTACCAATTATATTTACCACCAAATACAACATAAGTAATTTTGCCGATCCCCGTGGCCGTGCGGTCTAAGACGTAGACATGAAGCCGCTTGATTTCAGCGATAGCGGGTTCGAATCCCACTGAGGGTATTGATGTTCATCTCTTCTGTTTGTTGTGTGTCGTGTAGGTAGCGGCATCTGCGACGGGCTGATCACTCGGACAGAGGAGTCCCACCGGCTGTGTGTGTCAAATTGTATGTTATCTAGAAACCTCAAAACTGAGGCGGCATAAACCAGAGTTGGGCTCAGTGCCCTACAAAAAAATTATTCTATTTAACACAAACTCCAATGTCAATACTCAATTTTTCGTACGTACCGTTCATTATATGCAGGCTACATACGTTTCGTTTCGTAGTCCTTCCGTCTTCTACCTACTTGTTTACAGCAGGTGCAGAGGGTTTTTATTTTCACTTGATCACACTCAAACACACACCACAGTCAGTAGGAATCCTCTGGACGAGGGATCGGCCCGTCGCAGAGACGTCTACCTGACAACACACAAACGCTCACAAGAGACGAACATCCATGCCTCCGGTGGGATTCGAACCCACGATCCCAGCAAGCGCTTGGCCGCAGACCTACGCCTTAGACCGCGCGGCCACTGGGATCGGCCAGGCTACATACCTGCGATAAAATATCTTATTAGCTCAAATACTGTGGTTGGGCCTGACGACCTTCTACGTTAGAAACAAGTTGGCTAAATAAATTAATTACCCTGTTGCACTTGGTTGTAATTGGAATTGATATCAACATGTATAATTGACTTGTATCTTTTTTTTACACCAGCATGGAATTATGTCTTGTCCACTTATAGGCTATATTCCTTATCTAGGTCTACAAAGAAGGATAGGCTACCATTTGGTTCAAACAAGTGTGTCCGTCTGTAACCCACCAACAACTTCCGAACAACGTAACTGGTTTTCACAAAATTCTGCACGAAAGTCGACAAGTTAAAAAGTCACAAAACACAGTATATTTATATACGTCCTTCAGACAAAAGTGAACGTATAATATGTGGGATGTGTGGACACGAAGGTTTTCGGTCAAACATAATTTCTATATATTTGAAGGTGAAATACATATTTATAATTTTGCCAAAATACGTTATTGTACAAAATTTTTGAAACGTAACATGCACATAAATCTCATTAAGAGGTAAAACATTTGTTTAAAACGTATTCCCATCCGGGAAGTAAGCCTATTTAATAGAAGCGGGGATAATTTGTGATTACGTGCTGTGAATTATAAGGAAAACTGAAACGCGCGTGCATGTGTGCCGCTGAAATTTGCGCATTAAAGATACTAAGAACCTCACAGCGAAACACGTTGTGTAAACCTAAAATCACAGAGAGTTAGAACTCATCATTCGGACCGTCCCGGGGCTTAAAGAAATGGCATGGGAGGCCGTGGATTTGTATCATCTGGCTTAGGTTATGGATAAGTGGCGGGCTTTTGTGAACAAGGTAATGAAACAACATCGGGTTCCATAAATAACTAAGAAACTACCAGCTTCTCAAGAAGGTCTCTGCTCGTTGGAATTAGTGTAAAGGGGCGTCTGAGAATAATGGTTAAGTAAACCTGAAAATATATTAATGATACAGCCGCGTTAAAGGTTGTTAAACTGTTGTCAGGCTGTACGGGGGCCTTACACCGAATTTACAAAATACCGAACAACAACAACCTGCGGCAGACAATAATGAGTGTTAAGTTCCAAACGGCTTACGCAATACCCGTTATAAAGTAACATGCAGATATCCCTCTTCAGTATTACGTCGCGTACAAAAATGAAGGCTATACATGCAGATGGAAACCGTAATGTTCATCGAAACGTTTGGAAATCTTCATGCCCTGATGCAGCCTAATCCTGAACACAAGTTCTATGCATTGAAAGCGTACGGCAAAGCCTACGAACCAGCTATAAGCAACGTAACGTAGGTCCGTTACGTCAGAAGTCCTTATTATATGGTTCCAAGTATCTATTTAGTGTGGCAGTAAAGTGGCTGGTTCAGATCACTGGTGGACAGCCATACAGTTAGGTTCAAATCGGTCAATGCAGTTCATAAGTTATTAGGGAGGACTGTAGTTAGGTACCGCACATATAAAACATAACCAATGACAACAAAAGTACGGAACGGGACGTGTAACTAGCTGGGGAAATGTGACGGGGCCTGAATGGATCACGGCGTGTTTAATGACGCTGGTTGAATGATATGAGAGTGTCGCATGCGGTGAAATAACAGGGATTAGGAAGCAGGCGGACGCAGTCTATTTCGAACGACTGTGCCGGAGCTAGTGCGGAGGGGCTGAGAAAAACAACAAAAACCCTGCCAAGACACTCGGTATTCTGGAAGAGTACCTCCCGTATGCAGGTCGGAAGAAAGAATACCGTCTTCTACGATGGCATCGTGTAGTCTGGCAGATATTTACTCTTCTTTGGGGGGGGGGGGGGGAGACACGATAGACACGTACGCAGGCAGCACAGCTTGTTTCTCCAAAACGTCTGTAATTATATAGCGGGGAAGAAATATGGTCAGCCATGGTCACCCTTGCATTCCACAGGTCGTGTGTTACTTGCTCTGAGACACCCAGTCTGCATTTCTCTTCATCGACACACGATCGGGGAAGAAATATGGTCAGCCATGGTCACCCTTGCATTCCACAAGTCGTGTGTTACTTGCTCTGAGACACCCAGTCTGCATTTCTCTTCATCGACACACGATCCGGAATGGGCACACTTCACGACATACCGGTTTACGCATTCACAACTTGTCCTGAAGGTGGGTTCTTCAATACATCTTCCTGACCTGACTGCTCATACTAAACATAGCTACAAAAACAGACCACTAGAGTTTTAAAGAAAAAAAACTTATTTAAAATCATGGTCGAGAAACACATCCATATAGGAATAACGTTCAGAGTAGCTAGCCTCCAAAAGACGAAATTACTGACTTTGAAAAACAAGAAATACGGTCGTTGACGTCATACGTCCTTGCAATTGGAATGCATACGAATTTCTAAAGGCTATGGCGTTATGTAAACTTGTTGCGTCACTGTATCGCTGTACAACCACTGGGCCTGCTAATGTGTACAATACTGCCACGTATCAAGTGGTACAAGGTCTAACAGCAGGCCGCGACTGGCTCGGGAATTAATTCCATGCCTAAATCCCAAGGTGTTATTAATAACTGTATTTAAAACTACTGTTCTAAGATCCAGTGTTTTCCTGAAAAGACATGTCCTAGTGGAACACGATTACGAAGTATGAAGTGCTAGATATGCAAAGGAAACAGAAGTGACAGAATTTAAAAAATGGGGGAAAGGGAGGCAAGGGAGTCAGGAAGCAACGAACGGAAACGGAAATTGGAAGGGAAGAAAAGACAATTGCAAGGAGGAAGGGAAATAAATGGGAAAAGGGGGAACAATAAATAAACAACAAGAACTGGAAACAAAGAATGAAAGGAGCGCATAGAGAAAAGAAAGATGTTTGGGATCAGATGCACCGATGTCACGGCCGTGCACGTACGTACACGAAAATGCGAGACCGTCTGACGACGTCAGCTATGAAGATTGCCTTTCGCGGTATTTGTCGAGAGCGCGCGAGTCTTAAGGTTACGAGTGTTGGATATGAAGCCGGTGGGAATGAGACATTCAAATTCAGATTACAGTTTACCCACATACTGGTTTCGATGGATACCTGTGCGAAACTGGTCCGGTAAATGAGCCACTATTACTGCACAATTAACACACTTCCACAGTCCCTTTTAAATTATATACACACAGTTTTGACAACTTCACAATATTTTTATTTCTGAGGCAGCATTAGTTATTTTAAATATATATTTGTATAGGTTCTAGATCTGAAACAACCCATGTAGTTGCAAACATTTTCCTTTTATTATTTTCGCGATTAACCTGATGATGGCTACATATTAGCCGAACCACGCAGCTGGTTATATTTGATAAACATAAGTTGTGTTTGGACTGAGGCTAGGCGCGCACTGGCAACTAAACTGTTGCGGTGATGGAAAAGTTGCCGGTGGTGGCACAGTGAACGCGCGCTCACTGCAACTAAACAGTTGCTTGTATGTGCAACTTTTTTCTTTCAGTACGTAATGGACCTCACAGAGACAGCATGTGTATGTGCTCTTCTCCTTAGAATAAGGAAAGTTCAACGCAAAAAGCGACAATGGGTACATCCAATACTCAGCAATGGACTTTTAAACGGGCAGTTTTATAAATTGTATGAGGATTTAAGAAACTGTGGAGGAAAATTTTTCAGCTACTTCAGGATGAGTATAGAAAGTTTTGATAAATTGCTAGGGTTTGTTGGGCCACGAATTACGAAAATACTCAACTACGGCTGTCTGTGCCACCGAAAGAGACTGGCAGTAACACTAAGGTAAGAAAATATTTGTTTTCGCATATTCCTCTATTTCATGTCTTTTTTTGTAAGATATACATAAAATAGAAGTGACAAAATTCAGGAAATGTCTAATAACAGCAAAAGCAACCTATGAACTAACTAATGTGTGAATGAATTAACTAATGTGTGAATGAATTAACTAATTAATAAGTGCGCTTAATGACAAAATAATAGTAGGCGGTATCTTCTGTGATCAAGCTAAAGCATCTGATTGCGTTAACCATCATACTTTACTGTCCCAATTGAAATTCCATGGAATAACTGGCAAAGCTAAAAAAATGGACTAAATCATATCTCAAGCATAGGTAACAAAGGGTGGAGTTAAGAAACAAAAATTTTAGTCATCATACGGCTTCAAACTGAAGTAAAATAAAACTTGGTGTTCCACAAGGATCCGTACTAGGTCCTTACTCTTTCTTCTCCATATAAATGATCTATCAAACCTTGTTAAGGATAAGTCTCAACCTATCTTATTTGCAGATGATATTAGTATAATATTTACCCAATCTAATACTACAGATTTTGTAAATGACAAAGTTCGTATCTGAATATTTAAATGAATTGTTCACAACCAATAATCTTTCACTAAATTTTGATAAAACCCATTTCATTCAATTCACAACTAAAAATAGACCCCAAATTAACTTGGACATGTTACACTAATAAATTAATTTCTAAAGCACGTGACACAAAATTCCTTGGCACACATATAGAAAATACACTGTCTTGGAAAATACATATTGAACAGATACAACACACTTTAAGTGTAGCTTGTTATGCCATCAGATCTGTTAAAATACACAAGGGCTGTACACTTTACAGCAGACAGCAAGCGACTGTTATGTTGCCAGTGCGCGCGGACAGGCTGAAAAATGCACGTCCTATCGTTACCCGCAACAGTTCCGTTGCCTCGCGAATGGGTCAGGTTGTAACTTTTAAGCTACGGCAACAGAAAAGTTGCCTGTGCGCGCGGTCTCGTATAAAGCAATGTTCTCCATCCAGGCAACTAAATAGTTGAGCAACAAAAGTTGCCAGTGCGCGCGGGGTCTGAGTATACTACACTTCTGGTTGTACCGACTTTACGTGTGGTATTAATCATCAGTATAGATCAGTAATAACAACAACAATAACAACAAACTTGCATATTAACAGTCACCAGTGCACGTCACACTGTATGCGAAGGGTTTTGTTAATGGATACTACATTTGATAATAAACACAGTCAGACACACCACTGTATATGTATATTTTGCACACTACGTCATTTATTCGAAGGTTGTGCACAACCTTACAATAAATGACGTAGTGTGCAAAATATACACATACTGTGGTGTGCCTGACTGTGTTTATTATCACTGTATTTAGAATAACACACCGGGATGACCCAAATTAAGATGGATACTACATTTAGCGAAACAGTGTATAAGGGGCCTTTGTTGAATCACCTATATCAGAGTTAATTATCATTAACTGAACAGTTCACTTCTGTTACACATGGACAATATCACACGAAAGTTATCAGCACTTTGTTTTAAGGTGATACCTGTATGGAATTCGGACATAGTGGAACAGTCAGTTCATAGTGTGCCCCTGTAAATACCGATAACGTAATTAGTGTCCTGCGATGCTAGGCTGTTCTCTAATCACTGGAACAGGACAATCACTAGCGAAAGGGTGCCGAGAAGGACAGTTAGAACTTGATAACAAACACAGAACTGAACTGAGGTCACGCACGTGTGAAACAGACAAGGCATTCTAAGCATAGTTATACTACAGTCACAGCAATATAAAATCACGAGATGATACAAGTTTTCTGGCTCTTGGGTCGCGTTTCCATATAACGGTACAATATTTCTGGGATTACGTTTAGTTTAATACTTTCAGATGTAAGACTGAATTACTGTTGAGACAAACTTGGTTCTTGCAGTATTTGACCTTTCATTCCCCCAGCTTCATAAATATGTAACGTCGACTGTTAGGAAAGAATGTGATGATTGGTTTTAGAATGACACTGAAGGAAGTGGTCGTAGGCTTTGTCAAGGTAGAGCTACTACCCGAACATTTGCTTGGACAGACTGAGAAGAATTACAAATTATGCAGTCAAAATTGGTGGTCTCAGTACTCAGATTTCCAAAGCGGGACGCCCCGGGAATGAAGTAGGAGTGCCAACCGTTCCTAAATCTTACGGAAATACGATACAAGTACGGAAGATGAGCTGGCTCAGAAACCTGACGTTCTATGTCAGAGTTGTTCAGCCTTCGCTTGTATTACAAGACAGTATCGGTGTTACAAGACACAGGCAGTACATGGAACATGGTGAAATAGGAATACACACTTCCTGCCTTGAACTGCGGCGGTACAAAAACTACGTTACACAGCCCCTTACCTATGACGAAACAGTACTTGTTTCCACAGCCACGTACTCCACGCAACTCCACCAGACCTATAGCCCTCCACTTACCTGAAAAACACAAAAACCATAACTTAGCACAACATAAACACAATCTTTCTGTTAGGTCATGTTGTCTTTAATAACCTATCTGTAACATTACGTTATTTTACGGTGCTTTTGTTTGGAACCGAATGCCTTTTAGTAAACATTTCCCTAACGGAACTACGATAAAACCTTCTTAGATAAATAGAATTTATTTCAACCTCTGAAGCAAAACCGTCCATGTTCTGGGAAGAATTATAAACAGCTACGCGACGTTCATGGCTAAACAGCCTTCAAAGGTAATTGTGTTTTCACCAGCAAAGGACTTGGCAGGTGCGAAATTACAGTCACAGCCAGAACCTCAGCTGTCGGTATCGTTTGGCTTACGTTTTCTAGATATTACAGATAATGGCACACATTCATAAGTGTCCCTAAATTTCCCCAAAATGTAGGAGCAACCTCAAAATTCTAGGCGCCAGGTGGGTTACATGGAGCAAGTCCCCTACTAATGACCGACAAGTATTAGCCGCCACTGTACAAAATTTAGCAGTCTGGGCGACCTGACCGCGCGGAATTTGTGCACCCCTGACCTAAAGCAAGAATATATGTCAACGGTGTTCAATAACAACGTGCTGAGTAGCATATCTGGATGTAAGAGAAGTAAATAACAGGATGGCGGAAGAAATAAAATAATGAGGTGCTTCATAAAGTGTACTGTTCACCAAACATCATTACAGTATGCAAACTGATGAGGCAGGCGAAACATGTAGAATGCATGAGGACTATAACAAGGTAGACGCATTTTAGGAGGAATTATGAAAGGAAGGGACAGCCAGGGAGACACAAGCATAAAGAGGACGAGAATATTAAAACTGAACTAAAGGAAACAGGATGTAAAGGCGTGAAATGGATTCAGCTGACTCAGGTTACAGTACAGTGGCAGGTTCGTATGCCCACTGTAATGAACCACTGGTTTTCATAAAAGATCCCAAATTCCTTGACATGCCCAGCGGCTGCCATTTGTCGACGAGAAATCATTCCATTATAAAAGGTATTTCAGGCAAATGCACAAGTATTTTAATTTATTTTATTATTCGTTACATGCATTGTTTCCACGCTAATATACCAAACTGGATATCAAGAATGTGCCTCTTTGTAACACAGTGCTATTTGCTTTGTCACACCCACTAACGCGTCACGTCCAAACTTTACGCACCGAGACGTGTCGAGATGGCGCTGGATCTGATAGAATTGGTGAAAAAAGGTCACGCTGTAGGTTGACGCATTCATCTGGAGGAGCTGATAAAAGCCCCAGACGTATACACGGTCTTGGAATTTTATTCAGGAGCAGTCACGAAACTCGACATCACGTCATATTCTTCTCGTTCACTCGTCTGTATCACCGATAATATACTTCAGTGGACGATTACTGGCTGCAGGAACAGCAGTGTTACGGTTAATAATCTGCAGAGTACAACGTGCTGGGCCCAGTTCATATTCAAAGCCCTCACAAAGAAATTCACCTTTGATTTATAAAACGACACTGTCAAAATACGGTACACAGCCCTACAACACAGCCCAAACAATGGAATGGAACAGAGTGTAAATGACGAACTGAACCTGGTGTTGAAGAAAACAATCACTGACGGTGTAAGTTAATATCCCAGAAATTTTGGAGGTTGTCCACGAAAATTTTCATTCAAAACAGCTAATGTCCAGACCTAAAAATGAAGTCTAAGGCTTCCACAGTACGAAGCAGGATTGCCAATCACTAGTACACCTTGATATAAATTATAATTTCTTACTTCAACGACAAGACACTTTCGTCTAAATATGTCACACTTATGCAGGTTTGAATGGGAGACAGAGCTAAATGAGAAACTGAGAATCATGTGGGAGGTAATGTAGTGGCCTGTTTCAAAGTGACACCCCAGACATTCTGGAGACAACCTGCTGAAAACTCTCAGGTTCTACTTCGTCAGCTTCCGGGCCAAAACTCAAATTTTCAATCATACTGAAACAGGGCAGACTGTTCAGTTTGCTACAAAGTGCCATGTTTTCACTAATCAATGCTACGGTTATTTAATGACACTTTTCAATCTACATAGGTTATACTGTATATGGTCGAATGTCACATTTTGTAACAGGCCAGCCCAAGGATTTTCCAGCGAGAGTGACAAGAAGCACAATATTCGGGACATACGTCCTCCGCGCCAAAATAAAATCCGGAACCTCATTACACCGAGTCGTTATTTGACCCACTACATTTTAATTAATTCGCTACAGGCATATGCGTAGGGAAAACTCGCCGAACAGATATAACCAATACATCCCACGAACTTGCATATCCAGTGCCTACCCCAAATCATGAACTGGCAAGTAAATTACACATTGAAATATGTATGTAGTTTATTAAAGTTACAGGTCTAATGAAAATACACAAATCAAGAGATTAATTCCAAACAATAAAGTTCTTCCTTTGAAGCTACGGGTCGGTCAGCTTGTCACTAACTCTACTGCCTTTCATACTTCCCGAACATTCACAATCACCCTTCAGAACTGCCCGGGATTTGTCCTTATCCAGAGCCAAATCAATCCAGCCATACTGTCACAACCTATTATTTAAATATCCAAATAAGCCCCCCAGATTTACAACTAAAACTGTGTGAATTTCTGTAATCTCCACAGTGGTCTATTACAAATTCCACCTCACATTGTCTTCTTTGACTTCATCAGAATTTGGTGAACAGTGCAAAGTGTGAACCCCGCCTCTCCTAACTCGTTAAGTCCAGCGCCCTGTCCTCCACACCGTCGACACATTTTTGACACAGTTCATATTCAGACTGCTCGATAATTTCAGTTATATGAAAATTATACCATCAGAGAAAACTCGGTTTTATATACTACAATGACTTCATTATGATTTGTCTCCTGCGTGTTTCGATCTAAAAGATGATAATCAGGTAGACCATTCGCTAATATCAAAAGCGGGGCAAAACAAGGCTCTGGAATGTAATTAACCGATAAAATATGTGAATATTCACACACCTGATCGTCTATTTATGTCAATTTTGTAATATTTGTACTGCAAAACCTCTTTGTTTTTTCATTTTTTTGTATGTGATCTCCCTGGTGATCTTTGAGTTCGAAAGTATGAAAAAAGTCGTAATAAAATAGTATACCAAAGCGTACTATGATGGCGTACTTTTGTTACCCTCAATAAATGTCCTCCCCTTAAAGTCTAAGGTTTAGCAGGGTGAGACACTGAATTTCCCATCCACATAGAACAAAACTAATAGGTCTGCATACGTTCATTTTATCTTTCCAAATGCAAGAGGAGACGACGAAAGGTACTGATCTCAATACCAGCAACATGCCTATGAGTGAACATCCGGCATACAACGAAGAATATATCACTGCAAATAAACCGATGTGTAAAATATCACTTGGCCCGTTGGACTGTACAGATTGAAGACTTTAGTCTACTTGACGTGGAAAAGTTACAAGCTGTTGGAAAGACACGTAACGGGCAATTAAAGCCATACAGGACCAGAATATAAAGCGATGAAAAGTACCCCTTCGAGTTACTGCTGTTCCAAGTAACTATTGCACGCGCTACAAAATTCACTGACTATAAAGGCGCTTAAAAAAGGACTTAATACCGAGAAAGATGGACAGGCACTTAAGGGCAGATTTACAGAAACCTGTCAATACTAAAAGGGAAGGTAAAAGAATAATACCAAAAATCGTCAGTACATGATAAAAACGTCACAATTTAAAGAGACATTCAAAGGTGGCGGATGAAAAAAGCTGAAATTAGAAAACACCCTTCTCGACCTAAGCCCTTGCCGACGGCGATGATAGCCTAAAACTGGTCTCCGTGCTGGTATTATATAGCATCCTTATTTCCTATATATAATTTGTCACTTTCCGCCGATATTCCGCAGCGCATGTACGCAGTCAGGTGAGTGGTCAATGTTAATATGACAAGCTAGCCACAGGAACTGGCAAAATACATATGTCAGATACAATACTGACCCTCTAATAGGATTTGTGTGTACACTTATAGAAATGAAATGCTTTCTAAGAATTAAATCCATCCAGCATAGTCCCTTTTTCAGAAGCTGATGACTGCAGAGCTAGTCAAAAACTTCGTCACTTTTCATGCACTCTGCAGGGTTCATTACATATTCACAACGCCCTGTCACTTCACCCTAACCGGAGCCAAACGAAGCCAGCCGACAGCCTCACGTCACAGCCATTCATTTCAGCTATACTTCAGCAGCATCCTCCCACGCATGCCTGTCTTACTAGTGGTCTCCTCATTTCAGTTTTGCCAACTGAATCCTCTACCATTTCTCATTTCTTCAAAGAGCCTTACAAGCCTGGCCCATCTCATCCTCGATTTGTTCTAATAGTACTTAAGGAACAGTGCATACAGTTTCTTATCTGTCCCATATAATGCTTTTGGCGTCACTGACCGAATGACACATACCCAGCTTTTCACAGCTACCGGGTTTCCATGGTCGTGGTAAAGCTTGGTTACCACGTAAACCATACGAAAATCTGAGTTACTTACGACAGCACCACCAGATGGCAGCCGTCTAACATACAGAACTGACGCGCAAGACATTAGCGTTACGTTGGTAAGACGCTCAGAAAATACTGAGCGAGTAACTGAGTCACACACAAGTTGCCATGGTAACCAGGTTGTCACGGTTACGGTTGGTGATTGAGTCACACGTGTATTTCTATGGTTATCGGGTGTGTCGTGTTAGGACAGAGCTTGGTTTGTGTGTGACGTCACAACACCGTCTTCCAGGCTTACGACAGAGATTAGATTGCGAGTGATATCACAACGTGCAAGATCGTCGCGAATCAAAGGCCTGGGGCGGAGGGTAGGGTAGGGAATAAATATTGTCTCTCCGTCATATGACGGGGCCATTTCCAGTAAGACTAGACTCATATATCTGCGAATGCCAAAGCCATTATATTGGGCGCTAGCATTGCGTTACTATTATGATTCTATGACCGCAACTACAGCCCCTTACAAGTAGACTGACAACCAGAAGTGTTCTATCTGCACAAGAACAAAGAGAATGGACTGGTTCCAGAGCATTCCAACAGGAAGAAGCCGACTTCCAATCAGCACAGCTTCATGAATGCCTTGTTGGCGAGCCTTCCGCCTCGCAGATGGGCCACATTCAAATGCTGTTTGGGGTTGGGGTGGGGATAATCAAAAGCGAGAGGAAGATCTTTAGTTGTTCAACAAAGAGAAATTACAGCTGTGACACAAGTCCGTCCGGGAAGAGGGGTTCGACCTTATCTCGTCTCCCACCAGATACTGTCAGTTCACCCACTTACATACTGTGAAACACCCCTGTCATTAATCATCCCAGCAGGGGAGCCAAAACACTATAAGTCCACAAATAAGGTTGGTAGAACCACAAATAATCGGAAACGTTTTACGATCAATAAAATACACCCAGTTCGTAAGTTCAGTCCACAGTCCTACACTTGTCACCAATTGCAATGCGTCCAACGCACATTTTCAACTAGCATTGGTTTATAGGCAAATTGAAAAGACGAAACATTGCGGTAAAGTGGTTAGCCATTTTTCGAACTCAGAAGGTGCCGCGTGTAAATCCACATTGAAGATTTACGTTGTTTCCTCAGTTACTCCAGTCAACTGGTGGGAAAGCATCTCAAACGAATTCATATTCATTAGCGACATTATACGATCTCAGCAATAGCGAAAAGTCTTTCAGCGAACAGACAGTAATGAAGACGATGGCAATAATTGTATTTCCTGAGTAACAGAAGAGAATGGTAACCACACCCAGGAAGATCTCAGTGGACGAGCCCCAGTACAGAGAATATTGGAACCACAATATAGAAAAAAGTGTAATAAACGGATCGGATGGAGCAAATGGGAAATGAAATTGTTTGGTCTTCCGCGTAAAAGCTTCGTTATATCAGCAATCATTGAGCCAAAAAGTAGCCGGATGTAACACCAAGCAAACACTCAACAGACTCTTAGAAAAAAAACTATACTGGGTACATCACACGTAATGAAAGTGCTCGTACAATTTGAAAATCGAAGCCTCAGTGGTGGGGTGCACCACTGGTTAAAGAAGATAATTATCAGGGGAAAAAGAACCTGAGATCGGAAGAGAAGGTGGTGGCGGTGAAGGCGGTGACACATAAGAGGAAGAGAAATCCAGTAGAAAGTATAAATTTCACAAATGGCATACCTATCATTAGAAAGAAAAGTACAGAAAATCAGTAAGGTCAACTGTTCTGGACATATTAAAGGATCATTAAACCACGCACTAGTAAGATCACTAATCACTGCCAAAATTGTTCTTTAAAGTAAAGCAAATCAGTCATTATAAACAGATCTGCAGCAACATTTCAGAAGTTTGGCAAGACTGATGCTCTCACCGCATACTTACACGAGTGTCAAAAAAGCAACAAACGGCAGCAAAGTACACTATTGTTAAACCAGAAAAAGAACAGTTTATTCTACTGCAGTCGGTAAAGGAGCACAGGGCTGTCGACGGTTTCTAGCTCGCCGGATAACAGAGTACTATAAATCTGTAACACTGGCGATTAAATCACTCCAATGTTTATTGTTCTGACCAAGAAATACTCTCTCACGCGCTTGCCTATTCATGATTCATTTACGCAATCCAGTGAGGTAACGACAGACGTTTTTGGTTCTGATGGCGAAAAGAAACACTCTCAGTGCTGCTGATTTTGCAAGGCAAAAGTTAAGTAAAAATACTCTTCTGGTCCCAGATTTGAGGCGTTTAGCTGGGGAAATGTAGGGAGAAATATGCGGAAGATTCAAATTACTAGGCAAGCTAGCGGTTAACTCAGGCTGCTTTTCCACGAGTGGTTTTTTGCAGCGCTGCCTTGGGCAGCGCGGCTAGAGATGCATTGGTTGAAATGGACGTATTTCCAAGAGCGTACGCTGCAGCGCTGCTGTCAAGGTCATGCGCTGCTAACGCTGCCAGCCGCGGGGACCAGCATTTCCCCGCGGCTGGCAGCGGCGGTTTTATGCCGCGCTGCTAGGTGAGAAGCACTGTGAATAGCTGTGTCGTTTCCACGAGCGGTTTTTAGCCGCGCTGCTCTGAGCGAGAAGTTGCTGTGTTGTGTGTAGTTCAGACTGTTTAAAAATGTCGAAACATCACCACTGGAGCCATTTGACACTGTATTATTTATTAATGAACTGCAGCCCAAAAAGGAAAGAGAACAGATTACTTCCGGAACAAAAACTGTATGAGGCATTAACAAAAAGCATTAAATTAAAACAGCAGAGCAGGGAAAGGATGACGAAGATCGACACTTTCTGCTGTCTCTAGTATCAGAGTTAAGGAACGTGCCCTCACAATACAAACTCAACACTAAAACTGAAATTCTCAGTGTATTCAAGAAGTTCAAACATAATACTTCACCACACATCGCATCTATGCAGTCCCACTTCCCAGTCCATGAAAATATTAAGTATAATCAACAGGGTCCAAGTTTTCCTTCCTGTTCTTCAACTTTGTATTCTAACCAAATGCCAATTCCTCCACGCCTTTCCATACCCTAACGAGCTGCATCTTTGGGCACTGACTCTTGATAGTTCCTATCTCGATTTATTACCAGACTCATAAGAACGCTGCCAATGCAATTTTGAGTGCATTTTGTGATACTTTTGTAACAATACTTTACACGCCACATAAATGTCTGTTGTAGTTTTGTTTCTTCGATTCTCGGTATTCAGTACAGATCTTTTTCCTTCTCATATTTTGTTTTGATTGTTATTACTTTTCAATCCTCGTTTAAGCATTGAAATAACCTGGAACTAAATTGCTACTTAAACATGTGTCAGACAAATTCTTATGGAGATAATTACGGGAAGATTTATTGCCTGAACGTAATAGCAAGTCTCTCTGCTGGAAGAACACATCTTCTCATATTTCTTTCGAGTCCACAAATCTCTCCCTGAAGGAGATTTAGCAGTTCGCCAAATGACTGCAATGACATGCGAAAATACTTAAAAAACTATTTTCTTCTTTCCTGAGTTCGTAAAATTGTGCATAAAATTGACCTGTTTCTAGTCTTGTACAAAGCAGAGAATGAGCCAAGTGCTGGTTACGTTTCTTTTTATAAATTCTTTTGTGGAACAATGCAAGCATAAGAGAATTCCTCCTCCAAGTCCATTACATCCACTGGTGGGTGGAAGGGCAGCAGCGATGGGCGGCGCCGCTCGTGGAAAAACCGCCCGTGCAAAAGGAGCCTTACACACCAGTGGACATGTTGATATATTTATTTCTTTGGCGGCTCTTTTCATGAGTATTACGGTTCATACTGGGGCACGCGCTGGCGCAGTTGCTTGAGGCACTGCGCTACAAGCCTGAAGGTCGCGGGTTTCGTTCCCGGTAGTGTCACTGGAAATGTTCATTGACGTAATCCTTCCGGCCGCACAATGGCCCTGGGGTAGACTCAGCCTCTAACAGAAATGAGTACCAGGAATATTTCCTGGGGGAGGGGGGTTAAAGGCGGTTGGTGCGTAGGGCTGACAAACTTACCACCTTCACATGCCGACTGTCTTGAAATCTGGGAGACTCAACCTCCTGGAATCCTCAAGGCCTGTCCAGGCCTGTAATGGGATTGCTTTACCTCATTTTTACCGTTCGTATTAAAATTGTGCATCATTATTTACTATTATTCGTGCCGCTACAAGTATCGAATAGACGCGGTACCCTGCAAAGCACAGCGTACCGCAGCGCCAATTCCTTACAGGGCCGCATGCCCGAGTTCCGAACAGTAGTTCACACGATACTATTCATAAATCTACCAGCCTGGAGACACATCTGCTCTGAACACCTTCCAAAACATCTTGCATCGCTACATTAAAGCGTTCAATGCCATGAACTATCCTCTGCGCTTCTTTACGTGTCTCGAGACGGCAACATATATTAAGGCTAGCTCTCACATTGCACAAAGGCGTTTTACTTACAACAGCAGCAAAGTCTATTTTTAATGACGCTGTTAGGGCAGGGGGCTAAATGTGTCGATGGTAACATGAATACGATGAATGACGACAGCGGTGACGGAATCATAGTTGCAAAAGGGAGGAAGTAAACGAAACTGAATGCAGATACAATGGGCGCAAGGACAAGCGGACGATGGGGAAGATGATCGTTGATACGAGACACGCAACTTGAAGACCAGCGAAACAGATTCATTATGTCGGGCATGAAGATTAAACTGAATAACGATACGAGCCTTAACTGTTTAAGGCGAAGGCGGTGAAATCACTATATCGAGCGTAAAGATGAAGATGGATATTGGTACAAGACTTGGAAGCACACGATCAAGTGAAAAAAATAATAATGTCGGGCATAAAATGCCAGTGCGCTTTTTAAACTCTGGTACATACAATATTTGTGAACGGCAGTAACAAATCAGAACTGTACTCACGAAACATTAAAGTGTTCTTCAGTTCTGATTATGCTTCGCTACCACTCGGCCAAGAAGCTTTCTTATTTTGTCCTCTCACCTAAAAACGTCAAGACAAAGCTACATAAAACTACAATTTAACCTGCTGTTTTGAAGGTGAAACTTTCCTCCCAGCGTAGCAATGAAACACAGAATGTGTTTGTGAACGAGGTGCTCAGAAGGAGATTTGGGGACAACAGAAAGGAAGGTACAGGGACTGAAAAAATGTGTACAAACTTTACAATTTGTACTTTCACCCGACATTCTAAGCATGATCAGATGAATAAGGATGCATTTGACACGTATTGGAAAGACGAAAAATTTTGTCAGCGAACCTAAATGGAAGACAGTGTTTGAGAGACAAGCGTAGATGGAAGGATAATATTAAAATGTCTTGAATAAAGTCGGTTTGCGGACACAATCCTCGGGAATGGAGGAAGGGTTCTTGTGAACATGGTAATGAACCTTCAGGTTCCGCAGAAGGCAGGGAATTGTTTCAGTTAGTGGGCCCCTGATTGTTTCTAAGTATATAGTAATGTGTTCACTGAGTTGCCCAGTTACACCAAGTGAAATAATCCAAACGGTACGCAGACATGACAAAACCAATAAAATATTTTGCTGAAAATCACACGGGACCGGCAGGTTCTTCCGTTTCAGACAGCGTTCAGTTTAATGCAGACACAGACATTTATTTCAAAGCAAATATACTGAACAGAACATAATTCAAAATGCCTATATAGGAAACCGACTCCCCCGATTCCCTGTTAGTCCAAAGCAGTGCGTAATCACTACACTGCCCCAACTATCCTCCCGGATGCTGAACGTGCCGAGGAGGAACTGGTTATACTGACACTGATCGTGCATTCCTTCAGTCTACATGCGTACGATAAGACAAGTCCTCAAACAGGTCAATAACTCTTCCTTCCTAGTCCCTCCAAAATCTCCGACCGAGAGCATGTCGACTCTCGGAGAGGCCGTGCCAGGCGGTTAGCTACCGGCCTCCCACCGTGGAGGCCCGGGTTCGATCTCCGGTCAGTCCTTGCGGGATTTGTGGTGGACAAAGTGGCACTGGGACAGGTTTTTCCTCGAGGATTTCGGTTTTCCCCTGTCAGTTTCATCTACCGGTGCTCCACTACTTGGAAAAGGACAAAAAATAATAATTCCGTGCACATTCCTTTTCTGCCCCACCCTAGCTGCTACTTTGTACTAGGAGGGTCCACAGATCAACTCTCCGTCCAGAGACCGTCTCTCCTCGAGTGCTCCCCAGTCCTTCCATGCTAATGCCAGAACAATACCACAAACTAGGTCACAACCACGCCCTACTAATTCATCAGTCGCTCCTCATCCTAGTCTGACATATTGACAGCACTGTTATAAGACCATAATTATTCACGAATCGTTAAGTTGCTCATAAATTTCTCACTGTGGTTGCAAGAGCGTCCTTCATTAACCCGCGATCAGTCAGTTATAATATGAACCATTAAATGCAGTACAAATGGGTAAGAGTTACACAGATGGGGCTGTATTATATTCAGCCCGTTATAAAATGTCTTTATGACAACTTGAAGTGTAGGCAGATGTTTCAACCAGCAGTCCTCACTGGGCAGACTATCTTATTCAACCCTCGACACAGGCTCACCGAGTATCACTTATCTATTGCGGTCACGACGTTATTGGAGGTCATGTTGGTGACAACTGATGACATCAGGAGTGGAATGATATCTGTTGTGCGTAGCAACCCCCGATGATAAGATGGACAGATGGGTATACAGTACTACTAAGATTGGCAGGGGAATACCGAAGTAGCAAACTCAGACAACAAAGTGCTCCAGCAGGCCCGTAACCAGGGGGATGTAAGTGGGTGCTTGTCATTCTGAAAATTCGATTTTCATAGGCCGAATACATCCCGCATTATAGAATGATTGTAGCTAGGAAGAATGTTATATGAAGCGGTTGTCACTTATCCCGAAAACAAATGCTGGTATATGCATTCAGGAATACAAACATGAAAAAATATACTACAGCCTGTCTGGTGTATGACATTCAAACACGACACCTTCTAAATATAATGAAGTGTGCTAATTACTGCACTGTGACATTCATCGCTTATTTACATTTGGCCTTGTTGCACCATTTGCACGTACTATATACTCTCTGCCACGGCGGGGAAATACTGGAATGGCCGCACCTATTCCATTTCATTTCCTCATTGCAAGACCACGATAATTACCGAACTCCTAGTAACACATCGCACGCAAAGCGTCTTCAGAACTCGGGTAATGCTGCTTTGGTTACATTTATGTACAGTGTTCTGTACGACTCCAGTAACACGGTAAACAGGACGGTACGTTCCACAGCATAAGACAGTGTTTCTCAACTTGGAGACACACAGGCATGGCGTACATATCTCATGGCACATCAACTAAGGTACTACTGACATTCTACGTGTACCATGCCCAAATTATTCTTCATACTGTACTGTAGTTTTCACTTATACGATTTTTCATTTGGAAAAAAGAAAAAGACAAACGGTAGGGGGAAAGAAGATAAGAAACCTCACATGAGCGAAATTTTCTGTACTATAGGAAATTATTTCTGGCCGTTTGTGCTACAAATAAAAACAACCGGCAATCGACTTAAGAATCGCTAGCGAAGCGCAAACATTCAATCAGCTACAAATTCTTAACAGAATCCTCGAATTTTGCATCTTAAGCTCCTCTAGTCTCAAAAAGCTTTGCATGTGTATTCAGACAGCGCAAGGTTCCTACATTTCTGTCTGCTACAATCGGCTTACTACACTCAGACCTTGAGATCCGGGATATTTATGGATACAGCACCGAAAAACTGTGTAGAGTCTGGCACGAATTCGGAAAGTCTCTGCTTCGAATTCCATGACTGGCTGTCTTGAGTAGGGGTTTCCGCTGTTCGAATGCCAGAGCAGTACTTCAGAATAGATCACATTGTCTTCCTTCCGTTGACCCTAACATCCTGCATTGTCTTCTTAAGCTAGTGAGTGAAAGTGTACGACAGAAAACTGTCCAGACAAACTGTGTCACACTGCAGGGGTGCGGACACATGAACACGTCGCGAAGTCAAATGCGAGTTTAACTCAACAGTAAACGAGAAAATGACTGGCCAGTTAACTCTACACTAAACGGCAAGTGACTTGCCAGTTTAACTGGGCACTAAATGAGGGCGAATGTGGCCTGTCTAAGTCTGCACTAAATTAGAATGTTACTGGCCAGTTAACTCTACAATAAACGGCAAGTGACTTGCCAGTTTAACTGGGCACTAAATGAGGGCGAATGTGGCCTGTCTAAGTCTGCACTAAATTAGAACGTTACTGGCCAGTTAACTCTACAATATATGGCACGTGACTTGCCAGTTTAACTCGGTATTGAATTACGACGTAAGTGGCCAGTTTAAGGTTCTACTAAATGCGGATGTGAGTGACCACTATCCGTACTAAATGAGTAGGTGAGTGGCCAGTTTAACTGTGCATTAAACGAGAACGTGAATGGTCAGTTTAACTCAGAACTAAATGAGGACGTGCGTGGCCAGCATAAACTGTGCGCTGAATGAGGACTTGGGTGGCCTGTTACCAGTCAGTTTGTTACGAACTGATCTAGCAGTTTCTGTGTGGGGCACAGTCGTGTTTTTCTTTTCGTAGTAGTTAAATAGGGAGTCACTAACGGCTACACACAAGGGTAGGACCTACTCCACAACCACCCACCAAATGGTTGCGTTTAAACAGTTAATTTAAGATATTTAACCGGTATCGCAGTCACTTCAGTAACGGGATCAGTTACGTACACCTCAGTATTGTGCACTCAGAATAACGCCTAAGGGTGATAATCTACTTGATACCATCTCCAAAATACGGAGTTTTAAAATTACGGTACTGTAAACATGCGGTACTGTAAAAAGCGAGCAGACCTATACTAATTCAGACCTTACGCCGGGCTTAAGCGGCGTCATGTAATACTTCACTGCTGTGACATATCCAATCTATAAGAAAGATTACGTTTTCTGGGCTTTTACTTCTAACGGTGCCGACTGTAAAAAGCAAAATTTTTATTTCTGTTTTACCCGACTGGGCTGTAATATAGTTACATTTATTCTAAGAGACGAAAGTGAAGATAATTAACCTTTATCCTGCTAATGTGGAATATATGGTGAGCTGATAATAATGCCAGCACCACTAATGTGTAATATTTGGTGACCTACCTTTGGCAACGCTGAAAGGAGCCTCTTAAGGGCCTAGTTGGTAGCCGAATGAAGTGTGTGCACACAGATATGACATAGGACGTCTTTCACGATCGATTCAGTGTTGAGACATTGTGCAGAGAGAGAGAGAGAGCGAGAGAGAGACAAAGAGGCTCCTTTCAGCGGTGCCAAATGTAGGTCACCAAACATTACACATTAGTGGTGCTGGCATTATTAACAGCTCACCATATATTCCACATTAGCGGATAAAGGTTAACAGGTTACTTGTCTGGACGAAAATTGTAGGACCACACCACCTTTAACAATTGTTCTTTTTGACATTAAAATTGCCTTGATCAACGTCATTATATTGAAATGTTCTCACATAATCAAAACATCGGACACAGTTAAAAACTTTAGGTGCGTTCACAAAGCTGCAAAACGTGACTATTAGCGTCGCCATACCTGTCCATCAGCCCGGACGGAACAACTCGGCCTCCGCTGGGAGCATTTTCCTAAAATTTTATACTGAGAAGCTTTACTGAAGTCTGTCGAGAAAACACAAGTTTGGTTGGAGTCGGACAAAAGCACTAGGGACTAAGACCTAAGTACATTAGGATGACAAACGCTTAATTTTTCCTGGAAGGAGAAAAGGTTCTGATGAAAGATGTAGAGAAAATGAAAACACACATTTCATGTTCAGTAATTTTTTCCCCGAAAATTGTAGGGTTTACAAGATAATAACGAAAAATACGGCAGCGAAGACAGGCCATACATGACGTAACATTACATGGCGCAAAAAATGCGGTATGAATGAAGGATAATTAAGATAATACAGATATTAAGTCATTATATTCAACACTTATTGCTTCCGATGAGACGAAACTTTGATGTTAAGATGCCCTTTGCTTGACGGATATTTAAGGCAAAATACATACAGTCATAATATGTAATACTTCTTGGTTTACACTTGCTTAGGCCCGCACAAAATGTGGCACCACATAGGGTGGACTGAAATTTGTTGTAGTGCGACGTACTAATCAAGGAGGTGAACTCTGTGTTTGACATGAGGCTCCCATGCGGTCCCTACCCTTTATTCTTGCCGTTTACACAATACATAGTTAAGGACAATAAGAATGTACGATCACAATATTTAATATTTATTGGTTACATCTAGAAATATGAAATTCGGTACATACATATCTTAGGAAGATGCCCATAAAATATGTATGAAATGTTGTCCGTTAAAAATCACAAAATATCTCGACATATAAATTTAAGGCTGTTCACGACCGGAAAATGTATCAGAACACAAAGCAACGTAGATATATAACTTAGAGTGATTTGTTTCAAAATGTATTTGAGGACTGGCCGTACCTTTAACCTTCAGCCTGAAATGTAGGCGGGCAGACTACACTATCACACTAGACATTCCTGCACTGGTGCCACATGCCCAGCAGCCCATACCGAGTGTCGGATAGGCAACACAACAAGCGCGAAAGAAATACTATCGAACCCGGTTATAACGACATCGGTTTATGCGACACCTCGTCTACAGCGTCAGATAGTCTGTGCTACCAATTAATTCCTCACTCTTAACCACAACGTTACACTCCTCGGTTATAACAACACTCGTTTATAACGACACAAAATATTCAGTCCCCTTCATGACGTTACAACCAAGTTCGACTGTATTTATGCATAAGTCCATGGAGCACAGGCCTTCTTGCGAAGCTAACAGTTTCCCAGCTAGTCAAGAAATTCGCCGCATTTTATGGAACCCGGAGGTTCATTACCGCATTCACAAGAGCCCGCCACCTGTTCCTATCCTCAGCCAGCTCAATCCAGTCCATGGCCCTCATCCCACGTCTTGAAGATCCATTTTAATATTATCCTCCCACTTACGCCTGGGTCTCCAATGTGGTCGCCTTCCCTCAGGTATCCCCACCAAAATCCTGTATGTACCTCTCTTTTATGGATATCCTCTACAAAATAAAACCATTTCGGATACAGAGCCTCCATTTTCCGGGAAGGTACGCTAAGCGGTTGATTTAGTCACTGACTTTCTTAGACCTTTAACTGTAGGTCACTGATCTATAAGCTGTTAGCTCTGACGACTGTTAGGGTTGTCTGAGACATGAGCGACTACTTGTTTTAGCAAGGTGCGGCGTATAATAAACATTTTCTACGACCACGGAACGACCTTAGTGACCTGCTAACATGCATTCAGCATTGGAACAGCTCATTAACCCTTTAACGACGAAGCGTATCTGTTTTATATAAGGACTCAGTGCGTACCGCGCTGTAAACACTCTCCACTTCGGTTTTAAAAACCAATCTCTTAATGTTTTATAAGGCAAAAGTTGCTGTTTGCCGTGAGATCCGTACAAAACACATAAACGCAATGTGGGCACCACGTAGAATTTTTTAATGTTAAACCTGGTCGTATGTAAAGTTACCGCTAGGCTTTAAAAGGTTAATGCAGTGTTCATACTTTGCGTACATCAAACAAAGTTCAGTAAAGAAAATGTTTCGACGTTCTGATAATAGGCTGATGACCATCATATGCAATATTGCAGTGTAATGGTAGTACGCTTCATATTCCGAAGTTCACTGGCTGGAATCTCGGCCGAAATACCGGTCTGGATATCGCACCTTATAAGTAAGCCTCTTCGATGTCTCCTCAGTCCGTCGAAAGAAACACCGGGTAAGCACTCTGACCTATTCAGAACTCACTCAAGGTATATTTCTCATACGATGGACTGTGTTTCTATCCTATGCAGCTGATAAAGCATAGACTGACAGGTTCGTAAGCTAGTTAATGATACTGTTTCGAATGAAGCGATCACAGAATGTCGCAGGACGCTAGAGAGATCCTTACCCTAGGTAATGACCTGGAAGGAAGCGGTCGTGGCCTGTACGTAGCTACTACTTTAGCATTCGCTTGAAGACACTAAGGAAAGTCTGGATAATCGTCGGCCTGGCTGACAATCAAACCGAGCATTTCTTGAATACAAGTCCACAACACTGCCGCTGCGCGACGTAGTTCATTCAGTTTAAATATAGAACGAAAAATTTTAACAACAATTTCGAATTCCGTAAGTTTTTTTTTATTTTTGCCTATTTTCGTACCAGTTAGGGTGTTTTAATTATGCGTTCAATTGCAAGCGGCACTTCGAGCTTTCTGTTGGATTAAGTTATTTCTTTTGTAGTTTTTATTACATCCTTAGCGGTACGAATTTTGTGAATACGAAGGACTTACTTGAATTTCCTATGCCCATTCCAAAGACGCCTCAGTGCATACTACAAAAACGCCCTAGTCCAGCTGCAAAGTGACTCCTCGCAGATCCGCATATTAATTCAGTAACAAACCAACGAGAATAGAGTGATGCCTGTAATGCAGTTTGTGCAGGCGAGAAGGGGGAAACCAGCAGTTACACATGCGGATTTTATATTCCGTTCCAAGAATAAAAATAAAAATTCGACAATGCGATAATAGTTCCGTACAATCCGGACTTGTGTTGGTGGGATTAAAGCTGAATGCGAAAAGAAATTGATTTCGAAAAGAACCACTCAAGGGTAGCGAATCCAGGCAAGAACTTTCTACAGATGCATATTTGAGCGCACAAAAAAAGCTCGAAAGTAACTCCATTTCCTAAAATGGCTGACCAGGTATTTGCACAAAAATTTTCCTTTATTTTTTATGTTTATGGTTTACGTAACGAAGCTGTAAGTAGCTCTGGCTATACAGCGTCGAATAATGGAATGCCTGAAGAATAAAAAGGCAAGAACGAGTTGTGACGTAAGCTGATATAGTACTATCTCCATATTTGCTTCGAAGGGCTGAGAAACACACAGTAAGTCAGATGACCCACATCTTCCACTACGCTGCTACGAACCTCAAATCTCGCACGATAAATCCGTCAGGATAGGCGGGTTCTGGGTTTGAATCCAGGACGTAACGAATGTAAAACGTAAACGGATAAACAAACAACAAAACACCGACTGTAAATAAAAGGCAAAAGGGAGGACAGAATGTGAAAAAGAAGCTTTTCAATACTATAAAAGCCTCTGAAGGCTCTGACAGTTCTAAGTGCACCCCAGTATTATTATGTTCGACAATTCACATAGCTACAATAACTGATTTGTAATATTCGTACGTCCTGCTAAAAAATCACAAAGTGGCACTCTAAGAAACAGCTGGAACTTGATTCAACAAGTTGGAGGGTCTCAAATGACGCTATACCGGTCAAGACAGTCAGTTACAAATGCACCAATTATTGGCGAAACGCTAACTTAATTGGTCTGTCTATTCTTAAAATTCGATCCTCCATACTTCGAGAATGACTTAATTAACGCACCGCAGCAACGACCACTGACGTCATCAGGTATCAACAGTTAGGTCTTCTACTGCAACATATATAAAATGAGTATGAGATGGGTAGCACACGCAGCAGGCATGTGGGCGATGAGAAGTTGCTAAAGCATTTTTGGTGGAGAACTTCGACGAAAAAAATAATACATAAGATGACACGACGTACATACGGAGGATTACATTAACCTAAATCCTAAAAAGCCGATCTCAGTAGCCGCGTAGTCTAACGCGTGGGTCTGCGGCAGCTCGCTTGCTGCCATTACGGGTGCGAATCCCGCCGGGGGCATGGATGTCTGTCTCTTGTGTGTGTGTGTGTGTGTGTGTGTGTGTGTGTGTGTGTGTGTTATGTGTTGTCAGGTTGAGGTCTCTGCGGTGGGCTGATCACTCGTCCGGAGGAGTCTGACCGAGTATGGTGCGTCTGAGTGTGATCATAAAGCTTCGATATTGAGGAGGACCTGGCCCACTACGGGCTGTTACGCCATGAAAAAGAAATCATAAAGAAACAGGCCCACATGGCGGAGGAGGGGGGTGGGGTGTTGGATAAAAGTGGCTCAGGACTGGGTCCAGTGACACGCGATGTTTCTTGACCAGCTGAGTGTCTGCCAGCTCCACGAATCATACAACATATTATCGGATGACTCAAATGTTAAGGTCAAAAACTGGAGGACTGCCGACCACAAATTTGAATTCAACAGCAAATCAAACGCGGTAGGTGCAGACATACTCGGTAGAGTTAAGCAGGCGGCAACCTCTGTATTCCACGCAATGTAAAAGGTTAGACTGCCACCATGGCGGCTATTTCGGTCAGCGGCGGTGGTCTATAATCGTACTGACATTACTTCCTTTTTTCTACTGCAAAAAGGAACGAACAGCCAGACAGTCTACATGGAGGGGGGCAGCTATGCTACTGGAGGACAGTCCCTATTCCACGAGGACTGAAGTTATGCAATTTAACTATATTTCCTCTAATTACTTTAATTATACCGCAAATAGCTGTCTGTGGCCCTTCGAGGGTCCGCGGAAACATCTGTTTAAATTTAAACAACTAACAGTCGTCCCAGAGCGTACAGAGACACGGTGATTAGCTGCGCATGCAAATATCACACACTGAAACCACTTCTGAGAGATCTGTAATGCAACGAGGGCTGTGGAATCGGAGTCGGAAGGAATTTTAGGTGGAGTCAGATTCGGAAGGAATTTTTAGGTGGAGCCGGAGTCGGTAAAAATGCACCGACTCCGACTCCGACCTCAGTCTAAAATCTTAACTGGATACTCCAACCCCAGAGCCCCGATAGCTACAGTAACCATTACACTTATACTTAAATATAGGTTATAAGTAAAAAAAGTAGCCTTATAAGTCACGTGGTGGCGATGAAATGTCTTATAGGTTTACCGTTATTAATAAAAATTGAGCTTTTATGAAGGAGTCGGAGTTTTAAAAATCGAGAAGTCGGAGTCGGAAGTTCTAAAAATCTAGGAGTCGGAGTCAGAAGTTTTAAAAATCGAGGAGTCGGAGTCGTAGCTTTTGCGCACCGGCTCCACAGCCTTGAATGCAACTGCCAGTCTTTTAAGATCTTCGCTCTTCTAAGATGTTACGCACCACTGATTGGTTGTTTCTGACGTTTCAGGGCTCCTTGGACTGCCTGACCCTTGACGATGGGACTGATAAGCTGTCCCGAAATATCAGCAACTAACTACCAATCAACGCTGCGTAACATACCAAAACAGCAAATACCTCATTTACAGCTTCGTTTAGTTACCATTAACAGTATGACATACTTGTACTCGGTACCCTTCGCGCATGTTCGGAACACCACTGTTGATTGTTTAATGTATAAGTTTGGAAATATAAGCATTGCACATTCAGCCACTTTTGTTCAACTGTCACGAAAAAATACAGACTTATGGGGAAAAGTGTTCAGCAGTTCGCGTGTGTACTGCATTCTTATACACAATGTTTCTGTTCGAAACATCTTTCGCTCCCACAACTACTTAGCGAGCACCGCTCGAAATGCAAGCAGAAACGCATGCGGGTTTTTGCGTGAAGTGGGCATTCAAACTATCCTATCTAAATGCAAAATGATGGCTCGACAAGTTTTCTAAGATATTTCATGCGTACAGACAGGCGGATGGAAAAAGCTATTTTAATACGTGCACTGCAGGTTTGTGAACGCACTTAAAAAAAGTTAGAACTAGCTTCGTATATTAGTAACATTTACACCTAAGATTCAGCTAGGTACTGATTACAGTCACTAGAAGTGTGATGGTATTCTATACTTTGTCAGTGGACGTTAATTACATCGCTGGGTATTTCGACCTTTCACAGAGGAACAATTTCGAACAAACAGAGACCCAGAACGTCACGTTCCACTAAAGGACACAGTAAGTACACATTAGCACTTACACTGCAACATCTGGAGTTCTCATGGCGGTGAAAATGAACACTGATGTCTTGTGGAACATGCCGCCGTGCAGTCTGGTCTAAAGTTACCAACATTTCTGAAAAACATGCTGCCATAAATAGAAAAGCGGCAGGTTTCTCCGAAACGTTGGTACCCACGTAGCAGACTACATGGCGTCACAGCCCAGAAGACAGGTGCACTCACTTTGACTTCACTAAATTTTTGGATAGGTACTATATTTCAATTTTTATTGCAAGTTTAATTGTTTATGTAATTTCTTACACTATAAAGTAAAGCGCCGGTCCGAGTGGCCGCACGGCCTAAGGCGTCGGTCTGTGGTCCATGGCTTGCTGGGATCGTGGGTTCGAATCCCGCCGGGGACATGGATGTCTATCTCTTGTCAGTATCGTGCGGTGTCAGGTAGAAGTCTGCGTCGGGCTGATCGCTTGTCCAGAGAAGTCCTACCGAGTGCGGTGTCTCTAATTACGTGTGATCGCGAAGCCCCATAAGGGGAGGCCATGACCCAAAAACGGGCCGCAACGCCACAAAAAAAGTATGCCCTTACAATGTTGTTAATCACTTAAATTTGACATAATTACACGTACAAACCACTGAGAAGTTCCTACCAATCGCTTTTCGCTGCGACGTTCAGTAGCATACTGTCGACAATGAGTTCCCAATGCTTTTAATTCTACAATATAATCTCGTAACAAAAGAACAGACGAATGTTCCGTGCCGTTTATTAAAGTACCGTATGTGTCACACGTAATACATGAACACGGCAAAAAACTATTAAGATTAAGAAAAAACACGTTAACTAAAAGTCACGCTATTCGCACGTGCTCAGCGTAGTTAAAAAAAGCATGCATACTTAATATGCTCCATGTCCGTGCATTATTTCACATAAAAGTAACAAACCACCAACTAAACGCACGATGTGTACTATTATATTCACTATTAATATTACTTCCTCCTACATGCTTCAACCCCGCCGGGTCGTCTTCAGGGAGAACGGTTACTGACATATAAAACTGCTTCGATATAGTTAAATTGAATATGTGCAGCTGACTTCACACTCTGAAAACACAGTAATTTCCTGGTTTAGTCTCATAGTTGCTTACACCGTGTTTTCAGATTGTGAAGTCAGCTGCACATATTCAATTTAACTGTATCGAAGCAGTTTTGTATGTAAATAACCCTTCTCCCTGAAGATGACTCGGCGGGGTTGAAACATTTACGAGAAAGTAATATTAATAGTGAATATAACAGTACAATTGTGCATTTAGTTGGTGGTTAGTTACTTTTAAAAAGCATGCCTATTAATAAATTTTTGTGAAATACCGAACCCGCTTACAACCTCGTTGCCAAGTTACACCGACAATCTGAGGTTGGTAAGACTGAAAACTAACTGCTACTCGAATAATGTTATGTTGACAAATAGAGGAGGGGCCGGAGAAAAAAAAACTGGTGGAATTTTTCATTCAGAATTTAACCACAGCAAATCTTTTGCATGAAGTCGACAAACAGACTTCAGGTGTCCGGCACAGTCACGTACTGTCCAGAACTGAGGAGCTTTGATATGTTACGGCGCGAGAGAATTATAGAGCTCACGAACAGGACAGCTGTTGGCACATTAATACGAACTCTCTAAACTTGGAAGCCATAACCTTCTCTTAAAGAACAGATGTAAAGACGGAAACGACGGCGGCGGCGGCAGTGGCGGTGGTGGTGGTGGTGGTGGTGGTGGTGGTGGTGGTGGTGGTGTGTGTGTGTGTGTGTGTGTGTGTGTGTGTGTGTGTGTGTGTGTGTGTGTGTGTGGAGAAGGGACCCGCAGCAGACCTTACGGACACACAGCAGCCTTAAGGCTTCTTGTGCAACCCTATGATGAAGTTGATCATTATTTCTTGTCCTTTCCCAAGTAGCGGAGAACCGGTGGAATGAAACTGACAGGGGAAAACCTGTCCAACTTTGTCCACCACAAATCCCACAGGGCATGACGCCGGGATCGAACCCGGGCCTCCGCGGTGGCAAGCCTGCGGCTAACCGCCTGAGCCATGGCATGGCCGTCAGCTACAACCTTAAGCATATGAAAGCACGATAAGACAAAGGCGAAACCGATTTATTTTAGACAGATCACAAGCAAGAGAAGAGGAACTAATAGCGGGAGAGCAGAAACCGCCAAAACATGTCTACGAGATCAGCTACAGGTTAATCAAGGTGAGATCTGAGGACTTAGTGATGATGAGAACCAAGACTGAGGTCGTCTGGGCTAGGACACCGTGCAGATTTCGCACGAAGATGCCGGCCTGATGGAGAATGTGGTCATGGCAGAAGTACTACCCTTCACTTTTTTCCTGGAGATTGAGGCAGCAGATTCCTCCGAAACATTAGTAATCACCTACAAAACTACTCTGTGTCTTAACAAAAAAAAAATCTTAGAAATAACTCCCATCTGGACCAGTTTGGTTTCATTTACAGTCCACAACAGGACATGGCAAAAAGCATTCAAACAGAAGATTTTTCAGGAGCAAAGTGGACTTACATGGAAGGACGTAACTACTGACGTGCTACATTAGGAGTACAGCTGTATATGACACTGAAACCTGGACACTTCGAGAAGTAGATCAGAAATACCTTGAAAGTTTTGAAATGTCGTGCTGGAGAAGGATCATGTGAAAAATAAAGAAATATTAACACAGAGTCAAGGTGAAAAGAAACACCCTGCATACAAGACAGGCAATGCGAGTGTAAACTTATCATTGAGGCGCGTTCGCGTAACAATTGTCGCAGTGGAGAAGCAATATGCATTACATATTCTCTGTCTGTGTGTGTGTGTGTGTATTCTTATTCAGCATGCAATGCGCATGCGCCGTATTATATTGTCATCTGTAGCCTGTCTGGCTCTACTACATTTGTCCACATTATCTCATAAACGGCACGATTTTTGGAAAAAAGCTACTGAACATAAAATGTGTGTTTTGATTTTCTTTAGAAATTTTGTCCGAAACCTTTCTCATTCTAAGAAGAACTGAGATATTAACACAAATCTACTTAGGTATGCATGTAAAGTACCCGTTATTCTTGTCAAATTTAATGAAACTTGAATTTTCTCGACCGCTTTTCGAAAGAAGCTCAAATATATTTCATGAAAATCCATCAAGTGTGAGCCGAGTTGTTCCATGCGGACAGACGGACAGACAGAAAGACAGACAGACAGACATGAAGTAGCTAATACTCGCTTTTCGCAATTTTGCGAACGCGCCTACAGGCGCAGGAACGCTACTTGGATGGGTCATATCTTGCTTAGAAACTGCCTTCTAAAACACGTTACTGAAGTAAAGACAGAAGGCACGGAAATACGAGAAAGACGTAAGCAGCTGCTGGATGACCTTATGGAAACCAGAAGACATTGTAAATTGAAACAAGAAGCACAAGATCGCACTATCTGGATAACACACTTTGGAAGAGGCTATGGACAAGACATACTGCGTTTTTCAAATTTTTTTTGCTAATTTTGGCTAAGCTTAACACACAGAATTTCTAGCCGTTTTGCTGCTTTACTTCCTTTAATGTGTATTTTAGAGTCTTTTGATAGACTTCGTTGACAGTTAATAGCACCTTAACGTTGTACATTACGTGACACCCTTGACTTTCACTTTAATTCTAATTCAACGGATCAGCTCAAGGGGCGAGGCTTCTTAAATGTGTTTTGAAAGTGCCCGGTTTAAATATGGGCCGAAATGCTGATTATTTTACCTCAACTTTTTGTGATTTTCCTCAGTGCCTCCAGATCAATGTTGGGCATGAACTCAAATTTGGCAATGAACGCTTACTTCTACCTCATTTCCCAATTAATTATTCATTTCAAGAATTCGAATCTACATAGTCTGAGCTACTCGAAGCATCGTTAAATGAACGAATAATGACGCAGATATGGCCCTATATATATTTCTGTGCGGATCTTGCACAGTACTGGGCCTGAAAAAAAAATCCTTGCTGGAAAGCTGCTTAGATCTGTCCAGCTACGTCCTGCCTTTCACAACATTCGCAAAAATCTAACAATTTCGAGAAGAACTCTTTTGTCACGGCTTGACATCCCCCGTGGACCAAGGCCTCCTCACTGTTGAGGTTTCCAGATCACACTCAGATACACTGCACCCGGCGGGATTCTTCTGGACGAAGGATCGGCCAGTTGCCGAGACCTCTGCCTGACAACACACACCACTTACTAGAGACAGACATCCATGCTCCCGGTGTCATTGGAACCTGCAGTCCCAGCACGCGAGCGGCCGCAGACATACACCTTAAGACTGCGCAGCCGTTGGGATCGGTCTGTATGCTATTAGAATAATAAACATTATACTAAGTAAGAGCCATCCACGGCGTTGGCCACGACCCTGTGGTCACTCTGCCACCGCTCCTACACACACACACACACACACACACACACACACACACACACACACAGGAGATGTAAAATAAAACACATGTTTCAATTCCACCGACATGTTTGTCTGTTCTTGTTACAAACGAGCCACAGCGGTACAAAAACTTTCGAGATGGATAACACAGCACACTTAGTGTTTATATGTGCTAAAACTGATGCAAATAAGCACTTTTTACTGCCTTTCGTTTCAGTCATGTATTTGCACGATGTTTTCCTACAGGGATGTTCAACCGTATTCCTCCGCGGATAGCACTGCATTACTTTGGCATTTTTTATTATTGTACCACCTGCTAATTACAGTAAGAATAGCAAGACAAGTGCTTCTATGGCAACAGATAACATCAAGTTTTTCCTGTCACAACTGCAGATAATTCAAGAGACTGTGATAACAACACCCAAGACACGGGAGCGCAGTAGTCCCCGATCTTGACCCACATTGATTTAAATAGCACACTGCAATCTTCGGACAGGGAAACGCATGCCAAACATACGCCCTGGATCCACTATTACAACAGCTAGATACTCGCATTTCACCCCGCTGCCGTACCTGTCCCCCACAACCAACAGTTCACCAGTGAAACTTCGAATGTGACCCCAAAAGATGTGTGTCCGGTGTTACGAATAATTTCAGCAAGTTAATAAACGATTTTTATGTGTTAGAAAAACGTCATATCAACTGCAAAGACTAGGCCTATGCTGTATCGCACAGAAGAATGTGTAAGCCTATAACAGTTCAACAGGAAGTATCTGGCAAGAAACCACCGAGATGCATAATATTCTTCCTTAGATATTTTTATTGGAACGCTGAGTATTCACACATGTTCCAATTCACAACGGATCACCATCAGGGAACAAGTGTCAAATGATACTGCATAAACCTTAATTAGCTATTTTTGACACATAATTAACGTCCTATGCACGGCGTAAAAGTGTCCAGTAGTAAAACGTAGACAGTCCTTCGTCAAACAGTTGTGTAGGTAAGTGACATGGAATCTTGATATACTGAAAATTAATGTTAAAAACACTAAAATAATTAAACTACAAGCTTACATTTCTATTCTATTCTATTCTATTCTACAAAGAACTGTCTACGTTTTATTACTTGCCCCTTTTATACCATGAATAAGATGTTAATTATGTTTAAAAAATAGCTGATTAAGTTTAATGCAATATTATTTGATACTTCTTCCCGGATGATCCGTTGTGAACTGAAACATGTACGAATACTCAGTGTCACAATATCATATAAATATCTAAGGCAGAACATGGTGCATTTTGTTGGTTGAGTGCTGTGAATTGGTTATCGACAATTCACGAAACGAACAACGTAAATAAACCACCCAGGCACATTTTAATGTGCTATCCCGGCACTCGTTGAGATTCCTCCAAAACTCAGACGACACTTCTCTTTGCGTCTTCACTAACGCAGTTGTAACGAATAACACTGAAGCCAGACATAAGCAATGAGAAGGAACAGCAAGGTAGACCCAGGGTCCACTTCACCAAACCTGTGCGGCTAGAGGCGACTTTACGTCCTTTGACAAATTCCAGTCTAGCTTCCACACAATCACATGCTGGAGTAATTTACCAGTCTTGCATAACATCTGATATATCAAATGTCAACATTACGACCACTAAAACATCACAACGTTCAAAGTGAGAGCTTAGTGCAAATTTTACAAAACAGGTTCACATTTACCGACCTTCGCACATTATTGAAGTAACATTCGTGCTCCAGAGGGTTACAATATAACAGAAACACGCTGAAAATTATTTTAAATTCAATAACATAAGTTTCAGAATATAATTCCGTGGAAAGAAACATTACTTCTGATATTTCATGATAGTGGTAACAGTACAGTTTTTATTATGAAGTAGCGAATCTTAGATTAAGAGAAATAAAACAATACCAGCAAGCGTGCATGTTTTTAACGACGCTGTCAAATACCAAGATTATACAGCGTCTGTGATAGATGAACAAGTAAGAAATGCAGCACTGATGAAATGGTATTGACAAGGGAAAAGCCCAAGTACTCGAATACAAATCTGTCCCCCTGCCACTTTGCCTACCATAAATCCCACATGTGACTGAATTTGGGTCTCCGCGGTAAGAGGTCGGGGACTAACAGCCTTAGCCATGGCACGGTGTCAAAAATGCCAGTAAGATTGCAGATGCGAAAATTAAACGTTTATTTTAAGGAGTGTATCAAATTACACCCAATTAAACACGAAATTGTAGTGTAAAAATAATTATTCAGTAAATGGAACACTGGAGGACTGCACAGAAAAATGATTAACCCACCTGAACATAATGGAAATAACAGACTTCAAAACTCATTCTGCAGTGCAGAACGTGAGGTTATAAAATTACAGAACTTCAGTCATAAAGTGGAAATAAAGTCAAAACAGGTTTGAATATAATCCCTGGATATAAGAAGAGGTGACACAGTGATAAAAGTAATGAGGACCAATTAAAATTACCGCAAAGTTTAACGCATTTATGTACAACAGAAGTTACACGCTCCACTATGACATGCACATACAACGGGCTCCAAAGCTCTATGCATTTTTAACCTCGGCACTAGATGGAGGTGAGCGAAAAACTTCATGTTCCTACCAACTTTTCCCAGCAGAAATTCCTCAGTACCAAACAGTATGGGGCGGTGTTTCCCAAACTTTTTGCTCGCCGACCCCTTTTGTCTTCGAAAAACCACAACAGATCGTCACATCCTTGCTCATGTAAATATAGTGCGCTCGGATGTGGTGTCTAAAATTTACATTTACATCTCAGAACTGACTTAAGATAAATACTAATACATAGCGTGGGACGGGACAGGGTAAACGGTATATCGACTCGCTACGGCCTGGAAGATCCGGGGATCGAATCCCGGTGCGGCCGAGATTTGACGCACCTGTCCAGAACGGCCCTGGGGTCCACCCAGCCTCCTGCACAAAGGGTGCCGGGTCATGGCCGGGGGTAAAGCGGCTGAGATGTGGCGTTAACCACCCACCCCATTTAGCGCCGAGGCTAAAGAACGAGTAGACCTCTACCTCTACTCCTTCTCTCTCTCTCTCTCTCTGGGCCTTTATGGCATGTAACAGGGCGAACTTTACATCTACTAATACATACGGGTAGCGTACCTAACACCGCATTGCATGATTTGACCTTAATCAAAATGACTCCTTCGCTTCGTGGGTACAGGATGTTTCTTAATTAGATATTCTAGCTGTCAAACGAAACAAATATATCGCCAATTAAAGAAGTTCCTCGATTATTTTTAACAAAAACATTATTCCCTTTATTAAAGGTATAATTACACTTCAGAGAAGCCATTACAAAAATGTATCCACAGATCACCCGGGAACTGATCGCTGATACCTTGCGATCGGCGGAGCACACTTTGGGGACCACTGGTAGAGGGGACTAATGGATCTTATAGAGTCGTTATGGATGCGCTGCCTATGACAAAACTTACGTGCTCCTACCAAGAATTGACCCCCTTACGACAAAAGGTAGCCAGTCACTCCACTGAGTTACCACGGCAAAAGACAACGATACTATCCCACAGCTTAATTATGCAGCACGCTGGTTAGATATGTGGATGTGCTGGTTCAGCTCCATCCATTCTTAACTTCAGCAGATGCAGCACAGCGGTCAGCTTCAGGTCTCAGCAGTTTTTTCCCCGCAGAAAAATCCGCCGGTATCCACCGTACAGGTGGCAAGCCCCCGAGCCGGTCTGGGAGTGATAACGTAAGACAAAAATCCGGCCCCTAACGGGAATCGAACCTCATTCTACCTCATAGCGTAGCCACTACATTGGGTGAGCTATGCGGGCTCCGGTCTACTGTGGAGTGACAATTAATGAGGGAAAGCATGCCAACCAATACAGTATATGTAAACATATGTATACACTTTATATACAAACAAAAACAGATGTACGGAGACTCGACGAGACGGGAAACAAGGATAGGATTTGTAGACAAAATAAAGCCGCAGAAAGTGATGATGAAATGCAAAGCAGAAACATCGAAAGTGTGAGAAACTGAGAACATAAATTAACAAGAATCCCTCAGAAAGGTAAATGTCAACAACATGGGCTCCGGCTGTCCTTCAAACACAGTAATCACGATGCAGTCAACAACTGACTAACACAAATTGTAACAGCACAATTTGTACAGCACAATCAGTTCTGCTATAGTGCGACAGTCGCTGACTTGTGAGACCTCGTGCTACCGAAAATCGCGTAATAAAAATAGGATCCGATCAGAAAAAATTTGGCCCGCCATCACACCTTACATCTTCACACTGGTCGCTGAAGTCGCGAACAGCCAACACGCGTACGCGAAAGTTCGCGTTATACAAACAGCGCTCACCTATTCACCAATCGCATTATAGCCAATCCGCGCTAACGAAACACGCGCAATAGCACAACTGCCTGTACAGGCATCTGCCGCTCAACGTCAGTAATCCGTTCCTGAAAAATCAGACGTTCTATGCGAAAACGCTAATCGAGAGCCTATTTCACATTATCTTAAACGGGAAAAATTATAATGCGTTACAACCAACCGAAAACTCCCAACCAATTTCCTAAAACGTAACTCCAACACAGTAAAACGCCAATATACAAGCAACAAACTATCATGTTAGGATATAAAATGCATAAACCATCGCTTCTTGAGCACAAAACAATTAATATGGTTAATATACACTATTTATTACGCCAACTACTGCACACAATCTCTTCTTGTGTGTTCCTCCTACATGTTTCGGCTGTTACTTCTAGCCATCTTCAGGGAGTCAACATCAAATGGTTCACATAGCAGCAGTCTGTCACGAATGGCACATCTTACACCCATTACTACATAGTCATTATCACAAGTGCGTTTCTAGTTGAAACGCATACTACTGCTGTGTGAAACATTTGATGTTGACTCCCTGAAGATGGCTGGAAGTAACTGCCGAAACATGTAGGAGGAACACACGAGTAGAGATTGTGTGCAGTAGTTGGTATAATAGAAAGCGTATATTGTAAAAGACTGCACGGAGAATGTATAATTAAATACAATTAATATGGTTGTCAATAAACACTTGCTTTGTATGCAGTAACATGTAGCGTTTGCGTGTCGTACCATGAACATTAGGCTTGCGATACGGCAAGGCAAATAACGTTAATATAAATTTTTCCTACACAAACATCTGTCGAAAAAGTCGTACTGAGAGATAAGTCCGTTTCATGAATTTTGGCTATTAAAAACAAAGACGCATTCCACCGGGAAAACGTTAAATGGGAAGAGGTTGTGCTGGGTACGCCTGTAAGCCCGCATATGTAACATCAACACGGCAATCTTGAACTAATAAACCCGCTGTTCCTTCCAAGAATAAAACACAACAACCACAAACACACTAGGTCAAAACTTTTGGATAATAAACGTCATCTTTAAGCAAGAACTCGTAAAAACTCTCCTAAAATTCACTTTGAACTATAATTAATTCTAACCGCTACAGCAGCAGACGTTTCTCGCCAACGCTTTAAAATACAGGAACTCCTCGTTATAGCGAGTTCGATAAACGTGGTTTCACTTATATGCGGTCAACTAATTTAGACCAACCGAGAGAGGAGGGGAAGAGAGGCAGTACAGTCACGCTGCAAGTCCAATCAGATTTTCCCACAACAGTAATGTAAAAATAACCTTTGTCGTGTTTCATTTAGCATGGATTCAAGAAGACAATGGTTTCATAGGCGTCAGCGTAAAGTCGCATTAAATTACACTGTAACATCTGTTTCGAGACATGTCGCTACTCGCCGTACACATCTGAGCCTGAATCGAGCCATCAATTCAGCAAATCACCTGCCATGCGGTAGGTGAGTGTAAATTTGTGTTTCTTTGTTAACACTACTGCATACGATATTATTTTTAACTTAAAAGTTGGTTGTGACTGATTCTTTTTTTGTGAGATTGAAACATACACCAACGGAGATGTTAAATATGAAATTTAAAATGTTGTACATATATACATCTGTGAATTATGATATAACAAATGTATGCCCTGTAATGTTTAACGTGTAACCATTTACTGTGTAATTGGATGTAAAAAGTCCTTGTTGTTCTCTGTTAATAAACTCCCTGAAGATGGCAACTTAATTTGCTGAAACATCAGTAGGGGTTCTCAAATACATTTTATACATGTCACTTATCTAGTGCATTTGTTGGTCAGTATTAGATTTAGGCCTATGATAAAATGCACGGTATATTCAACATAAAATATGTTTCTTAATGTCTGCGAGTGAATAAAAAGACACTGATGCTTACAGAAAATTAGTCTCGATTTACGCAATTTCAGCTATGCGTTACCACGAATCACTTGAGGCGTGGTAACGCAAAAACAAATCCATACTTCAAATCTAAACACCGGCAATTCACTTTACTTGTGTCATATTTACCGACAGTGGGTGGGATGTGGACAAACGGCCAACATTGCTACAAGTGCGCCGTTCCCACAACGTGGCAAGTATTCACAATTGACAAATGTTTGTCAAATATTCTAGTTGTGAGAACACGGCTTTACCCACATTTCACAGCGTAATACAAACGGGATTCTTATGAGTTCTAGCAGGGCAAATTAATATTCAAGGTACACTGGACATCCGAGAATGTGAGTGATATGTGATATGATCGTCTTCAGCCAGTGCATGTAACAGCCGCGGCACAGAACATCTCTCTCACGTCGCTGACTGTCCACTACACATCTTTCAGAGAACTGTCATTCTAAATTGATCAAGTTGTGAAATTCTTAGTCATGCTGAAGGCTCAGCTGAAAATTAACATCACCACTGCCTTTACACCTCGAGCACATCCTCAACATGTCCAGAAGCACTTCGAAATTATGCATTATTTCAGGCTTCCGGCGCGGTGTAAGTGAGATCTTTGCCATTCTGGAATATTATACAGCGTAAGAACTGAACACAACCGCAATAATAATAATAATAATAATAATAATAATAATAATAATAATAATAATAATAATAATAATAATAATAATAATAATAATAACGAAACTAGCAGACATTTAATCGCCAGTCATGAGTGCTGCGCGACCACTTCCCACACCGGTTCTTGCAACAAACGTTTTCAGACAGTATAACGCACCATGTTCACTCGTTCTCGCATCATGATAAGGCGTGTTCCTTCCGCGTATCCTCCCACACAATTCCTCTACACTGCCCAGGCGTCTGGGGTCACAAGTATTAGTCCCGGACTGTACTCACTGCGCATCTATTTGTGAAAAGCAACGCCCCCCTGCTCCAGTACAGACCTATTTACATGCATTATGTTTCTAGTGTTCAGTGATGTTGACATGTGTGAATACTCCTGGTGTTACGAAGTTTCTGCGATCGCTGGTGCCTTCTTTCACTTCCTTGCCTCCTGGCCGTCACGTCAACTTTCTCTCGTGCGTATCGCGGCTGATTTATTTGGTTTGGGTCCTACAATCATGCAGTTTGATTCTCTAGTCTGAGGTTTTGTCCTACCATGCCTTCATAACGCAGCGGGTACAGTGTAAACAGGACAGTGAATAGCCTACAGGCCGGACGATCCGCGGTTCCAAACCCGGCAGAAGCAATATGCGCATATGGGCTACAGCCGACCATTAAGGTGACTTTCCATGTCGCCGGCTGCTGCCGACGTAGGCCTCGTATCTGCCTGTGCCGCCGACATGCCAAGTGCATTTAACTGGCAATAATGATCGCTAAAGATCCGATATTTAGTACCTCTTCGTGGCTTCGATGCGCATAACCCGGCGCGTGCCACATCACTGATACCATCCCACATGCCACGTACCAGTGTGGGAGGGACACAAGTACACCAGGAATAAGCATACTGAAAATTCTCCCCATTCTTGGCAAAGCAAGAACCCTATAACGATGCAGGCAAAATAGGTTTAACGTACGCAAAAGAGCCGTACACCCTTCATGCATACACAACTAACACATAAATGCATGGAGCATGAGACGCTCAGTCATCCAACAATACAGAGTCAAGAAACGTCCCGTCCTGCCTGGAACTCGAAAGTTCATTACAATGCATATATTATCACCACCAGCTCGTATACAATATAAAATTACAATCAGAAACTTTTTATAAAACTCCCGACATGCTTCAATGTGACATCACACCATCTTCAGGGGAGACACACAAAACACTAAAAAATGCTTAAAAGTATACAAGCGTTTTTATTTTATTTTTAAGTGTTCTGTATATCACCCTTGAAGATGGTGTGACGTCACATCGAAACATGTCGGGAGTTTTATAAAGTGTCTTACACTGTAATTTTGTATTGTGTACGAGTTAGTGATGGGAATATGTGTGAATATATGTACACGGTATGGACAATTTTATATTCACTGCAATGGGTCCGCCACGATCCCTTACCCAGGGGTGCACAAATTTTTCAAACCTCTAGGAGGCACCTCAAAATTCTATACGCCAGAACAGTAATAAGAAGCAAGTTCCATACTGAGGGCCCCCACATCTTCGCACCACCGTATAAAATCTAGTCGCCACGGCGACCTAGTGCCCGGAATTTGTGCACTGCCTATCTGCCTTTCGGCTTTATGAAACTATGCAACCAGCACTAATCTCTCCAACCCGCCTATGATTAGACTAATAATCACATGACACATTTTGTTAAGAGTCTTTACATTTTAGACTTCAACACAGAAGTTTAGGGGATTAAGGACACGTTACTCGATACAGTTTGCATGCGAACAAGTTAAACGCTTTACTGCGCGAGAACCACGGATCAAAATGACCGGTGTTCCAGTCCCGAAACAGGCAACAGGAATTCACTCTGCACTATCGGACCCGGAAACTGTTCAGTAGCCCGCCCTGTTTCCTATCCAGTGGCAACCAGACGCAATCACTCTTTACTGACAGCACTCACGTCTCGTGGAATGTTAAGCTGTGTCGCTGGGTAAGCATACCCCAACGTGCCGAAGGATCGTAGTGTTCTCATCTTCAAGGCCAAGCTCCTCACGCAGACAAGCAGCACGGGATACGCCGGAAACTATATAGGTAGTGCACCCAACGACATGGTGCAGCCACCTTATCAGACTTGAATCTTCAACAACACCGCTGTGAAAAACTTCAGATATAGGCGTAATCGACTGCTCGGCCCGAGACTGTGAAACGTCTGGGTCATTCCCCAGCTAGGTCTATAATTTGATGACGGAAATTTGAAGCAGTTATTTTTTCTTCAGGCAATTACACAGTTATTAGACCTAAACACCTATCACATTCTCTGCGTCCCAACGCCAAAATGAAAAATAATATAACAATATTAACCAGACTGAATTTTGGTTGAAAGTGGACACACATAACGCCTGAATCTATTCTCATTTATTTATTTATTTATTTATTTATTTATTTATTTGCTAACTTTTATTAGCTTCTTCTTGGTTTGACAGCACCGTCAACTGCTCAGATTACGTAAGGCAAACTATGATTACTGAATAATGAATGGAAAAGGATGTTCAAGAGAGCGGTGGTCGCCTAATTTAAGACTCGATTCCGGAACTGAAGAAAACTCAGGATAGCCGGTTTCATGACCGGAATTTGAATATGGGACCGCTTATTTTATGTGCATTTCTTTCTCATTTGCCCTTTTTTTCCTGGAGAGAGTGACCAACAAATACAGAACGAGGATCTATAAACATAACAGCATCAGACAAACTTGCGTAGCTTCACACCTTTACCACCGGAAGCTCTTCCACGATTCAGGCGATTCAATGCCGCCTTTTCACCACGGCGGTCTGGGTCAAATCCCGTTGGAGCTCATGCGGGATTTATGAAAAAAGTGGCACTGGGGGGCGGTTTCTCTTCGAGCACCACAGTTTTCCCCTGTCATTTACCATACCACCAATGCTCCACCCGCATTTATCATCAGGGGTTGGTACAATGAGCCCATCTGCGTCCGCAGTACCCTTTGACTAGCCTCGTTTTATTGCTACGTGACGCAAAGAAAAATGGCGGACGTCTGACACAGAGATCGGCATGATTGATGCTAGCACCACGGATAAGAGCAATTTACACTTTTTACATCGTCGACATAATCGATCTCGGTACTACAGAAGTCAAGCCTTTACTTTCTAATGAATATCTATTGATCATCGCTGTCAATTCCGTTCGCACAGTCACGAAATTATAATTGTTACATGCACCACCTTTTACTTATCAATAGCCCTCTTCCCACCTACTTTTCAAGTTACTTTACAATGAACAGAGAAACATCTAGCAGCTTCTTATGCGTGCCTTGCATAAATATACTGAATACCAAGAGAGACACAGTGTCTGCCTGTCTGTAGAAAATTGGTACTTAGTAACCTGTTTAAAACATGCCGGGCGAATATAGCATCCTTTAGGTTCGTTATCAGTCCCACATAAACCTTACTACGGCTACTGCCGCTGCTACCACCACCACCGGCCCAGCCGCCGCCACCGCCACCACCATCAACGCCGCCGACGTCATCACCACCAACGCCGCCGCCGCCACCACCACGATAACCACCACCACCGTCACAGCCGCCGCCACCACCACCACCACTACTGCGTAACATAAAGCTCAAATCGACCTTTACTTATTCAAAAGCAGTTCACCCCACAAAAGATTAGCAAGTGTATTACAAACAAGCAGATTCCTAAGGTCTAGCGCTTCGTTTTGGAACATACTTCGATACGAGGAAGCACAAGTGAATTAAATGGTAGACCTAGGCACCTTGATGTGTGTCGTGTGTTTAGACTTGCATAAACAAGTTTTTGTGCCCACAATAAAGCAACATGTAGAACAATTACACATGCAAATAAATAACTACGGCAAGAACACGACGAGCGAGTCTCCTCAAGGACGGGGAGGAGGCTGACTTACACGTACGTCGGCACATAGCCATTAATATCAGTAATGCGCACATCATTATGACACCACCCTGCATTATTCAGATGCACATGTGACGGACATGAAGACTATGACGTAAACGGAACGTCACCAGAAATTAAGGTATGTTAAAAAGTTGGTCGTGCCACCTGCCGTTCCTGTGCCTCTGCCGTACGTACGTACTCCTAAATCTATGTAAGTACGTACTCCTAAATCTATGTAAGTACGTACTCCTAAATCTATGTACGTACGTACTTACGTAGGCATGTGTGTTCACACACACTCACACACACGTTGGCTCCGTTCACCAGTCAGCACAAACCGTACTCGCGAAATATTTCTCCACACGAGAAATTGCGCCTACCAACGCCGCCGTAATTGCTCCGCACCGCACCATCACACACGGTAACAGATACAGCGCTACCTCTTGCAGGCTTTTCTGTAATGCGTACACATATCACTTACTGTTAAAATTTTATGCTGGTCGTCGGTGTGGAAAATAAAGAGCAGAGACTGGGAACTACAAGATTTCAGGCTTCCGTCGCGGAGTTGTTGAGACCTTCGCTGTTCTGGTAACTTACACGGCGTAACGTCCCAGAAGAGCGAAGGCCAAAGAGGAAATTAATATCAACGAATATATTCGAAGATATATCCACTCGTCAGCCTTAATTTCTGACTCTTCAGAGACAGTGGTTACACTGTGGGTTTGTTCAGCCTTCTGTTTATACACATACATCCACACAAATCGACTTCCTTTTAGGCGCGTTCGAATCCCTGCGGAGCTCTTTTTAAAACTGCTCTGTCCACTGTTTACACATAACCGAAGAATCACTCAACAGATTTTCATTAAATTCGATATTGGTACAATTTATCAAAAAATGTCGAGCCATATACGGAAATTTGAACGACCGCTTTAAATAAGACTTATATTCATTTCCTGGAACAAGAACGTTCGCTTATATGCAATGAGGAAACGCAGTTTCTATCATACTTCGGACCCACACGCAAAGCTACGCAGATAAAATTAAGACCCTAGGCCTATACCACGTAAATTCCGTGTGTCAACAATGGAAACCTGGTGCGTCACATAGCTTGTTTTCCGTATCAGTACAATTACGCTACAGTCAAGTACTTCGTCTCTAAAAGGAGCCAACGCTATCTGTAGCACAAGACCGTAGGACAGTTTTGATAGTGACATCCCGTTTTGCTTAATCAAAGTTTTGCTGGTCGGCCTACCTGTCACTGGGAAAACAATACCTCAGTACGTCCATGTCAAGGTCCTCAGCCAAAACGCGAAATCCGTTATCGTAAGCACAATCCACGTTATGCTTGTAATGTATCCGTACTATAGCCGAGCGATACGTTGGTACTCAAGAATAGCTGAAGGGATCAAGAGACATCGGAGGCCTGGGCAGGCCCTTTGGGTTCCAAGAGGTTGAGGCTCCCAGATATTTTGACACTCGGCACATGAAGGTGGTAAGGTTGTCAGCCCTAAGCACTGGCCGCCATACCCCCCAGACAATATTCCTGGTACTCATTTCTGTTACACGCAGCGTCGACCCCAGGGTCACAGTGCGACCAAAAGGATTATGTCACTGAAAAATTCCAATGACACCATCGGGAATCGAACCCGCGACATTCCGGTTTGTAGTGCAGTGTCTCAACCAACTGCGCCACCGCGTGCCCCCGCGTTTTCACATACCCACATAATACAAATTTGCATATAACCTTCAATCACACTCCGAGAGTCGAGAGTACCAGTTTACCAGTTCTTCATACGTGATCTTACAGGATTTGTGCATATAAAAAATATGGTGACCCCTACAAACCGCGTAATGGAGTTCTGCCTCATACCAGGCAAGCTATTAGTCCGTGGCTCAGAAACGTCCAAAATCATAATAATGTGTAAGGCGGTCGCGCACAGCTGCTATTCGCACTAGGAAGTGAACACACGTAACATAAATGCATTCGAATGTCACGGATTGTGGTTCAGGGACTGCATCTTGTTTGCAATTCCTCACCGTCATTAAACCAGATATCGCCAGGCCCTACCTCGTGGCACGGAAGCTTTGGAATGAATGCACCTCGACATAACACTGCTGCCTTCCATACAGCCAATTTATACCCTGGAGTTTTGGTTTTTAACGCGGGATAAACGACTTTAGCAGACACCTTATGTTGCCAACGGCGTGACATTTCGGAAGAAAAATCACGAAGGCATCAAAATGCGTCTGCGGTTTACCAGGCTCATTTCCAACGGCTCCTTTCCCGGGGCTAAATATGGCCTGAACATGATACTTTACAACCTCCTAGCCGTGCACTTTACATCATGGCGGTTAAGCACCGATGGGTCTTGCGGTTTTGTTTCGCTGA